>CM060947.1:37115208-37562708 GCA_030765055.1 Mantis religiosa
TTACAAGGGAATACAGTAGACTTTAAATGTTTTGGTCGTTATGTGATGTATACATGACTTTCTCTACTCTTGTACAAACACTTATTGCTCTATGTACTTCAAGATAAACATTATCTTATTGCAGTTACAAGGGAATACAATAGACTTTAAGTGATAGTCAAATGTTTTGGTCGTTATGTGATGTATACATGACTTTCTCTACTCTTGTACAAACACTTATTGCTCTATCTACTTCAAGATAAACATTATCTTATTGCAGTTACAAGGGAATACAGTAGACTTTAAGTGATAGTCAAATGTCTTGGTCGTTATGTGATGTATACATGACTTTCTCTACTCTTGTACAAACACTTATTGCTCTATCTGCTTCAAGATAAACATTATCTTATTGTAGTTACAAGGGAATACAGTAGACTTTAAATGTTTTGGTCGTTATGTGATGTATACATGACTTTCTCTACTCTTGTATAAACACTTATTGCTCTATCTACTACAAGGTAAACATTATCTTCTTGTAGTTACAAGGGAATACAGTAGACTTTAAGTGATAGTCAAATGTTTTGGTCGTTATGTGATGTACACATGACTTTCTCTACTCTTGTACAAACACTTATTGCTCTATGTACTTCAAGATAAACATTATCTTATTGCAGTTACAAGGGAATACAGTAGACTTTAAGTGACAGTCAAATGTTTTGGTCGTTATGTGATGTATACATGACTTTCTCTACTCTTGTACAAACACTTATTGCTCTATCTACTTCAAGATAAACATTATCTTATTGTAGTTACAAGGGAATACAGTAGACTTTAAGTGACAGTCAAATGTTTTGGCCGTTATGTGATGTATACATGACTTTCTCTACTCTTGTACAAACACTTATTGCTCTATCTACTTCAAGATAAACATTATCTTATTGTAGTTACAAGGGGATACAGTAGACTTTGAGTGATAGTCAAATGTTTTAAACAGCTTTATAGTATTAGAAATTTGATAAGAAGGAATACCTCTGATTCGTTCACTGAGAAAGCAGGAGGCATTAGACATAAATTGTGGACTTTAACAACTAAACAGTAGCGTTTTGTATATCTCTTTCAGTTAACCAGTTATATGGAAGTTGTTCAGAATAAAGAAATATTCTGAACAAAGCTCAAGAAAATTTTAATTCTTACTTTCAATTTGGGTTGTAATTATCTTAAATTTATGCTTTTCTGAAGAAAATATTAAATTAGTTTTGAAAACAAAAAGACAAAATTTCGTATATTTAAATTTCTTGGTGCTGTCATAGTAACCTAAGTTCTTAATTTCTTGATTATTATTAACCAGTCAATATTTGATACTAAAATATATAATGCTCCAAGGACTGTAAGGTTTAATTTGAGATTACTACACAACCAGAAAGGTAATTTACTGAAAACTGTGCTAGTGGTTTGTTTACCAAGCAGAAGACTCCGTCTCGATATCCTGTTTCGTTGTGTTGGTGTAAAATCTGCTTCGGTATGCACTCAGCTTCGTCAGGTCCCTGAGGAGCCACTTGATCGTATGTATCATTCCGTACCTATACACAGGACGAGGGGGATCGGGAGATGTCCACGTCCCATCCTGCAGTACTGCACCCCACTCGATACATCCGGGACTACGGATCTCTAAGTGTCCGCCCGGTTTCATTAGAATAAGTAAAATAGTAAAAGTGCTGTAGAAAACATTATAAGCAATTTAAAGTAAGTATACTGGAATACAATACACACTTGGCAAATTGTGTTAAAGTTTTCAAAACATCATTCCTGAGGTAAGCTATTATCATAACCAGATCTCTGTAATTTTGAACCTATTCCCGAGGATTTTACAGAAATTAAATTAACTGCTAGAACATATTTATCTTTGAAAGTAGGTGCAAACAAGATCTCGCTTAAATTTCCTCAAATAAAGCCAGCAGCTCGATCGGATGTGAGATAAGCAGTCCAGTTATTCCGCTGTTGTTTTCAACTTCATTAATGGACCATTGTTCGCCGAGGAGGTATCTAAATCAGCTCGTTAAACAGCCGCTCTGCTGTTAGACTTCTGTTGTCTTTTCTTATCCGAAAGGTCACGTAACTGGGGCAGCATTAATGTCAACCCTTATTTCAAAATAATATATCTTCTATTGAGTTTTATAAGGTGATTCAAATTTTTCTAAATCTGTTCCCTAGGTGACGGTAGTGTCCCCTGAATGCGATGCACTTGTCCCAGCGTTTGTGCCAGTCTTCAAAGTAATGCTGGAAACCATTTTATGAGAGATCCTTCAAAAAAACCGCCGCAGCCTTCACCACTGCTTCTGATGATGGATAATGCCTCCCACGAAGGCGCTTCTTCAAGTTATGGAATAGAAAAAAGTCACATGGGGATAAATCTGGACTATAGGGAGGGTGAGGGATGCACTTCACGTCGATTTTTGCAAGATTAGACCCCCTTTTCTGGGACATACTCATCGAACCACTACTGGAAGAACTATCAAATAGTCAGTACGTGTTAAATGTTATTGCATATGCAGACGATGTATTGCTGCCTATAGAGTCTGATAACAGAAGCAATCTTGAAAGTAGAGCAAATATAGCACTAGAGTTACTAGGCACTTGGTGTAAGAAAGTCAAACTAAAAGTAGCTCTGCATAAATCGACATACGTTTTGTTTAAGGGTACGCTCAAAAGGGATCCTATATTTAAAATGGATGGCACGAACGTTAAGAGATCTAAAGCAGCTAAATATTTAGGAATATATGTAGATGAAAAGTTGAATTACGATACCCATATTGCAAACGTAAGGACAAAGGCGGGAAACATCATGCAAAAATTATACTCCTTGGCGACTCGAAAGTTTAAACTATCATTATCATCTGTTAAAACTTATCACATGAGCTTATTCGTGGGAATAGTCTCATATGGAGACAGCGTTTGGAGCCATCGAGTAAACCTGTTGAAAAACATAACTTTGTTAAGAAGAACTCAGAGACAGGCATTGGTCAGAATTTGCGGTATAGTGAAGACTACCTCTACTTTAGCACTACTAGTTATTCTAGGAATCTGTCTTGTAGATCTGCTGATTAAACTTCCGAGGAGCGAGATTTTGGCTCAAAAGAGGCAATCTACAAGCGATTAAAGAAATAGTTGGGACAGAATGTAAGACTAAAGATGAGATAAAACAGCAGCTGATTAAACAATGGCAAAAAGAATGGGATGCGGAGCAAACAGGAAGGAGAGTATATGAAATTTTCCCGAACATTCGAGAACGACTCAAGCTAAGAAGCATACAAACACGTAGATTTGGTGTTCAATACATATCCGGCCATGGCCCTTTTAAAACGTACTTCAAAATAATAAAAAGGGAAGAAAGCGACTTATGTGAGCAATGTCATGTAATAGATACGCCAGAACACGTTACATTTGAATGTAAATCACATGAAGATTTGGTAGGAGAACAGCGTAGAAGCTTAGGAGGGAAATACATATGGGATATAGTAAGACAGGAAGACAACTTTAATATCTTAGAAGAAATGGTAGCCTTAATATCGACTAGAGTGATGGAACAGTATCAGACAAAACAAAGAGTGACAGGAGAAGGCAGAAGGATTGCCGGCGTAGAGAGAATTAGGCGTTCAGAAAGGCTGAGAAATAGAAGTATTTGAATGAGGATAAGAACTAAGATTTATAATTAGGATTGTATCTGCAAAAATATCAAAGGAAGAACTAATATGATAATAAAATATCAATTAGAATTATAGAGAAATAGTCCAGGTTTTGAATCTAGATGCCTGGATAAAAGTTAGGCAGAATTTATTTTATTTTTTATTTCGCAAGATATTCAGCAACAACTTTGGCAATATGCGGCCACGCATTATCGTGGTGCAGCATCCAGCCTGCTTCACGGAAATGTGGTCTTTGGCAGCGGATATGGACTTGCAATGTTTGTCAGGACATCCCTGTAGTATTGTCCAGTTACTGATGTGTGTGCAGGTACAACGTGCTAATAAACCATTCCATGGATTTTAAAGAATGAGATGATCATAAATTTCCCAGCAGAAGCAGCTGAGCATTTAACATAATCTAGAATACTCAGGCTTCAATTGACGATAAAGTCTTTCATATTTGCGTAACAAATAGCGCTCCTGTGGAAGATTTTCAAGATATTCAACCGATACACCCACAATTACTGCAGGAATAGAAAAATTATAAGTAAAATTTCGTAGTTTTCCAGTCTTTTAGGCATTTTCACCAGCGGGCTTTGTCGGCTGTGGTGTTGTCTTCTTTAGCAATTAATTCCAACTTTCTAGCCTCTCTTTTCGTTGCGTTTGTTGATCCCACATGCTCAGCGTCCTGCAAATTAACGGTCGAAGTTGGCCGGGGATATGCGGGCAAGTGATAGATGACCGTGCTATAAATTCCATTGGAGCCACGCTATCTCGATCGAGGTGCAATACAAAACAACCTACACTTCCAATACCTTTCTCGGTGATCCATAGTTCAACGTGCAAAACCCTTTATTTTGTTAATAGGTTGTTATTTGCAAAGATTATGCTTAATCAAATGAAATTAAAAATGTAAATATTACAGCCGACACTGATAATTTCAGGGAACTTTCAACAATTCACTAGGAAAGGAATGGAAGAGCAATGGCGATATGTGACTTTGAAAGTGATGGAAGCTCCAAGTAATAATTTTCATTAAAATAAGAAAGAATAATGACTCAAAGAACCAAGACTACCCTTTAGTACCCTTTCTATTGTACAGTTACATGTAGATCCACTGACCAGGTGTGACTTTCAAAGTGAGAGAAGCTCCACATAATTAGTTTCACTAAAATACGAAAAAATAATGATTCAAATAACTAAGGAAACTCTTTAGTACTCTTTCTATTGTACAGTCTCACGTAGCTCTAGTGTCGAGGCGTTACCTTCAAAGTGAGGAAAGGTCCAAATAATAATTCTCATTAAAATAAGAGAGAATAAAGTTGAAGAACTAAGCCTACTCTTTAGTTTTCTTTCTATTGTACAGTCACACGTAGATCCAGTGGCGAGGATAGGTGAGGGAAGCTCCAAACAATAAATTTAATTAAAATAAAGAGAGAATAATGACTCAAAGAACCAAGGCTACTCTTTAGTAACCTTTCTATTATACAGTCACATGTAGGTCCACTGACCAGGTGTGACTTTCAAAGTGAGGGAAGCTCTAAATAGTAATTCTCATTAAAATAAGAGAGAATAAAGACTTAAAGAACTAAGGGTACTCCTTCTATTGTACAGTCACACGTAGATACAGTGGCGAGAAAAGGTGAGGGAAGCTCCAAATAATAAATTTCATTAAAATAAGGGGGAATAATTACTCGAAACTAAGGCTACTTTTCAGTACTCTTTCTATTGTACAGTCACACGTAGCGTGGCGAGGTGTGACTTTCAAAGTGATGGAAGCCCCAAATGGTAATTTTCATTAAAATAAGAGAGAATAATGACTCAAAGAACTAAGAATACTTTCAGTACTCTTTCTATTGTACAGTCACAGTTGGGCCTTATTGCATTGTGACACCTCTCACACTATAAGCTTCCCATCTCCACTCAGATGTTCCAAAATTTCCTACAGCTGTCCCACACCGCGTCAAATATTAGCCTAACATGCAGAAAGAATGTAGTTCTCACACTTTTGCGAATAACTTGAAAATATACAAAAAAATTCTGTTTGAAAGCACCAAATATCAATCTACAAATGATATTATTCATAATTCTATTGAAATATACTTACTGTTTCATTTATAAGCGCCACAAAACAGAAAAATAGCCTTCTTTCACACGCTACATATGGAAGTCTCAAAGCTCAATGCACTCTGGATACATTTGAGCATCTTTTTCTAAATACTTTACCATTATTCATGAACCTACAGTACATCTTCACACCGGTTACTCGTTCTTATAATGCAAAACATTTTTGGAAGTTTCCTGAGCAGCACGATCGTGCTTTGTTAGACCTGTCTGTATTATTTCAAGAATAGAGACAACAGAGGCACGCATAGCATTATCCACTTGTAACAAACCCAAAGTGAATAATGCAATTTCAGCGAATGGCTAATTGAAGAAGCAGGGAGACACTGTTATGATAATGGTCATACATCATATTTGACAATTCTCTTGATAAATCTGTCATCAGTGAGATTAATGACAAGCTGACAGCACATTTGTGTTCATGTCAATCCAAGAGGACCAGATTTACAGCTTTTGTGTGCAGCCCAGGCTTCTAATATGTCTGCGAGCACTGATTTTGCTTGACAGCATCCAGTTTTAATGAATTTTAGTCCAATAATACTAAAATTAGGTGAATGCCGTAAGCTTGGCTGTACAGAAGCTACTTAGCCAGGGTGTCCCCATTATACAAACGTTCAACGCTTCGCTAATGTCCAAAAACATGAATGTACAATCCCCCCTAGTTGGCGTGGTGATAGCAAGCCCGTTTCAAGTACAGATGGTCTCGAGTTTGAGGGAGAGTTATCTGGATATGGTTTCCTCCATAGTTCTCCTTTATCCTGAAAGACATAGTCGGGAAGCTCTAACTTCTAAGTACCCTGTATACATTTCAACATTAATTCATTAACCCATCAATATGACTTAACGTTAGGGTACAAAAATTAAAAAAAAAATGAAATTACAAAATCACTACATACCAACAAGTTGCATTAATCACTTGACTATCACTTAAGGTCTACTCTATTCCCTTTTAACCACAGCAAAACATTTATCTTGAAGCAGATAGAGCAATAAGTGTTTCTACAAGAGTAGAGAAAGTCATGTATACATCACATAAACACAAAAACATTTGACTATCACTTAAAGTCTACTGTATTCCCTTGTAACTACAATAAGATAATGTTTATCTTGAAGTAGATAGAGCTATGAGTGTTTGTACAAGAGTAGAGAAAGTCATGTATATATCACATAACGACCAAAACATTTGACTATCACTTAAAGTCTACTGTATTCCCTTTTAACCACAACAAAACATTTATCTTGAAGTAGATGGAGTAATAAGTGATTGTACAAGAGTAGAGAAAGTCACGTATACATCACATAACGACCAAAACATTTGACTATCACTTAAAGTCTACTGTATTCCCTTGTAACTACAATAAGATAATGTTTATCTTGAAGTAGATAGAGCTATGAGTGTTTGTACAAGACTAGAGAAAGTCATGTATATATCACATAACGACCAAAACATTTGACTATCACTTAAAGTCTACTGTATTCCCTTTTAACCACAACAAAACATTTATCTTGAAGTAGATGGAGTAATAAGTGATTGTACAAGAGTAGAGAAAGTCACGTATACATCACATAACGACCAAAACATTTGACTATCACTTAAAGTCTACTGTATTCCCTTGTAACTACAATAAGATAATGTTTATCTTGAAGTAGATAGAGCTATGAGTGTTTGTACAAGAGTAGAGAAAGTCACGTATACATCACATATCGACGAAAACATTTGACTATCACTTAAAGTCTACTGTATTCCCTTGCAACTACAATAAGATGTTTTTCTTCAAGTAGATACACCAATAAGTGTTTGTACAAGAGTAGAGAAAGTCATGTATACATCACATAACGATTAAAACATTTGACTATCACTTAAAGTCTACTGTATTCCCTTGTAACTACAATAAGATAATGTTTATCTTGAAGTAGATAGAGCAATAAGTGTTTGTACAAGAGTAGAGAAAGTCACGTATACATCACATAACGACCAAAACATTTGACTATCACTTAAAGTCTACTGTATTCCCTTGTAACTACAATAAGATAATGTTTATCTTGAAGTAGATAGAGCTATGAGTGTTTGTACAAGACTAGAGAAAGTCATGTATATATCACATAACGACCAAAACATTTGACTATCAGTTAAAGTCTACTGTATTCCCTTTTAACCACAACAAAACATTTATCTTGAAGTAGATGGAGTAATAAGTGATTGTACAAGAGTAGAGAAAGTCACGTATACATCACATAACGACCAAAACATTTGACTATCACTTAAAGTCTACTGTATTCCCTTGTAACTACAATAAGATAATGTTTATCTTGAAGTAGATAGAGCTATGAGTGTTTGTACAAGAGTAGAGAAAGTCACGTATACATCACATAACGACCAAAACATTTGACTATCACTTAAAGTCTACTGTATTCCCTTGCAACTACAATAAGATGTTTTTCTTCAAATAGATACGCCAATAAGTGTTTGTACAAGAGTAGAGAAAGTCATGTATACATCATATAACGATTAAAACATTTGACTATCACTTAAAGTCTACTGTATTCCCTTGTAACTACAATAAGATAATGTTTATCTTGAAGTAGATAGAGCAATAAGTGTTTGTACAAGAGTAGAGAAAGTCATGTGTACATCACATAACGACCAAAACATTTGACTATCACTTAAAGTCTACTGTATTCCCTTGTAACTACAATAAGATAATGTTTATCTTGAAGTAGATAGAGCTATGAGTGTTTGTACAAGAGTAGAGAAAGTCATGTATACATCACATAACGACCAAAATATTCGACTAACTCTTAAAGACTACTGTATTCCCTTTTAACTACAATATGATAATGTTCATCTTGAAGTAGATAGAGCAATAAATGTTTGTACAAGAGTAGAGAATGTCATGTATACATCACATAACGACCAAAACATTTGACTATCACTTAAAGGCTACTGCATTCCCTTGTAAGTACAATAAGAAAGTTTATCTTGAGGTAGATAGCGCAATAAGTGTTTGTACAAGAGAAGATAATGTCATGTATACATCACATAAACACAAAAACATTTGACTATCACTTAAAGTCTACTGTATTCCCTTATAAGTACAATAAGATAATGTTTATCTTGAAGTAGATAGAGCAATGAGTGTTTGTACAAGAGTAGAGAAAGTCACGTATACATCACATAACGACCAAAACATTTGACTGTCACTTAAAGTCTACTGTATTCCCTTATAACTACAATAAGATAATGTTTATCTTGAAGTAGATAGAGCAATACGTGTTTGTACAAGAGTAGAGAAAGTCATGTATACATCACATAACGACCAAAACATTTGACTATCACTTAAAGTCTACTGTATTCCCTTGTAACTACAATAAGATAATGTTTACCTTGAAGTAGATAGAGCAATAAGTGTTTGTACAGGAGTAGAGAAAGTTATGTATACATCACATAACGACCAAAACATTTGACTATCACTTAAAGTTTACTGTATTCCCTTGTAACTACAATAAGATAATGTTTATCTTCAGATAGATAGAGCAATAGGTAATGGTACAGGAGTAGTGAAAGTCAAGTGTAAGATTAGTTTTATATCAATGATAAATTTCTGTGGTAGTGCAAATAACTTCACATCTATTTAACAAGGATAGCAGATTTTGCTCCCAGGGATCGTAACGTCGGAAGATGGTTCTCGATTCATCTTTCAATGAAAACTAAGATAAAGGGGCCTTCCACTAATGCCCCCTCCCCGCGCGTCTTTCTGATTTGCCTAACCCAGCAAATTTCTGCGAAGTCACATTCGGAATGGAAAGTTGCTCATATATTCCAGCTATAGGGCGCCTCGAAACCTGGAAGCGAGATTTTATATAACACAAATGTGGAAACTCACCGCCAGATTCTTTACATACATTGCAGAAGCTGTCTGTTCTAAATATATAATTTTTAAGTAATGTTTAACGGTTGGCAATTTCCTTAATGTGGTGGTAGCACGAGACCCGGGTTCAATTCGGTTTCTCTAGGATAAGAGCCACTTCCAACGTTAAGTAATATCGGACGATGAATGAAATGATGTTCCAATGAGTACAGGGTACATAGAGCTTAGAGTTACCCGACATTCAGCTTTCAGGGTAAGAGAAAACCTCCAACATTGTCATATCGGACAATGAATGAAATGATGTTCTAATGAGTACAGGGTACATAGAGTTTAGGGTTACCAGACATTCATCTTTCAGCATATGGGAAAACCTCCAACGTTAAGTCATATCGGACAATGAATGAAATGATGTTCAAATGAGTACAGGGTACATAGAGTTTAGAGTTGCCAGACATTCATAATTCAGGATAAAAGAAAACCTCCAACGTTAAGTCATATCGGACAATGAATGAAATGATGTTCAAATGAGTACAGGGTACATAGAGTTTAGAGTTGCCAGACATTCATCTTTCAGGATAAAGGAAAACCTCCAACGTTAAGTCATATCGGACAATGAATGAAATGATGTTCAATTGAGTACAGGGTACATAGAGTTTAGGGTTACCAGACATTCATCTTTCAGGATAAGAGAAAACCTCCAACGTTAAGTCATATCGGACGATGAATGAAATGATGTTCAAATGAGTACAGGGTACATAGAGTTTAGAGTTGCCAGACATTCATAATTCAGGATAAAAAAAAAACCTCCAACGTTAAGTCATATCGGACAATGAATGAAATGATGTTCAAATGAGTACAGGGTACATAGAGCTTAGAGTTAACAGACATTCATCTTTCAGGATAAAAGAAAACTTCCAACGTTAAGTCATATCGGACGATGAATGAAATGATGTTCAAATGAGTACAGGGTACATAGAGCTTAGAGTTAACAGACATTCATCTTTCAGGATAAAAGAAAACTTCCAACGTTAAGTCATATCGGACGATGAATGAAATGATGTTCAAATGAGTACAGGGTACATAGAGCTTAGAGTAACCAGACATTCATCTTTCAGGATAATGGTAAGCCTTTAACGTTAAGTCATATCGGACGATGAATGAAACTATGTTCTAATTAGTACAGGGTGCACAGTGTGCAGTGGCGTCATATAAACAAAAAAAAGTATACAGTCATTTCTTCCTCTATTTTATCGGTGTCAAACCTTTGCTCTTGATAAAATAAATGCCTGTCTTATAGATGATCAGGTGTTTATAACAATAAAAGATAGTTTTGTTTAATTTTAATTACACAGATTTATGCTGCTTAGAGAGAAATAACAATCGAGTTAAATGTGTGGTAGCTATATGTCACCGATGATGACGTAATGGTTATTCCTTTTGTGCCTGCAGTATCTAGGACCTCCGCAAGAGGAAATTAATTAACATGGGATGCATATGTGCAAGAGGATAATATATGGTGGACACCGTACTCGAGGACTGGTCTCAATTAACCTCCGGGTCACGCAGTGCTGCTATCTGCATGTACGGCCAGCTCCCACTACTTCTTGCACATCAACAAGAACATAAAACTACAAATCGGCCGTACCCGTAAAACCGAGAAACGTTAGCTTCTGTTTGTGTTTGTCTGTAATGGCTAAATGTAAATACTCCCTCTGTATTTCCTTTATGATATTGGTGTGACTCATTCACCTTCAAGAGGTTCCTAGTTCAAATCTCGGTCAGCGTGAGATATGTGCTAAAGGTTTAAAATTATGCTGAAGGATGGATGTCTGGTGACTAAGCTCTATGTAACCTGTACTCATTTGAACATCATTTCATTCATCGTCCGATATGACTTAAGGTCAAAGGTTTTATCTTACCCTGAAAGATGAATGTCTGGTAAATCTAAGCTCTATGTACCTTGCACTCGTTTGAACACCATTTCATTCATCTTCTGATATGCCTTAACGTTGGAGGTTTTTTTCTTATCCTAAAAGATGAATGTCTGGTATTTCTAAGCTCTTTGTACTCTTTACTCATTTGAACATCATTTCATTCATCGTCCGATATGACTTAACGTTGGAGGTTTTCTCTTATCCTGAAAGATGAATGTCTGGTAACTCTAAGCTCTATGTACCCTGTACTCATTTGAACATCATTTCATACATCGTCCGATATGACCTAACGTTGGAGGTTTTCTCTTATCCTGAAAGATGAATGTCTGGTAACTCTAAGCTCTATGTCCCCTGTACTCATTTTAATATTATTTCATTCACTGTCCGGTATGGCAACGCTGTAGGTTTTCTCTTATGCTGAAAGATGAATGTATGGAAACTCAAAGCTCTCTGTACCCTGTACTCATTTGAACATTATTTCATTCATCGTCCGATATGGCAACGCTTTAGGTTTCCCATATGTTGAAAGATGAATGTCTGGTAACTCTAAGCTCTCTGTACCCTGTACTCATTTTAATATTATTTCATTCACTGTCCGATATGGCAACGCTGTAGGTTTTCCCATATGCTGAAAGATGAATGTCTGGTAACTCTAAGCTCTCTGTACCCTGTACTCATTTGAACATTATTTCATTCACTGTCCGATATGGCAACGCTGTAGGTTTTGCCTTATGCTGAAAGATAAATGTATAGTAACTCTAAGCTCTCTGTACCCTGTACTCATTTGAACATTATTTCATTCACTGTCCGATATGGCAACGCTGTAGGTTTCCCCACATGCTGAAGGATGAATGTCTCGTAACTTGACGGTCTATGTACCCTGTACTCACTTGAACATCATTTCATTCATCGTCCGATATGACTTAACGTTGGAGGTTTTCCCTTATCCTGAAAGATGAATGTCTGGTAACTCTAAGCTCTATGTACCCTGTACTCACTTGAACATACTTTCATTCATCGTCAGATATGACTTAACGCTGGAGGTTTTCCCTTATCCTGAAAGATGAATGTCTGGTAACCCTAAGCTCTTTGTATCCTGTACTGATTTGAAGGTCATTTCATACATCGTCGTATATGGCTTAACGTTGGAGGTTTTCCCTTATCCTGAAAGGCGAATGTCTGGTAATTCTGAGGTCTATGTACCCTGTACTCATTTATGCATCATTTCATTGATGGTTCCTTGTGAATTAAGTTTGAAGCTATTCTCTTACTTTAAGTTTCTGTTATTATTTTAAGACATTCTGTATTACAAAGATACTATTGGTGACTCCGGTTTGCTGGAGTTTCCTCACTTAGGAGCTTCTCTCTATACGTATAGGAAATTTGCTGACAACTTCTGCTAACCAGTACAGCTTCCGGTACTCCGTGAAAGGCAATCCCATTTTCTGACTTAGTCGAAAGTTCAGCTCTTGCAGTTGATTGATAATTTAGTAGAAATTTTCGCTTTATTAAAAGATTTTTCAAATATTCCACCAAACCGCTCGGCGCAGACCATGATCGTGCTGTCCTTTCATGTTGGATTACACGCGCAATCTAAAACTACTGGAACTTCTAGGAAAGAGGATGAGGGACTAATGATAAAATCTGTAACTTTCTGAAACTGGTTATGAGCTCCACAGGGTATTCAAAAAACTTTTTCCACCCTTCGTATGTGGCAACTCCTCCAAACTTCACGTATGGGCATATATCTGTATGAAGTTGGTGAACAATGTTGAGTTGTATTTCTTTTTCTTCTCTCTGATTTGCTACAAAGTAAAACTTTGTCACATTTTAATGGAGGCATAACTATGTTTATTGCGTCAGAATTGCCTTAATGTGAGGGGGTAGAGTCTGCCTCAGAGATCCTTTTGGTAACCTCTTTGTTGAATTTTGGAAGGTAGGCCGCACAAGTCAGAAAAGTGATAGCTAATGGCAGGGCGGCAATGTCAGGGGTAAGAATATGTAAACATAAACTGGAGATGACAGTTAATTGATGGAAATTAATCATTTCTTCACTCTAGCTAAGTTTTTGATAGAAAGAGTCAACATGAAAAATTCAATCTCATGGCTGGGATTTGAAACACGGATTTCCTGGTTTCCGCCCAGTCGTTCTAACCCATTGAGCTACCTTGGCCAATGTGCGTCCTGACATTAAATTCTCCATTTAACTCGTATATTTCCCCGGTAGACCTCCAGGAGCTCTCACATTCAAGATACAGCGTTTATGGCGACTTAATATCATAAGTAGTTGAGTTCCAGGATTCATCGTCAGGACGGCACGTAGGCTATGGTAGCTCGACTTAGAGCGACTGGACGGAAACCAGGAGATCCGTGGTTCAAATCCCGGCCATGACATTGAATTTTTCATAGTGACTCTTTCTGTCAAAAACTTAGCCTATATAAGGATAGTGTGGAGAAATGATTAATTTCCATCAATTAACTAAAATAATAAGAATTAAATGATAAAGCCTGGAACTCAAGTACTTACCACAAACGGCGTGTCTCGAATGCGAGAGACCCTAGTGGTCTACCGCGGAAATATACGAGTCATATGGAGAACTCAATGTCAACACGGCACGTTGGCCATGGTAACTCAATGGGTTAGAGCGACTGGACGGAAACAAGATCTCTGGTTCACATCCCGGCTATGGCATTGAATTTTTCTTGTTGACTCTTTCTATCATAAACTGGAGATGTCAGTTAGATGTTAGAAAGAATGTATGAAGCGGTCGTTGAAGCCAGAACAATGTATGAGGTACATCAGAGATAGGAACACAATTAGACCAGATGTATGGATTGTTTTGGACTGACAAAATCGGTAACAAGAGAAGTGACATTACTAGAGTTGGGTAATACCTGATAATAACTTTCTAGGTACACCTTCCGATACACCTACTTTGTTACGACTTATCTCATCTTAGTAATGATAAGGAGGGCAATAATAATAGAGAGAATACTGACATTCTGGTATAAGTGTATTAAAGGGCAGAAAGGGGAATTATTGAATCTGTACATGAAGTAACAGAAAAGCATTAAGAACAAAAACAGTTGATGGTCGGAATTGCAAAGAATTATATCGAAGATAGGTATGGGAGATTTATGGAGAGTAGAGGAGTCAAATCATAATGGTTTTTTGGACGGAAATGGGAAACAGAGTACAAGACATAGATAGGCAAGAGATATGGGAAAGTATAGAAGGAAAGAATTCTTAGAAGTTTTATAAGCAATTAAAGACAGAATGGGGCACGGAAAAATATGAGGGCTGTTCATAATTTTTTTTACGGTCATAATTGTTCGCACTAAAATTCAATGTTATTATATTCTGTTAGCTTAATGTGCAACAAACACGCCGTAGTAGCTTCTGGTATTCCTGGTTACCGCTGTGAGAACCAGGCAAGTTCAGACATGTTCAGTATCACCTACCACTGCAATTGAGGTAACACGCGAGGAACAATATGCCGCTATGAAATTCTGCTTTCGTCTCAACAAATCTTCAGTTGAGGCCTATACAATGTTACAGGAGGCTTATGGAGGGTTTTCTCTTCTCTATAGCACAGCCCGAAGGTGGTTTAAAATGTTTAAACAGGGGAATCAATCAATTTCAAAGGAAGGTGAACCCGGTGCCACAGTTACTGCTCCTACGGCAGAAAACATCAACACTTCTGCTGCCATTGTGAAAGAGGATCGACAAATTACCCTAGGATCAGTTTCTGAAATACTGAACATTTCATTGCGTGCCACATTTCCGTGAAGAAAGCTGGATGCTGCACCACGATAATGCGCAGCCGCATATTGCCAATGTTGTTGCTGAATATCTTGGGAAAATCAACGTGAAGTGCATCCCTCACTCTGCCGATAGTCCGGATTTAGACCCATGTACCGATGTATTATTTTATCTTGACAGGAATCCGGCGCGGTAGGGATGAGTAGCAAGTGTGATGAAGTTAGTGCACCTTTCGCCACAATGCGTCACACGCATAATATTACGAGAGAGGAGGTTGGTGCATAAATTTAATTCTGGAAGCCAGTTTTGCAGCTCTTATATACTAAGTTGTAATTCTTATTATGGTAGTACAGATGTATTATTTTATCTTGACAGGAAACCTGCGTGGTAGGGATGAGTAGCAACTGTGGTGGGGATAGTGCACCTATCGCCACAATGCGTCACACGCGTAAGATTACGAGAGGGGAGGGCGATGCATAAGGTGTCTAAAAACAAATTTCATTCTCGAAGCCGGTTTTGCAGCTCTTATAAACGATGTTGTAATTCTTACTATGATAGTAATCTCCACGCTTTTGTTGGATCTTAAATAGTACATAGACATTTGGAACAAAACCCTGTTCTCCTCCAGGAGGCATGATAAACAACTGTCGGCCTTTCAATATCGCTGCAGAGTCCCTGTAACGTATTTCACTCCAGGCATATGGTCCAGTATGTGCTGTATTTATATAAGTTTCACCATATAAACTATATAAATTTCACTTCGATATCTCCGAATATTTCGTAAATACTTAAGCCTGTTTGCACGTATGGTGCGATGTTCGATTAAATTTTGCCTGTCAGGCAAAGTGTTTTTTTTTTTTTTCAAATAATCCTAGCTTCAAAAGAACTCTTCTTAATGTTCAGACACTGCCTTGAAAGTCGGTAGAATTTTTAGCTTCATAAGCACTTTCTCAAAGTTGGTCTTTGTTTTACTGTGCCTTAAAAATTATTCATAGTTCACCTAACTACTTCTGAATTAAAACATCCAAATTAGATTTTGTGCATGTTCTTAATCTTTGTTTACTGGGCATAGAGAAGGACATTGTTGCACTAGGACCAATGGCTTTTCTTTCCTTAATAACTCTCCCAAACTGCTTTCAGACACAACTATTGCCTCAGATACTCTTCCGTAGATTTTTATAGCTGACCCAGACCATTGTTCCTTTTTTATAAATCTATGGATATTGGTTATTACTTCTAGTGTTTTTAAATGTAGCACTTTATTTCCTAATGTGCTGCTAGGAGGCGTCATTTCTAAATGCCCTCTTGGAACCAGAAGACAAGCACATTTTAAAACAAGCTGTAGTGTTAACGAGTAGTTCTGCACGTGTTTACTTGCTCGCAGCTGGTACACAACTGACCTGCCCTCCTCTCCAGTTGCAACCGTTCTGAGGTGGACTCGTCCAGATACCACTGCGCATCGCTCTGCACTTTTCAAGATAAAAAAATACATCTGTAACTTTTTTCTATTCCCTAACTTGAAGAAACGCCTTCGTGTGAGGCATTATCCATCATCAGAAGCAGTGGTGATGGCTGCGGAGGCGATTTTGAAGGATCTCTCAAAAATGGTTTCCAGAATGTCTTTGAAGACCGGCAGAAATGTTAGGACAAGTGCATCGCATTCAGGGGAGATTATTTTGAGAAGGACTATCAAAATTATGAGGATGAGTAAAGGTACGTTGTCAAAAAAGATCATTCTTGATTGAACAGCCCTCTTAAAAGGGTTGAGAAGTAATGAGGTAGGGATATTAGAATTTTGTAGAGATGAAGAGAGCACTGTTCATTACCTGATAGAATGTAAGGGGCTAACAAATTACAGAAGTAAAATATGGGATAAGAAATGAGACAGTGTGAGCAAAGAGGTAGTGACGTTACGTATGTTTACATGGATGAGTGAAAAGAAAATTAAGAATTTTAAAAATTTAAAAGGGAGAAATTTAAATTTAAAACATTTAAAATTTTTTATTAAAATTAAAATTTAAATTTTAAAAGGAGAATTCTAATTTAAGTTAAGAGAAAAGTGGATTAGGGTAAAACAAGCGAAGGTCATGAAGAAATGATACAAAGCTGCTTATGACTAGGGGACCTGAGTCAGCGAGTCTAACAATTACGTA
Organism: Mantis religiosa; assembly: GCA_030765055.1. Taxonomy (NCBI): domain Eukaryota; kingdom Metazoa; phylum Arthropoda; class Insecta; order Mantodea; family Mantidae; genus Mantis; species Mantis religiosa. The sequence goes on from CM060947.1 coordinate 37,132,714, forward strand.
TGGTCAGTTGTTTCAGCATATAAGTAAGTGCAGGAGAATGCTCGAAGTTTATCACACCTTGTCAAGAATATGTTCTCCTGCTAGAGGTCCAGCGAATTCGACACACTACAATTTATATGACTATAAATGAATGAATAATATTTTGAAATGTTTATGTTTATTTGTACATTTTCCATTATAGTTTCACTGTAACGTCTTTAACATCGTACATGCAATTACTATACAACCTGTATAAATACAAATACGTATAGAATTCATTCAAAATGCCTTTAGATTTCTTCAGGACTGTAAAAGCTGATGTTTGTGGTGACATTTTGGCATGAAGATCGAGATATCAGTTGTCCCCGGTCTACCCCACTTTAATGTCGACATTTGTTGTCAGGAAGCTGCTAGGGTGTGAAGTGTGGGATAACACAAAGTATATGAAGGGGGAATGTTTTTAATGCGCATGCAAATTTAATGAGCACAAGATATCATTCTGTAACGTCAGACGAGCGTGAACTGTGGGAGAACTTTTGGCACAACACAAGCAGGACAAGTAATATAGTCAAACCTACCAAGTAGATTGATTTAATTTTATTAATGTCTTGGACTTTACCCACTCTCTCAAGCAGATAGAACAATAAGTGCAGTACAAGTTACGTGTACATCACATAACAACCAAAACATTTGACTATCACTTAAAGTCTGCTGTATTCCCTTGTAACTACAATTAGATAATGTTTATCCTGAAGTAGATAGAGCAATAAGTGTTTGTACAAGAGTAGAGAAAGTCATGTATACACACATAACGACCAAAACATTTGAGTATCACTTAAAGACTACTGCATTCCCTTGTAACTACAATAAGATAATGTTTATCTTGAAGTAGATAGAGCAATTAGTGTTTGTACAAGAGTAGAGAAAGTCATTTATACACACATAACGACCAAAACATTGGACTATCACTTAAAGTCTACTGTATTCCCTTGTAACTACAATAAGATAATGTTTATCTTGAAGTAGATAGAGCAATAAGTGTTTGTACAAGAGTAGAGAAAGTCATGTATACACACATAACGACCAAAACATTTGACTATCACTTAAAGTCTACTGTATTCCCTTGTAACTACAATAAGATAATGTTTATCTTGAAGTAGATAGAGCAATAAGTGTTTGTACAAGAGTAGAGAAAGTCATGTATACATCACATAACGACCAAAACATTTGAGTATCACTTAAAGACTACTGTATTCCCTTGTAACTACAATAAGATAATGTTTATCTTGAAGTAGATAGAGCAATAAGTGTTTGTACAAGAGTAGAGAAAGTCATGTATACACACATAACGACCAAAACATTTGACTATCACTTAAAGTCTACTGTATTCCCTTGTAACTACAATAAGATAATGTTTATCTTGAAGTAGATAGAGCAATAAGTGTTTGTACAAGAGTAGAGAAAGTCATGTATACATCACATAACGACTAAAACATTTGACTATCACTTAAAGTCTACTGTATTCCCTTGTAACTACAATAAGATAGTGTTTATCTTGAAGTAGATAGAGCAATAAGTGTTTGTACAAGAGTAGAGAAAGTCATGTATACATCACATAACGACCAAAACATTTGAGTATCACTTAAAGACTACTGTATTCCCTTGTAACTACAATAAGATAATGTTTATCTTGAAGTAGATAGAGCAATAAGTGTTTGTACAAGAGTAGAGAAAGTCATGTATACACACATAACGACCAAAACATTTGACTATCACTTAAAGTCTACTGTATTCCCTTGTAACTACAATAAGATAATGTTTATCTTGAAGTAGATAGAGCAATAAGTGTTTGTACAAGAGTAGAGAAAGTCATGTATAAATAACATAACGACCGAAATATTTGACTATCACTTAAAGTCTACTGTATTCCCTTGTAACTACAATAAGATAATGTTTATCTTGAAGTACGTAGAGCAATAAGTGTTTGTAAAGAGTAGAGAAAGTCATGTATAAATAACATAACGACCGAAATATTTGACTATCACTTAAAGTCTACTGTATTCCCTTGTAACTACAATAAGATAATGTTTATCTTGAAGTACGTAGAGCAATAAGTGTTTGTACAAGAGTAGAGAAAGTCATGTATAAATAACATAACAACCGAAATATTTGACTATCACTTAAAGTCTACTGTAATTCCTTATAACTACAATAGGATAAAGTTTATCTTGAAGTACGTAGAGCAATAAGTGTTCGTACAAGAGTAGAGAAAGTCATGTGTACATCACATAACGACCAAAACATTTGACTATCACTTAAAGACTACTGTATTCCCTTGTAACTACAATAAGATAATGTTTATCTTGTAATACGTAGAGCAATAAGTGTTTGTACAAGAGTAGAGAAAGTCATGTGTACATCACATAACAACCAAAACATTTGACTATCACTTAAAGTCTACTGTATTCCTTTATAATTACAATAAGATAATGTTTATCTTGAAGTACACAGAGCAATAAGTGATTGTCATCTGGCATGAAACTCACGGACTTAGTGTGCAGTGTTCAAAGAATGTGAGACATCTTCAGTTTCCCTCGAGATCAGCAGGCAGCCGTTAACGAGCTTTGGTTAGGCCGATCGTTAAGTTAATGATGGTGGTCGCTATACAGGGCCGGTGACGTGTGCATACACACGGAGAATTATTGTCAACGTTTGTGAGACCAAGTGTGAACAATGATTTCGTGGGGAAACATCGTTAGGGGGCGCACCCCCCATTCTGGTCCACTTCAACTTGTACGTCGTACTGCCTTCGTTAATTTCACCAGCATTTTCAGCCATCACAGATTTCGTGCCATTAAAAACGAAGCCAAATATATTTTCTTATATAGTTACGTGGTACATGGATTTCATTGCAATAGTAATAGCAAAATTATATACGTAGCTAAGGTGTTTCAAAAGTTGGATGTCCTGCACTTACATGAACGCATGCACACAGTACCAAAGAAAGAAGGGCAAGCTGTTTGATAAGTAAGGTCTGACTGTAAATGTCGCCCTAAGTTTGACAATGTACTAACACAACTTCTTGGGCTAAATTTTCTCATTTCAATAGCCTTAAGCTTCATTAGAGATATTTAAACGATGGACATACACCTAAAGCCTCAATCTAAACTCTCAATACGCTGTAAGAACGAAACGTACGAGGGCTGATTAATAAAGAATTATCAGAATTTTTGACAACGTAGCTTTACACATACTCATAATTTTGGTGGTCCTTCCCGAAATAGTCTCCCCTGAATGCGATGCACTTGTCCCAGCGTTTCTACCGGTCCTCAAAGATGCGCTGGAAACCATTTTTGAGAGATCCTTCAAAATCGCCTCCGCAGTCTACAGCACTGCTTTTGCTGATGGATAATACCTCCTACGAAGGCTTTTCTTCAAGTTAGGGAACAGAAAAGAGTCACATGGGGCTAAATACGGACTATAGGGAGGGTGTGGGATGAACATTGCGTTGATTTTTGCTAGATATTCAGCAACAACATTGGCAATATGCGGCCACGCGTTATCGTGGTGCAGCATCCACTCTGCTTCACGGAAATGTGGTCTTTTGCGCCTGATATAGACCTGCAATGTTTTCAGGATATCCCAGTAGTATTGTCCAGTTACTGATGTGTGTGCAGGTAAAACATGCTGATAAACCATTCCATGAATATCAAAGAATGTGCTGACCATAACTTCCCCAGCAAAAGTAACCAGTTTTGCTTTTTTGGGGGGTTGGTGATGAAGGAGATTTGCACACTGAGCTTTGCTGTTTGCTTTCAGGATCCAAATGATGTAACCAGGTTTCATCAGCAGTGATTACTTTTGAAATAAACTCCGGACCTTCCTCTAACATCAACTTTAACTGCATGCAGACCTGCAAGTGAATGCCCTTTTGTTCGAGAATCAACAGTCTTGGAACACATCGCGCACAAACACGTCTCATGTGTAATGTTTCTGTCAACAACGTGTGGGTGGCACCCAATGAAATGTTCAGTATTTCAGAAAGTAATCTTAAGGTAATTGGTCGATCCTCTCTTACAATGACAGCAGCAGTGTTGATGTTTTCTTCCGTAAGAGCAGTAACTGCAGCACCGGGTCCACCTTCTTTTGAAATTGATTGTCTCCCCTCTTTAAACATTTTAAACCATCTTTGAGCTCTGCTGCAATGAGGAACAAACTCACCATAGGCCTCCTGTAACATTGTATAGGCCTCAACTGAAGATTTGTTTGACGAAATCAGAAATTCAAAGCCGCATATTGTTCCTCACGTGTTACATCCATTGCAGAGGTAGGCGATACTGAACATGTCTGAACTTGCCAGGTTTTCACAGGCCGGAAACAGGAGTACCAACAATGAAACTACCACGGCGTGCTTGTTTCAGATTAAGCTAACAGAATATAATAAGATTGAATTTTAGTGCGAAAATTATGACCGTAAGAAATTTTGATATTTCTTTATTGAACAGCCCTCGTATAGTAAGAGGTACGTTCAAGTTATTACACCTCCTATTTTATCCAGGACTACGACCAGATACGTATTTCTGGTTTTTCAAAATACTAGTGGACATTTTGTGAATGCGTGACAGATATGGCAGCACTGTATAGTGCATATAACTCTAGTGGCAACGACAAGACCTAGGACTGTTTTTGATATTTAAAATGGCGACGTTTACATTGCAAAAACAGCATGTAGCCATTCGTTTTCCCCATTTTCGTGATATTTATTGAAATTCATCGCCAGTTGAGTGAGACATGTGGTGATGGTACCACGGTGTATCTATTGTATGTTCCTGTGTGCCACAGTTCAATGACAACAAACCAAGACAGTTGCAGACATCGCCTCCAAAATTGGCATTTCCTAAGGATCTGTGCACATAATCCTGCATGAAGATCTCAAGAGGCTCTTTCGTTGATCCTCCAAAGCAACGTTTTCCACTCGCTGGATCACGTCGTCGGACCGGCTGGTGTGGGGCCGTAATTGTCTTGGTTTGTTGTCACATGATGTTCTGTCTTCACTGAACTGTCGCACCCAGGAACGTACATTAGACACATCAATGGTACCATCACCACATGCCTCACTTAACTGTCTTGGTTTGTTGTCACACGATGTTCTGCCTTCATTGAACTCTCGCATCCAGGAACGTACATTGGACACATCCTTGGTACCATCACCACATGCCTCACTTAACTGGTGATAAATTTTATCTGATCCCACGGAAATGCCAATTTTAGAGACGATGTCTGCAACTGTCTTGGTTTGTTGTCACACGATGTTCTGCCTTCATTGAACTCTCGCACCCAGGAACGTACATTGGACACATCCTTGGTACCATCACCACATGCCTCACTTAACTGGTGATAAATTTTATCTGATCCCACGGAAATGCCAATTTTAGAGACGATGTCTGCAACTGTCTTGGTTTGTTGTCACACGATGTTCTGCCTTCATTGAACTCTCGCACCCAGGGACGTACATTGGACACATCCATGGTACCATCACCACATGTCTCACTTAACTGGTGATAAATTTTATCTGATCCCACGGAAATGCCAATTTTAGAGACGATGTCTGCAACTGTCTTGGTTTGTTGTCACACGATGTTCTGCCTTCATTGAACTCTCGCACCCAGGAACGTACATTGGACACATCCATGGTACCATCACCACATGCCTCACTTAACTATCTTGGTTTGTTGTCACACGATTTTCTGCCTTCATTGAACTCTCGCACCCAGGAACGTACATTAGACACATCAATGGTACCATCACCACATGCCTCACTTAACTGGTGATAAATTTTATGTGATCCCACGGAAATGCCAATTTTAGAGACGATGTCTGCAACTGTCTTGGTTTGTTGTCACACGATGTTCTGCCTTCATTGAACTGTCACACCCAGGGACGTACATTAGACACATCCATGGTACCATCACCACATGCCTCACTCAACTGGTGATAAATTTTATCTGATCCCACGGAAATGCCAATTTTAGAGACGATGTCTGCAACTGTCTTGGTTTGTTGTCACACGATGTTCTGCCTTCATTGAACTCTCGCACCCAGGAACGTACATTGGACACATCCATGGTACCATCACCACATGCCTCACTCAACTGGTGATAAATTTTATCTGATCCCACGGAAATGCCAATTTTAGAGACGATGTCTGCAACTGTCTTGGTTTGTTGTCACACGATGTTCTGCCTTCATTGAACTCTCGCACCCAGGGACGTACATTAGACACATCTATGGTACCATCACCACATGCCTCACTCAACTGGTGATAAATTTTATCTGATCCCACGGAAATGCCAATTTTAGAGACGATGTCTGCAACTGTCTTGGTTTATTGTCACACGATGTTCTGCCTTAATTAAGCTATCGCATCCAGGAACGCACATTAGACACATCCATGGTACCATCACCACATACCTCACTCAACTGGTGATGAATTTCAACTGATCCCACGGAAATGCCAATTTTGGAGGTGATGTCTGTAACTATCTTGGTTTATTGTCACACGATGTTCTGCCTTCATGAACTTGCAGCGATCCAAGTTTGTATTTTTCAGCTTTATGTAGCAGTGCATCTACTATCCATTGTTTTGATTGTTGGTTGGTTTCCGGAGTGTAATAATGAATCCATGACTCATTGACAGTGACAAGTCAAAGCAAAAATTCATTTGCATTTATCTTAAATAGTTTCAAATACAGCTTCTAAGTTAAAAACCGCACCCACTTGTTCGCTGTAAGCAAATGCGACAACATCGGGCCGACAGCCTTCTCATCTGCAACTTGAGCAAAATATGAATTGAAGCACTCAGATTCAGAATTTGTAAAGTCAATGTTTTTGAGAAATCATGTTAAACACTCTGAGTACCAGATCTGTAATAGATTTAAAAGATTTGTGGATCAGATGTTAGGTCGAACATGTTATGACACTGGCATGTTGAATGGGCATCAGTTTCAGAAACAAAAGTTGTTAAAGTCAGACTTTTCGAGTTAGATGTTGTTAAGTCAAGTAGTTGCCACATTAGCCGTTTGGTGGTTCAAGTACACTGTGCCATCCAAGCTCTTTGATATCAGCTGTTCATACTTTTTAGATTAGACATTTTTAGACATTCCTCAAGTGCACTTTCAGAAAGTTTATCTGTGCTTCTCAATTACAGGACACTCTTTCATGCCTATTGACAGAATTTTTGGCAACATTGAGAAGAAGAAACGATCAATGTATAAAGTCTTATTTCCTTCCACATTGGTGAAACTAATCAAAGATTCACTACAGAAGAAGCCCGTTGATGTTGTCCATGTCGAACGTCCACTGACCGATAAGGCAAACATGATGACACTCCAGTTGAAGCTTTTGACTTCAAAGATGCCCTCGACCATGTCCTTGTAAGAAGTATTCCTGAATTCACTTTAATCCGGGGTGTGTATTCCCAAAGACGATGTGTACCAGAAGTTCGTCACACAATGTGTTCCTCACTTTATCGTCCCCAGTCTCTTCTGAGGAGTGTAGTGAGGTTGGAAGCCTTACACAAGGCATGTGATAGTGCGAAAAACACACCAGATGGGCTTCGGAAGATTAAAAAGGCAAAATATTATGATGTTCGTTCACTACTGGAACATCACACTCTGCCAGAAGATAACACATTTTATGACAATGACATATGGAAGTGATGTAGTAGAGATGGAGTGATGTTTTGTGACAATTTTGTATGTTAATCCATGAAATGCATACTGCATTAGTCCATAGTAGAGATGTATTGGTGAAAATAAAGTAATAGTTTATTCATGACTCCATACTGTTCTGTACAGTGAAAAAACTCTAACATTGCGGATCAGAAGCTGTTAAGTCAAGTGACGTAACAGCTTTTCATCCATCTTAAATTAAAAGTTGTTAAGTTCTTGTAATAAAGTATCCTGTCACGCGTGCTACATATGTCAAACCGTAAGAAACACTTAAACACTATACTTTGTACCTCAAAAAGGACCCATCACTTAAAATTCTTTCATTTTTATTACTATTTTGATATCTAAATTAACTTTTGAAAGCTTTTAGCAGCTCTCCTGCACAATTTTGACACAGTGACTTAGCAACTTATGCTTCTGACCGCTTCAATTGCTATTACCATCGATACACCTATGGCCCCTATCACTTTGCGAACTTTCGCTCGAAATAAATGAAATGTGTAGTGTTGAACGCCCGCTTTTGCTACATACGGCACCGCAGGCGGTGACACTGACGATACATGAGATGAAGATGGAGCACCGGTGGAATCAGATGGCGGGGGAAACCGGAGGTCCCGGAGAAAACATGCCCCAGCGCCGTGTTGTCCACCACAAACCACACTTTGCGGTCGTCTGGGATCGAACCCGGGCTGCCTTGGTGCGAACCAAGCGGTCTAATAACTGAGCCACGGCGCGGCCTATTTCGCTCGAAAGACAGCGAGAAGCGTATCATGGACCTTTTCAGTGACTTCCTAGTAACCACAACTGCAGGGCGTCCTGAGCGATACTCGTCAGAAAGAGATATTCGATGACATTTGAACTCATTATACCAATATACAGAATGTTACAAAAAGGTATGGCCAAACTTTCAGGAAACATTCCTCACACACAGAGAAAGAAAATATGTTATGCGGACATGTGTCCGGAAACGCTTAATTTCCATGTTAGAGATCATTTTATTGCTTCTCTTCAAATCACATTAATCATGGAACGGAAACACATGACAACAGAACGTACCAGCGTCACTTCAAACACTTTATTACAGGAAATGTTCAAAAGGTCCTCCGTTAGCGAGGTTACATGCATCCATCCTCCGTCGCATGGAATCCCTGATGCGCTGATGCAGCCCTGGAGAATGGCGTATTGTATCACAGCCGTCCACAATACGAGCACGAAGAGTCTCTACATTTGGTACCTGGGTTGTGTAGACAAGAGCTTTCAAATGCCCCCATAAATGAAAGTCAAGAGGGTTGAGGTCAGCAGAGCGTGGAGGCCATGGAATTGGTCCGCCTCTACCAATCCATTGGTCACCGAATCTGTTGTTGAGAAGCGTACGAACACTTCGACTGAAATGTGCAGGCGCTCCATCGTGCATGAACCACAATGGGGTATTTTGACAATTGTCTGCACGAATGATTTCAATTTACATTTTAAGAGAAATACTAAAATGAGCTCTAACATGGAAATTTAGCGTTTCCGGTCACATGTCCACATAACATATTTTCTTTCTTTGTGTGTGAGGAATGTTTCCTGAAAGTTTGGTCGTACATTTTTGTAACATCCTGTATCTTAACTGTTTCTATAGAAGACGAAAGGTCTCCAAAAACTGCATCCAATTTTACTTCAATGTCCTCGCGAGTTTTCCCAAAGAGCCAATCACTGAACGATACTGCAGTTTTTATATTCTAGTACAAACACGTTAACAACTCTGCAAAATCCAAACTTATTTATGAATCTACACAAGTATATTTTGATAACGTGTAACAAATGAGAGTACGAAACTTTCCTTATCAACATCATATACTTTAAAATAAGTATACTTACTGAACTACCCGCGTATAAGAAAGTTATATTGAATTAAGAAAATGGTACAATAATTTGATAATGTAAATATAAAAGGTAGGTAATAGAAGGCAGTGCAGATGTAGGCACAAAAATTAACAATGATGGTGGTTTTAGCTACGACCTTCATATTTTAATTTTCTAATGGCGTGTCTTGGAGCAGAAAGAAGGGGAGGAGCTAAAAAAATGAACACGAGAAACCACGCTACTAAAGGCAGAAAGGGAAGGTGAAATAAGTGAATATACATATCAACAAAACATATTAACGAGCTGAGGGAATAGCTATAAGGAGTGACAAAAGATTTCAAGGTGAAAACATAATGTGTACATGTAACTTTGACCAGTGCCACCCAAACAAAAATTTAGGATTATGTCGTATATATATATTATATGTATATATCGTATATATATTATATGTTCATCTGTTTTCAGTTATCCACCAAAAGTTTCAGTCATTTTGGATGCTCAGTTGTTATGTAACAGTCGTTTGAGTGAGTTGATGTGAGTGCTTTACTGAAAATGGACAAAATCGAGTATCGATCTGTCATTAAACATTTGTTTTTGAAAGGAAATACGCCTACGCAGATCAGATATGAGTTCGATTCTGTGTATGGGGACTCTGCACCATCATTTATCACACTGAAATTTTGGGCAGCTGAATTTAAACGTGGCCGTAAGAGCTTGGGAGTCCATGAACGTTCGGGACGTCCAAAAACTGTAACTACATCGACAAAATTCATCAAATGATGCTAGACTACCTCCTAATTAAAGTAAGAGAGATAGCAGAGGCTATGAAAATGTCAAAAGAACGTGTTTGTCACATATTAAATCAACATTTAGACACGAGAAGGCTGTCCGCACGTTGAATGACGCTTTGCTCACGTTATACCAGAAATGTGTTCGAATGAACATTTCCAACGCTCTGTTGGCGCAGTTTAGGCGCAATAAATCTGAGTTTTGGCGCAGATGAATTACTGTAGATGAAACTTCAATACGTTATTATACGTCCGAAACAAAAATACAGTTCACACAGTGTAGTTATTTTAATCGATTACCTTCAAAAAGGTAAAACCATTACCGGAGCATACTACGCATCATTACTTGACAAGCTGAAAGCAGAACTTACGGAAAAACGACCACATTTGCACAAAAAGAAAATGCTGTTTCACCACAGCGGTTCACTCATACTCACACTCAAGTGAGTTCAGGGGACACAGATCTTAGAGTTACCAAACCTTCATCTTTCACAATAAAGTAAAACTCCGGAAAAATGTATCCAGATAACCGTCCTTGACCGAGGTTCGAAGTCGGGACCTCTTGAAGTGAGACAGACACGCTACCTCTCTACTACGGAGGCGGGCAATTTATTCTTAAGCAACGATAAGCAAAGTTCTTTTTATAAGGGAATTGCAAATTTAAATGCAAATTAATATCATAAAAACAACTGGCTATTCGCCCATACATACAGCTGCAATATAATTACTTAGCTAGAGTGTCCCTTTCTGTAAAATAATTAAAGAGAATTTGAATGGAGTTTTTTGCGATGCCTGTAAGGAGCTGTAAACACGGTAGACTGCCATTTACTTGTAGATAACTCATATTGCATTTCGTGGTGCATTATCTAAAAACATTTTCTCGCATGCATGCACGTAGATAGTGTTTCCCAACTTGTGTACACAACACGCAAGTTACTTAATTACCATCAGGTGCTGCAGTAAGGCTACCTCTCCATCTTCCATTACAGAGCAAAGATTAACTCAAATCATATTGTTAATTTTTAAAATATTCTACTGCAACATCAAATCACTTTTGAAACCAGTCCTTAAAGCAATGATAGCACTTTTCCTGAGGACTACATGTGCTTTATCCTTAATTTTTGGAACAAAAACGAATCACAATGTGCTAGGTCTGTACTGTATCCATGGTGATAACATTTAGAGCATACAGAAAGAGCGCTGCTTGGGCTGTCCTGTAGTAAAAATCTACAGGGTGGTTACGAAATGTCATACATTGAAATTGTGTAATAAATATTGTTGCGACTGACCGCCGACGCGCACAAAGAGCTTGCCGAAACAGATAAAGATAGCGCAGAGTTTAAAAGCTTGCTAAAACAGATAAACTTATATGACTGAAGATTCTAGTGCCACCTTCCTAATTCTAGAAATATAAAAAGAGATACGAGGTTTGTTCCATAAAGGATGATCACATTTCTTTTTTTGACAACGTACCTTTACTCATCCTCATAATTTTGATGGTCCTTCTCAAAATAGTCTTCCCTGAATGCGATGCACTTGTCCCAGCGTATCTGCCAGTCTTCAAAGACATGCTGGAAACAACTTTTGAGAGATCCTTCAAAATCGCCTCCGCAGCCTTCACCACTGCTTCTGATGATGGATAATGCCTCCCATGAAGGCCTTTCTTCAAGTTATGGAATAGAAAAAAGTCACATGCGGCTGAATCCGGACTTTAGGGAGGGTGAGGGATGCACTTCACTTTGATTTTTCAAGATACTCAGAAACAACATTGGCAATATGCGGCCGCGCATTATCGTGGTGCAGCATCCAGCCTGCTTCACGGAAATATGCTCTTTTTCGCCTCATATGGACTTGCAATGTTTTCAGGACATCCCTGTAGCATTGTCCAGTTACTGATGTGTGTGCAGGTACAACATGCTAATAAACCATTCCATGAATATTAAAGAATGGGATGACCATAACTTTCCCAGTAGAAGCAACCACTTTTGCTTTTTTGGGGGTTGGTGATGAAGGAGATTTCCATACTGAGCTTTGCTGTTTGCTCTCAGGATCAAAATGATGTAGGCAAATTTCATCAGCAGTGATTACGTTTGAAACAAACTCCGGATCTTCCTCTAACATCAACTTTAACTGCCTGCAGACCTGCATGCGAATGTCCTTTTGTTCGGGAATCAACAGTCTTGGAACACATCGCGCACAGACACGTCTCATGTGTAATGTTTGTGTCACCAACGTGTGGGTGGCACACAATTTAATGTTCAGTATTTGAGAAAGTGATCTTAAGCTAATTCGTCGACCCTCTCTCACAATGGCAGCATCAGTGTTGATTTTTTTTTTCGTAGGAGCAATAACTGGAGTACCGGGTCCACCTTCCTTTGAAATTGAACATTTTAAACCACCTTCGAGCTGTGCTGTAGGGAAGAACAGAATCTCCATACGCCTCCTGTAACATTTTATAGCCCTCAAACTGAAGATTTGTTGAGACGAAAGCAGAATCTCAAAGCCGCATATTGTTCCTCGCGTGTTACATCTATTGCAGCGGTAGGCGATACTGAACATGTCTGAACTTGCCTGGTTCTCACAGACGGGAACCAGGAGTACCAACAATGAAACTACTACGGCGTGTTTGTTTCACATTAAGCTAACAGAATATAATAAGATTGAATTTTAGTGCCAAAAATTATGATCATTCTTTAATGAACAGCCCTGGTAGTTTTCCTCAGAACATATCATCTTGCCATGCACCGCCGAGGCACCCACCGACACTTCTACCCTGAAAGAGACCACCAGATGAATGACCCGGGAAAACGCCGAAAACCTCCTGGATATGTTAGCTTTGGCTACGGGAACCAAACCCGGGCCTCCTGTCATAACAGAAAACTACGTGAAACTATCACATCAGATCTTCTGGTGTTAGCCACGCCTAATTTAAACAATCCATCACGTGATGAATACAGAGACAGCCACTGACCAAATTCATTCTTTGGTTCTAACGAAAATGCTGTTTTTTCCTGTAGTCGATTGCGACTGATGGCATTGAGCGAAATGAAAGTAGATACACGACAAAATATGGAGTTTTGTACTTGATTCTCAAGTGGCTCGTTCGCATCGAATGCATCCACTACATCTTTCATTTCGTTGAAGTGCTGTGTGAAGTAGGACTTCATGTAGCGTGGGTTTCCCTAAGAGTAGTTATTGATTTTATCGCAACGAACATGTCAGTAACCTCAACCTCATAGAAAATTGTTTATTTAGTACTTAAAGGAAATGTTTATGTTTAGCTTACTAGCAGTAAGCGATGTGATACTATGGAAAGATAGAGTCAGACTAAAAAATTCAATGCCATAGCCGAGATTTGAACCACGGATCTTCTGGTTGCCGTCCAGCCGCTCTAACTATTGAGCTACTATGGCCAACATGCCGACATGACATTAACAACGGTAGGTACATTAACAATTAAGGTAGGTACAAAATATTGTGACTTTGTGGGTTCGTAAAATTAAAAGTCCAATTGCACAAACTCAAAATGTTCTTTATTTCCACCGAATTACAGTTGGAACACTTGCCGATTACATAGAATTACGTAGTGCACACAACTGCAATCCACCAGTTCGTCTGTTACAGGTCCACTCCACTCCACACTCACAGTTACGTACAACTCCTCTGATACACGTACACAGTCAACCAGTCCGTTCGCTAGCACTGCGCCCTTCACGGCTGCTCGCCAATAACTTATTGACTCGTCCACTGCATCCCTTATATAGGAAGATCGCTGTTTCTGGAAGCTTCGCGGCTCGGAACATCATCCCAACTGTTTCAGACGTCAGGGGGAGGGGAAAGAGACAGTACATCGCCCGTGATACTTTCCTAACCATCTCCTCAGTTAGTGCCATAAGATAAATGGGTGGGCGTGGACTGAATGCCTCCTGCCCCTCACTCAGCTGTCAGTTGATCGTACCTTCCGATAATTGGGTGACTATGTTCTCACACACATGCTGAAATATTAAGCGAACCTCTCTGTCAGCATCTGTATGATACTTGCTAGGTTGAGACAAAGACAGATATACCCTCCAACTCTGTCGCCCGCTAGCCGTGGAAGTGGCAACGCCAAGAGAGTAAGCTCAACCCATGTTCATTCTTATTTTTAGGTACTCTAAACTTATTAAAAATGTTATTGTAAAAAACTGAAGCTGCTGACAGTGAAGTAAACTAGGTTATTAATAATAACTAAACACTAGTAACACAACTTCACTTATCTTATTTAAATCTTGGGACCGGTTTCAAAGCAAACATCTGCTTTATCCTCAGCCACTCAGCTTGACACTCACCCACTTACTGCCTGACTGACCTTGACCACTACCGGAGTTTGAAGAATAGCTCCTTATCTAACTGCCATCTACCGGGGACAACACAAACTTATTGATGATGTCTATAGGAGGGATATCAAAATTCATTACGTGATCCTTATTTTTCAAAATAAATATCTTCTCCCGAACCATTAAATCTATCGGTTCCTTCAATTGTTTCAATAATTTAACTTCTGGATTTACTTCATGATTATATGACCAAAAATGATCAGCTACTGCCGATTTCTCGGTCTGTCTATATTTAATATTTCTAAAATGTTCTTTCGCTCTGGTTTCTAAATTACGCTTGGTTCTGCCAATATAGATCTTGTCACATTCTAAACAGTTAACTTGATGAATACCAGATTTTTTGTTGTCTGAAATTTTGTCTTTTTTAGAAAACTGTAGAAAATTCTTTATACTGTAATTATTATGAGGTGCTAGTATTATACCCACTTCTTTGAAAATTTTTGGAACTTTTTATTTGCCCATGGATGATAAGTAAATTTTTTGAAAATATAATCCTTTTTTACTTTTTTAAGAGTGGAAACATCATTAACCTTTTTTTTTTGATATTTAAATTTTTCCATTCTTCTGATTATAAAATCTTTATTAAAGCCGTTAATTAAAGCAGTGTTTATAATATGTTTATATTCCGCATTAAATTCTTCTTCATTTAGAGGTATGTTTATCAATCTGTAAATCAAACTATCAAAAACAGCAAATTTGTGTGACATAGGGTTAAAACTTTTATTTTTGATATAATTATCCGTGTGAGTTGACTTTCTATAGATGCCAAAACTTAATTTATTGTTATTTTTCATTATTTTTAGATCTAGAAAGGGGATGTAGCCATTGTTTTCAATTTCTATTGTGAACTTGATAGCTTTATCCTGTGAATTTAGAATATTTAAAGCCTCATCTATATATCTCTCAGGAACTATGGCAAAAATGTCATCTACGTATCTATACCATATTTTAAAAATTGAAGGAATAGCTTTAGTGACTTCTGTTTCGAAAAAACTCATAAATAGATCAGCAAAAAAGGGTGAAAGGGGACTACCCATAGCTACTCCTGAAATTTGTTGAAAAACATTTCCATTGAAAGTAAAGAAATTTTGATCTAAACACAGATTAGTAAGTTTCATAAAATCCTCTATTGACTCCTTATCCAAATCATTAGAACTCAACCATTTTCTTAAAAACGTTAAATAAAATTATTGTTTTCAAGTTCACAGCTAAGAGCATTAGATGCTCTTATTTTTCGTTAACAGCTTATATCGCCCAATACGGCAGTGTTGCCACTAATTTTTAAATGGCCGAGCAATGTTTCTCACTGAAAGATGCCTCACTATCATTGTCGCTATTATCGTATACATATCACTAACCTCGAACTTACTGTAACAGTAATCCATCCCTCATAGCAATGCAGTCGAACCTAGTATAACAAACTGGAACCAGGGCTGATCAGGTTATCCTGAGACTGAAGGAAAAACTATTAAAAACCACGCCAAACATCGCCAAAATATTTTAATGTAGCTTACAAATTACTATCGGCAAACTTTTACCTAAAACGGTCTTCAGCAAATGTTTGTTTACCAAATACTCTGTTAATGCGGAAGAAATCTTAATCTACAAAAACAGTGTCGAAGTTTCACAAGTTTGCAGCTAACTTCCTAACGAAGATGGTTTTGCTTCCTCCAAAAAAAAAACCTCGCACGCCGCTATGACAGGGCTGACATAAAAACAAAGGAGTTGTGCTTTAAATATTATATGAACACATGCTTCTCAACTATAAACGCAGCTGCGTCTTCGCTAAGTAGCCCCACGTCGGTACCAAATAGCTTCCCAAACTTTCCCCTTCATTCCGCTTTTTCTTCGTTATTTTCCTGTTCGAATTATTTTCATTTTTAAGGAGATAAAACAGCAAATATATTGCAGCTTTTGTTTTGAAGGACTTCTGACCTAAATGACCACATCTTCGCCGTCAAGTGCTTCTGTTTTAATACAATAAACTCATAGTCAAACGTTTTGGTCGTTATGTGATGTATACATGACTTTCTCTACTCTTGTACAAACACTTATTGCTCTATATACTTCAAGATAAACATTATCTTATTGTAGTTACAAGTGAATACAGTAGACTTTAAGTGATAGTCAAATGTTTTGGTCGTTATGTGATGTATACATGACTTTCTCTACTCTTGTACAAACACTTATTGCTCTATCTACTTCAAGATAAACATTATCTTATTGTAGTTACAAGGGTATACAGCAGACTTTAAGTGGTCGTCAAATGTTTTGGTCGTCATGTAATGTATACATGACTTCCTCTACTCTTGTACAAACAGTTATTGTTCCATCTACTTCAAGATAAACATTATCTTATTGTAGTTACAAGGGAATACAGTAGACTGTAAGTGATAGTCAAATGTTTTGGTCGTTATATGATGTATACATGACTTCCTCTACTCTTGTACAAACACTTATTGTTCTATCTACTTCAAGATAAAAATTATCTTATTGTAGTTACAAGGGAATACTGTAGACTCTAAGTGATAGTCAAATGTTTTGGTCGTTATGTGATGTATACATGACTTTCTCTACTCTTGTGCAAACAGTTATTGTTCCATCTACTTCAAGATAAACATTATCTTATTGTAGTTACAAGGGAATACAGTAGACTGTAAGTGATAGTCAAATGTTTTGGTCGTTATATGATGTATACATGACTTCCTCTACTCTTGTACAAACACTTATTGTTCTATCTACTTCAAGATAAAAATTATCTTATTGTAGTTACAAGGGAATACTGTAGATTCTAAGTGATAGTCAAATGTTTTGGTCGTTATGTGATGTATACATGACTTTCTCTACTCTTGTACAAACACTTATGGCTCTATCTACTTCAAGATAAACATTATCTTATTGGAGTTACAAGGAAATACAGTATACTTTAAGTGATAGTCAAATGTTTTGGTCGTTATGTGATGTATACATGACTTTCCCTACTCTTGTACAAACACTTATTGCTCTATCTACTTCAAGATAAACATTATCTTATTGTAGTTACAAGTGAATACAGTAGACTTTAAGTCATAGTCAAATGTTTTGGTCGTTATGTGATGTATGCATGACTTTCTCTACTCTTGTACAAACACTTATTGCTCTATCTACTTCAAGATAAACATTATCTTATTGTAATTTCAAGGGAATACAGTAGACTTTAAGTGATAGTCAAATGTTTTGGTCGTTATGTAATGTACACATGACTTTCTCTACTCTTGTACAAACACTTATTGCTCTATCTACTTCAAGATAAACATTATCTTATTGTAGTTACAAGGGAGTACAGTAGACTTTAAGTGATCGTCAAATGTTTTGGTCGTTATGTGATGTATACATGACTTTCTCTACTCTTGTACAAACACTTATTGCTCTATCTACTTCAAGATAAACATTATCTTACTGTAGTTACAAGGGTATACAGCAGACTTTAAGTGGTCGTCAAATGTTTTGGTCGTTATGTAATGTATACATGACTTTCTCTACTCTTGTACAAACAGTTATTGTTCCATCTACTTCAAGATAAACATTATCTTATTGTAGTTACAAGGGAATACAGTAGACTGTAAGTGATAGTCAAATGTTTTGGTCGTTATATGATGTATACATGACTTCCTCTACTCTTGTACAAACACTTATTGCTCTATCTACTTCAAGATAAAAATTATCTTATTGTAGTTACAAGGGAATACAGTAGACTTTAAGTGATAGTCAAATGTTTTGGTCGTTATGTGATGTATACATGACTTTCTCTACTCTTGTACAAACACTTATTGCTCTATCTACTTCAAGATAAACATTATCTTATTGTAGTTACAAGGGAATACAGTAGACTGTAAGTGATAGTCAAATGTTTTGGTCGTTATATGATGTATACATGACTTCCTCTACTCTTGTACAAACACTTATTGTTCTATCTACTTCAAGATAAAAATTATCTTATTGTAGTTACAAGGGAATACAGTAGACTTTAAGTGATAGTCAAATGTTTTGGTCGTTATGTGATGTATACATGACTTTCTCTACTCTTGTACAAACACTTATTGCTCTATCTACTTTAAGATAAACATTATCTTATTGTAGTTACAAGGGAATACAGTAGACTCTAAGTGATAGTCAAATGTTTTGGTCGTTATGTGATGTATACATGACTTTGTCTACTCTTGTACAAACACTTATTGCTCTATCTACTTCAAGATAAACATTATCTTATTGTAATTTCAAGGGAATACAGTAGACTTTAAGTGGTCGTCAAATGTTTTGGTCGTTATGTAATGTATACATGACTTTCTCTACTCTTGTACAAACACTTATTGCTCTATCTACTTCAAGATAAACATTACCTAATTGTAGTTACAAGGGAATATAGTAGACTTTAAGTGATAGTCAAATGTTTTGGTCGTTATGTAATGTATACATGACTTTCTCTACTCTTGTACAAACACTTATTGCTCTATATACTTCAAGATAAACATTATCTTATTGTAGTTACAAGGGAATACAGTAGACTTTAAGTGATAGACAAATGTTTTGGTCGTTATGTAATGTATACATGACTTTGTCTACTCTTGTACAAACACTTATTTCTCTATCTACTTCAAGATAAACATTTGCTTCTAGGATATTGCATGTTATTGGTTTAATTTTTCGAACACCTATTCTTCTCTTGACTGAGGTCGATGGCTGAGGTGTTTTTGTCTGTGGGAAGTGCTAGTTCATTTATCGTGGCCAACGTAGCTGACACGGGTTTTTCTAGGGCTTTTGTGGGTGCGAGAAAATGCTGGGCAGGGTAGTTACATCCCCCGAAATTTCTGTCCTCCAGTTCATCTCCTTTATCATTTCAGATCATCTCTCATCTGCTGGTCTCTTTCGGTGTAGAAGTGTCAGCCGGAGTCTCTTGTATCTCAGGTAATGTGAATTTATATGGAGAAATGGAGGTGAAAGGACATTCGTTGAAAGAGGGCTAAGTAAAGCCATGTCAGTGCAGTATAGTGTATGTTTTGTTAATGTTTTAGTATAGATTGTGTATGTTTCTATAGCTATTTTATTTATTTGTATTTCTGTTTTTGTAAATTGGGCAGATCCGAACGTTTTTCTCTGATGTTGGTACTGGAAAAGTTTTCCAGCACAGAAACTCTAGCCTAATGTTTGAAGTGCATCATTATCAGATATTAGTAACGGCGATGTTGGGGTTAATCCACAAACGGAATGCTGTACCTACATCTGTGTGGCAACTCAAGCTAATCTTTGGAATGATTGACCCTAAGTGCAGCTGCTAATAGATGGCTTACGTTGACATCTGATCTTTCTTAGATCTGTAGATATTGGTTCTTTCCAAAAGCGGTCACGTTTGAGGGTGTGCAATCAAAGTTAGCTTATTCTGTCTGTGGATGTGACAGTAGAGAATTTCACTAACGACATGCTTCAGAATAGAACTGGAAAGTCGTCCAAAGCAGGTTTGCTCGCCTCGGTAGCGTGGATGGTAGCGTGTCTGCCTCACGTTCAAGAGGTCCCGAGTTCGAAACTTGGTCAGGGTGACTTACCTGTATAAGGCTTTTTCCGGGATTTTCCCTTATCCTGAAAGATGAATGTCGGGTAAGTCTAAGTTCTATGGACCTTGAACTCATATGAGCATAATTTCATCCATTGCATTCATTGTCCGATATAACTTCACGATGGAGAATGTAAATTAAAAAAATATCGCAGGTTTTTCCACATGGAGGGGCTCATTTGATGCACGATAAATGAAATGATATGACGTAACACTAGAAGGACGGGCGAGTATGGTCTGCCGAGAACGACCAGCCCGTGATTTTGTCGGGTGCAGTTTTATTTGCCCTTTTTAAAATGCTAAACACATTTAAATGCATACCAGTTTATTTAATATTATTTATACAGTTTATCAGTATATAATTTTAATTTTTTTCTGAAGAATTACATGGTAAAATGAACATTTTAATCCTAAAATGTGCGCTGCGGCTAAGCGGTGGTTTCCAAAACAATTCTCCAGGGCCTCCCAGTTGTCCTTGTACGCCGCCGTTGTCTGTACCGCGTTCAGGACTTCCGCGGCCCGTCCCTGGAGGCTGGGTATTAACTGTGTGGCCTCCTCCTCTGGTGACCATTTGTTGTGCTTGGCCACTGCGTCGAATTGGCGGCGGAAAGCCTCAAACGTTGACGCGCCGTCATATTTCGGAGGTTTGACTCGCGCCGATGTTGTGTCGCGTCCCGGTGCGTCGGCCTTCAAATCCTTCAACCTCCTGCCGACGACGTCCTCCACCATGGCCTTCAGGGACTTGACGCTGCTGTCGGCCTTTCCTTTCAGGAGTTAACGCGACTCGCCAGGTCTTCGACGCGCTCACCAAGCTCCGTGACGTCCTCCTTTACGTCGGCCAACTGCTCTTCAAATTTTGCGGCGAGGACCTCGTTGGCCGCTTTAATTTCCTTGGTCAATTCGGTCTTAATTTCATTCAGTTCTGCGGCCAGGTTGTTGTTTGCCATCTTCATTTCCTTCATTTCCGCGGCCAGGTTGTTATTCGCCGCTTCTGTTTTCGCAGCGAAGTTGTCATTTGCTGCTTTCATTTCCGTCATCTTCTCCAAAATCTTTTCCAATGCAGCCTCCATGTCGTCCCACTCCTGACACCAATTGTGACTTTGTGGGTTCGTGAAATAAAAAGTCCAAATTACAAACACAGAAAATTGTACTTTATTTCCGCAGAAATACGCTTCGTACACATACACAATACAACATACAAGCCCAACAAACATAGCCGCTTACCCGCACGCGTTCAATTACCGACTGACCGACTCTCTTTGGCAGGCAGGCTGCCTTTTTATAGTTTTTCTAACATTCCAGAAATTTCTCAAACAATCGAGACCGGCCAGAACAAAGGCGAACTCTTGTGAAATCCGTCTGCTCCCGCCCACCATTTCGGCAAGCTCTTGTCTCCCTCCACACCGCACTGCCGTCTCTTTGATCTTGTTACCCGCGCTGCCTCCAATCAACAATGACCTGGCGACAATATGAACTGACGTCTGCTTACTTTTTCATCTGTTACTTCTTTATAGAGTACAAATGCATTAATAGCTGCCAAGGCCAACACACCGAAAAAAACCCATGCATAGGCTACCTTCTGCATCCATAGATCGATGACGTCAACATCGGACTTGGTGTTATTGTAGTACACCACTAATTCTGGTAGATTTATAGGATGTTGTTTATTTATAGTAACTGTGTCATGCATGAAACTCAAAAGAAGCACATTTTTGTTCTTTCTCCCCTGATAGCATGTCAGTTATGTCACCTGACTTATAAAGTACAGTTGTGTACAAAGGTGCTGCAGCAGAATTTGCTAATAAGAGATTTTCCTTCTACACTTCTTTACTGTATTTTTACGCTTCAAACCTTCTGCAAGACATTTGGTTGTGGAAAAATTGTCACATGTAATATTTCTTCCTGCAAAAACAAAGGGTTGTATAAAAGGCATTACAACATGCTCTGCAAGGGCAACACCTGTGGGACGCTGCTCGTCTTTGTCCAGCTGAGGAAAGCAATTCAGCAGATACTTTGAATTTGTATCAACTGCAAGCTAAAACTTTATTCCAAATTTGTCCGGTTTGTTTAAAATATATTGAATGAAAGAGCATCTAGCCTTGCAAGAAAACAATTGCTCCTGCACAGTGATATTTTCACTGGAATGTAACACTGCAAGTAATTGACAATAAAAGGATTCCAGACAGGAGCAGCAGCTGCAAAGCGATATGCACTTAGTCTTCAAGAGCGTGTGTCCTTGTCATCAAATCGCATAAACCACAAAACTTCAGCGAATTTGGTTCTGCTCATTACGTTCCTGAAAAATGGTGGTCCCCAGGTGTTTGACCATAAGAACTCCAGCGGAAAGTTTTTTGCTCCAACATCTCGTAAGTACATAAGTGGTAGCACGAATTGCGCCACTTGGGCAATAAAACTTTCTTACTCGTTGGCAGAGGGTGTGCAGAGGGCCATAAACCAATCAGGATGCAAACCAAGAGCAGATGTGGACAGATCCGAAGGCTTCACACTTCCGTACCCGTTCAAATGACGAATGGCGGTCCTTCTATTAGGAGTTGTTTGTGCCAGTTTTTAGAAAGGTCCAAAATGCTTAATACTTTTTGGACGTCTTTGTCATAAGTATTTATTAAAATACGTAGCACATGGGAAGTGAGAAAAATATATAAGCAAGAAATAAGTCTTCTAAACTACTACCACGACCACGACCGCCACCGCCACGACCGACTCCGCTGCCACCGCCACCGCCACCGCCGCCGCCGCCACCGCCACCGCCACCACCACCACCACTACTAGGGGGATTCTGCGTTTATCTCACCCAAGGCTGTTTCAGGGCTTATTTCGCCCTCTTCAGTCAGCATGCTCATTGGTTTGGAGGGAGGGAGAGATGGCTCTTTCTTTATTGATGCTATTTGTACGAGATGCTATATAGTATTTTCATGTATGTAATTCTTTTTGTTAAGATTTTTAGTTATGTTTTTTACATTAATTTTAATACCCTTTTATTATTTTTATATGTATGTTTATTTAATTTCCGTGAGGTCATCATTTGAACGTAACATTGTCATTGCAGGAGTTGTCGTAGGTGTTGCTGTATTTGTCGTTCTTCTTTTTCCTTTGCTTCTTCTTGCTGTCTGATGATGGTTAACAGGGGAGGGTCGCTTGGATTCTTTTCCTGGTGTATTTGTGTTCCGCTGTATTGTTTTGCAGCGTTGATGATCTGCCTGTGTGGTCGTTCTCTTGCATTGTCTATGTATTTAGAGGTGTTCTTCTTTATTGTGTCTTCTATTGTTGCGGTTTTTGCTATGTCGTGGATTTCATTGCTTCTGGACCATGGTGGTAACTTCCTAGCGATTCTCAAACATTTCCGTTCGAACCCGGAGGTACT
The DNA here is from genome assembly GCA_030765055.1 of Mantis religiosa. Classification (NCBI taxonomy): domain Eukaryota; kingdom Metazoa; phylum Arthropoda; class Insecta; order Mantodea; family Mantidae; genus Mantis; species Mantis religiosa. The sequence continues at coordinate 37,156,404 of CM060947.1, forward strand.
GTCCTTTGTTTTTTGGGAGGTGATGGGCCATAAAGCGGTTGCTGCGTACGTGAATGTTGGTCTGATGATAGTTTTATGTAGCTGGGTTAGGGTGCCTGGGGGTAGACCTTCCTTTCCAATTTTGGAGAGGAACCTGAGGCATGACTTTGCTACTTTTGCTTCTTGCAGTTTGATTTTGTAGTGAGCTTTGGTAGACAGCTTCTCGTTTAGCGTTACCCTTAGGTATCTGATTTTTCTTTGTGTCGGTAAGGTGTGGTTGTTGTAGGTGATGGTAGACGTTCTGTATGTTTCTTTGGTTTTTATCCGGAAGATGATGTATTGCGTTTTTGCTGGGCTTATCGTTACTCTCCATCGTTTTGCCCATTTGCTGAAAGTTGCTAGCTGGTTTTCTAGTCTCGGCTTGCAGTCCCGTAGTCTTCCTGTCGAGCACCAATAAGCGGTCTTATAAAGCAGCGCATCCGTCAAAATAACGGGTACGGTCCTTCTAGTGTTAACTTTCTTTTTAATTTTACGTCCTCGAACATTAAGTCATATCGGACGATGAATGGAATGAGTGAAATGATGCTCAAATGAGTCCGGGGTGCATGGAGCTTAGAGTTACCCGACATTCATCCTTCAGGATAAGGGAAAACCCCGGAAAAAACCTTATCCAGGTAAGTCACCCTGACCGAGATTTGAACTCGGGACATCTTGAACGTGAGGCAGACATGCTATCACAGCGCTACCGAGGCGGACTTTCTAGTGTTAACGTTGGAGGAAATCTCTTATCATGGAAGATGAATATTTGGTAAGTAAAGTACGAGGGCTATCCAGAAAGTAGATTACGTTTTGGAATAAAAAGTAAACAAAGTATAGGAAACAAATTTTATTATATACAGATGAAAGCCACACTCAAATACTACTTTTCGACATAGTCACCATTCAAATTAAGGCATTTATCGTAGCGATGTACGAGCTTGGAAATTCCTTCGTCGAAAAATTCGGCTGCCTGCGCCTTCAACCACTTCGTTACCTCTTCTTGCAGCTGTGCGTCACAGTTCACGTGTTTCACCCATGTTTCGTCACCAGTAACGATGCGATCGAGTAAAGAGTCACCATCCTTATGGTAAACGTCCAAAAAGTTCAACGCTGCAGCCATTCGCTGATTTTTGTGGTCCTCTGTCAAGATTTTTGGAATCCATCTTGCACAAAACTTGTGGTAACCAAGCTTTTTGCTGATGATTTCGTGCAACAAACTTCGCGAAATTTGTGGAAAACTCAAAGAAAGTTCCGTTATTGTGAACCTTCGATTTTCACGGACTTTAGCATCGACATTTTCGACAAGTTCGGCAGTCACTATGCTGGGTCTCCCACTTCGATCTTCGTCGTGAACATTGGTTCGGCCATTTTTAAATCTGATGACCCACTGACGCACTCCACCTTCAGTGATAATGTTGTCCCCATACACTTCACAAAGCTGCCGATAGATTTCTATCGGTTTACAGTTTTTTGCAGTCAGAAACCTTATTACTGCACGCACCTCGCAGCTCGCGGGATTTTCAATTAACGCAGACATTTCAAACCGTCACAGTATCTGAACGGAGCACAGCACGAACCTCTCACTAGCACGGCTAGATGCCGACTGAGCTGCGCAACGCTCTGACCCCAAGATGGCCGCGCTAGCCCCGCCCCTAGCGGAAACACACGAAAACGTAATCTACTTTCTGGATAGCCCTCGTAGAAGTAAAGCACAAGGAGATAGGTTGGTGAAGTAAAAAATTATTTAAAATTGGCAGGAATCACATAAAACGGTATCCTAGACAGGGATGTGTTTAGAATGAAGATGCATAAGTGACAAGTTGAACAAAAGATATACACGTGGACACACGAGAGAAGGTAAGCCCACAGTAAAAGAATGAGGTTCATAGAAACATCTCTAAGTACGAGGCGCGTACGTGAAATAAGGTCACCAAGGCGCTGGAGCCGTGACGAACGCTATTAAGCAAAATCCGGCTACACTGATGTGTACCTTGGTTTCACCCCCTTAAATTCCCACCACAATGAAGCCATTAGTCTTGGCTGGGCAGCCGTTTGCGAGGTAGCTTCCTATGACATCCGCCGCCAAGTGCGAGTTGCGTGCAGTGATCCGTTTTTTTTTTTTGAGTGCCAAGGGAGCTAACCCACATTGAAACTCATTGTCAGTTACGCGAAGTCTATGGGCCACTGTGTATGGACGTCAGTTGAGTGCTCAGCCTCACCAAATTCATCAACAGCCGGCAACACCAAACTACACCACCAGCCAGGAGCTGCTCAGAGAGCAAGTCCGGGGCCTAGGGAAGGCCGTTAGGGTTCTCCATTCGAAGTTCCTGGTCGTAATGGCCAAGCTGACCAACTTGGAGGAACTTCTTACAGAGCTCAGGACTTCATCTGCGCATCAAGCTACAGCAAATACAAATCTCAGCTCAGAGCTTGCAGAATTACGAGAAGACATACAGAAGAAGCATCAATTCTCAATCAAACAACGTGACACACACACTCATGCTCCGAAGACTCGTCAAGGAGGAAGTGGCAGTCCTTCAAATAATGTTCGACGGACCCAACAACAAAGGTCGACACCAACCGCCGCAGAGACCATACACTCATCAATAACCTTAATTCTTCATTCACTTCCAAACAAGACCGCGGAGACCATACACTCATCAATAACCTTAATTCTTCATTCACTTCCAAACAAGACCGCGGAGACCATACACTCATCAATAACCTTAATTCTTCATTCACTTCCAAACAAGACCGCGGAGACCATACACTCATCAATAACCTTAATTCTTCATTCACTTCCAAACAATACCGCAGAGACCATACACTCATCAATAACCTTAATTCTTCATTCACTTCCAAACAATACCGCAGAGACCATACACTCATCAATAACCTTAATTCTTCATTCACTTCCAAACAAGACCGCAGAGACCATACACTCATCAATAACCTTAATTCTTCATTCACTTCCAAACAAGACCGCAGAGACCATACACTCATCAATAACCTTAATTCTTCAATCACTACCAAACAAGACCGCTCACTACTCCCTGACATATTACCCAGAATCCAGTCACACCCCACTCCTAATAAGCAAGAGCGTAAGCAGGGCCTTGGTCATGCTTACGTCCTGCTGCCTTCCTCACCTTCGACCTGGCCAATATATCCCTTCCTTGAATCCGCAGGTGCTTACAGCGGTACTGCCACAGCACCACACCTGAATACTCACCGGTGGAGGTTTTTTAGTGGGTAGGGCTGGCGGTTCGATTCCCCCAGGGGAGTCCCACACTCCAATCCCAGGTTAAGTACGTAACATGCATTTTTCCTCCACTCGAAAAAAAAACTTCAAAAACATGCGAAAGTGGGTCAGAGAATTCAAAGACGGACGTACAAACGTCCATGATGAACAGCGTTCTGGTCTGCCTTCGGTTTTAGCCGAAACAGTTGCAGAAGTGGAGCAAGAAATACTTAAAGATCGACGTGTGACAGTTCCAGAGTTGTGTGAACTTATCACCGAAGTCCCCTTCAGCTGCCGTGGTGCGGGCGCTGCGGACCTTTAGCACTCGTGGTACCTCTGACGTTACTAGAGGAACATCGGCCCGAACAGCCGAGCCCCTCCTTCGGGAGTTGTTCGGATTTGGATGGTCTCGAGGGAGCAGTGGTTCCCGATACCCATGGGAATCGGTTACGTCTAAGGACGGGGTTGAGGGAAGCCATTAATTCTCCCGGGTACTAGCCTGCAAAGCTAGTAGAAGGTGTGCTAGATCACCAGGCGGCCCCACCGAGGTTTTTCGGTAGTCTTCACCTTTGGTGTTGGCGCACGTAAGTGGCGTATTCACTTCCGTCCCGTCTTTTGTCCTTGCAGCAGATGGGGGGGGGGGGCCTTGTTTGTAACCCAGGTCTTGTCCTATGGAAAGCCGCACGGAGGACGCCCATCGCCCTTTGGGACAGCTCGGATACTCCCTGGTTGAAAGAGGCCCGGGTCTTCTTCCTACGGGTTCAAGACTAATAGGAGTACAACCTCTGGACTCAACTCAACTATCCCTGAAGTCAGTAAGACTACGACTGACAAGGGTTTTTCATTATCGCAAGGTGTGCTTGAAGTGGGTCCCCAAATGCTCGCCGAAAACCATAAACGGCTTTTGGATGAGACATCCTCATCTTTTCTCATCCTCATCTTCTGTTCTGGAACAGAAAAGGTGTATTCTGGTGCGAGTTTATGCATACCGGCGCAACAATAAACGCCGCTAGCTACTGTGAGGCTTTAAAGGTTGCGACGTGCCATTCAAAATCGAAGGAGGGGAATGCTGGCGAAGTGAGTGATTTTTCATCACGACAACGCTTGTCCCCATACTGCACATGCAACGACTGATCACCTGACCCAGTTCGGATGGGACATCCCCACTCATTCCCTCTACAGTCCAGACTTAGCACCTAGTGATCATCATCTGTTTCCTGAGTTGAAGTCACACCTGGGTGGAACACATTTCCAGACCGACGATGATTTGTGAAAGACGAGGTTGAGCGCTACCTGCACAACTTGGCGGGAGAGTGCTATGACAAGGGTTTACAGAAACTGTCAAATCACATGCAAAAGTGTATCGATCGCAATGGTGATTACGTTGAAAAAGAGCTGTAAGTTCCTCCTTACCAACAATGTAACATTAATTGACAGTAAACAGGTTTTCTATATTGAATAAAATTGGAGACCTAATTTTACAGACACGCTTTGTACTTTGCATACTTCTACATGGTCTTTTTTACAAAGAGAAGTAAATATAATAACTGGTAAGCATGTAGGCTTGTAAAACCGTTTTGTAAGTTACAATTGATAGGAATTATGCAAAAGAGGAGCACATAACTTTACTGAGATATGATCCTAGACGTCAAGTTGCAGGAATTTTGGCTGCGTTCCGAGGTTATCGATGAGCGCGGGGGTGCGAATTTTGCACATCGTAAAGTGTAACTGTAGCGGCAGATATTCAAAAAGATTAAGTTTCCGAGAGCACTCTGAGATAATGTACAAGAGAGACGTCGCCGAAGACTCTCCATGCATGACGTCCTCAAAAGGAAGCCGGCGCTGGCAACAATATCGTTTGGATCGTCTCCAAGAACTCCATTAAGGCAGTTATGACGGGACGTTCAGCAGAGCTTCAATGTGTGCATAGAACAACTTCACTAATCATGGGACATTATTGAGAGATTTATCTACTGTTATAATACAAGGACTGTTCAATAAAGAGTGATATCAATCTTTTTAACAACGTACCTTTACTCATCCTCATAATTTTGATGGTCATTCTCAAAATAGTCTCCCCTGAATGCGATGCACTTGTCCCACCGTTTCTGCCAGTCTTCAAAGTCATGCTGCAAACAATTTTTGAGAGATCCTTCATAATCGCCTCCGCAGCCTTCACCACTGCTTCTGATGATGGATAATGTCTCCCACGAAGGCGTTTCTTCAAGTTAGGGAATAGAAAAAAGTCACATAGGGCTAAATCCGGACTATAAGGAGGGTGAGGGATGCACTTTCTAGTTGATTTTTGTAAGATATTCAGAAACAACATCGGCAATATACGGCCGAGAATTATCGCGGTGCAGCATCCAGCCTGCTTTATGGAAATGTGGTCTTTTGCGCCTGATATGGACTTGCAATGTTCTCAGGACATCCCTGTAGTATTGTCCAGTTACTGATGTGTGTGCAGGTACAACATGCTGATAAACCACTCCATGAATATCAAAGAATGAGATGACCATACATTTCCCAGCAGGAGCAACCACTTTTGCTATTTTGGGGGTTGGTAATGATGGAGATTTTCACACTGAGCTTTGCTGTTTACTCTCAGGATCAAAGTGATATAGCCAAGTTTCATCAGCAGTGATTACGTTTGAAAGAAGTTCCGGGTCTTCCTCTAACATCAACTTTAACTGCATGTTACCTCCATTGCAGCGGTAGGCGATAGTGAATATGTCTGAACTTGCCTGGTTCTCACAGGCGGGAACAAGGAGTACCAACAACGAAACCACTACGGCATGTTTGTTTCACATTAAGCTCTCTTTAACCCGGAATAGTTCTGTAAAGCAAAATTATGCTGTTCGACACAGTAAATGAAGATTGCTTTACAGATGACAAATTGCTATTCCTGGTCGGTAGATTTCTCGAATTCTCTTGCCAGAAGGCGAACTCATTGCACTCACCACATCAGGTTGGAAGAGAGACTTTGATAAAGTCATGAATAAAGTTTTGTGACTTTCCAGAAAACAATTTTGAAAAAAAAAAAATTATATCAACTTTCGGGAGACGACCATCTTGGCATAATGCAACAGTTACTAGGAGCGGAAATTTAAGAAGGCTTTGGCCATTTTCCCTGAGAGCATCACACATAATGGGACTCACTTTCCGTCAAAACGGCTACTCCGAATATGTCGTTGAACCTTCGGTCACCAAATCTACGAAACAGAAACCTGTAATACAGCAAGCGTCAGATAAGCCTACCGCTACAGCCTACATCCCGTTTGCCGGCAATCTACCCGGCAGAATCAGTAGCCTCGATCACCAGAGCTAGGAAAGGGAAACCTGTAATACAGCAAGCGTCAGATAAGCCTACCGCTACAGCCTACATCCCGTTTGCCGGCAATCTATCCGGCAGAATCAGTAGCCTCGATCACCAGAGCTAGGAAAGGGAAACCTGTAATACAGCAAGCGTCAGATAAGCCTACCTCAACAGCCTACATCCCGTTTACCGGCAATCTATCCGGCAGAATCAGCAGCCTCGATCACCAGAGCTAGGAAAGGGAAACCTGTAATACAGCAAGCGTCAGATAAGCCTACCGCTACAACCTACATCCCGTTTGCTGGCAATCTATCCGGCAGAATCAGCAGCCTCGATCACCTAAGCTAAGAAAGGGAAACCTGTAATAAAGCAAGCGTCAGATAAGCCTACCTCTACAGCCTACATCCCGTTTACCAACAACTTATCCGGCAGAATCAGTAGCCTCGGTCACCAGAACTAGGAAAGATAAATGTGTAAAAAAGCAAGGGTCAGATAAGCCTACCGCTACAGCCTGCATCCCGTTTACCGACAACTTATCCGGCAGAATCAGTAGCCTCAATCACCAGAGGTAGGAAAGGGAAACCTGTAATACAGCAAGCGTCAGATAAGCCTACCGCTACAACCTACATCCCGTTTGCCGGCAATCTATCCGGCAGAATCAGCAGCCTCGATCACCAAAGCTAGGAAAGGGAAACTTGTAATACAGAAAGTCAGATAAGCCTACCGCTACAGCCTACATCCCGTTTACCGGCAATCTATCCGGCAGAATCAGTAGCCTCAATCACCAGAGGTAGGAAAGGGAAACCTGTAATACAGCAAGCGTCAGATAAGCCTACCGCTACAACCTACATCCCGTTTGCCGGCAATCTATCCGGCAGAATCAGCAGCCTCGATCACCAAAGCTAGGAAAGGGAAACTTGTAATACAGAAAGTCAGATAAGCCTACCGCTACAGCCTACATCCCGTTTACCGGCAATCTATCCGGCAGAATCAGTAGCCTCGATCACTAGAGCTAGGAAAGGGAAACATGTAATACAGCAAGCGTCAGATAAGCCTACCACTACAGCCTACATCCCGTTTACCGGTAACCTATCCGGCAGAATAAGTATTCCTCGATCACCAAAGCTAAGAAAGGGAAACCTGTAATAAAGCAAGCGTCAGATAAGCCTACCTCTACAGCCTACATCCCGTTTACCAACAACTTATCCGGCAGAATCAGTAACCTCGGTCACCAGAGGTAGGAAAGGGAAACCTGTAATAAAGCAAGCGTCAGATAAGCCTACCTCTACAGCCTACATCCCGTTTACCAACAACTTATCCGGCAGAATCAGTAGCCTCGGTCACCAGAACTAGGAAAGATAAATGTGTAAAAAAGCAAGGGTCAGATAAGCCTACCGCTACAGCCTGCATCCCGTTTACCGACAACTTATCCGGCAGAATCAGTAGCCTCAATCACCAGAGGTAGGAAAGGGAAACCTGTAATACAGCAAGCGTCAGATAAGCCTACCGCTACAGCCTACATCCCGTTTACCGGCAATCTATCTAGAAGAATCAGTAGCCTCGATCACCAGTGCTAGGAAAGGGAAACCTGTAATACAACAAGTGTCAGATAAGCCTACCGCTACAACCTACATCCCGTTTACCGGTAATCTATCCGGCAGAATCAGCAGCCTCGATCACCAAAGCTAGGAAAGGGAAACTTGTAATACAGAAAGTCAGATAAGCCTACCGCTACAGCCTACATCCCGTTTACCGGCAATCTATCCGGCAGAATCAGTAGCCTCGATCACTAGAGCTAGGAAAGGGAAACATGTAATACAGCAAGCGTCAGATAAGCCTACCGCTACAGCCTACATCCCGTTTACCGGTAACCTATCCGGCAGAATAAGTATTCCTCGATCACCAAAGCTAAGAAAGGGAAACCTGTAATAAAGCAAGCGTCAGATAAGCCTACCTCTACAGCCTACATCCCGTTTACCAACAACTTATCCGGCAGAATCAGTAACCTCGGTCACCAGAACTAGGAAAGATAAATGTGTAAAAAAGCAAGGGTCAGATAAGCCTACCGCTACAGCCTGCATCCCGTTTACCGACAACTTATCCGGCAGAATCATTAGCCTCAATCACCAGAGGTAGGAAAGGGAAACCTGTAATACAGCAAGCGTCAGATGAGCCTACCGCTACAGCCTACATCCCGTTTACCGGCAATCTATCCAGCAGAATCAGTAGCCTCGATCACCAGAGCTAGGAAAGGGAAACCTGTAATACAACAAGTGTCAGATAAACCTACCGCTACAGCCTACATCCCGTTTACCGGCAACCTCTCCGGCAGAATCAGTAGCCTCGATCACCAAAGCTGGGAAAGGGAAACCTGTAATACAACAAGCGTCAGATAAGCCTACCGCTACAGCCTACATCCCGTTTACCGGCAATCTATTCAGCAGAAACAGTAGCCTCGGTCACCAAAGCTAAGAAAGGGAAACCTGTTATAAATCAAGCGTCAGATAGGCCTACCGCTACAGCCTGCATCCCGTTTACCGACAACTTATCCGGCAGAATCAGTAGCCTCAATCACCAGAGATAGGAAAGGGAAACCTGTGATAAAGCAAGCGTCAGATAAGCCTACCGCTACAGCCTGCATCCCGTTTACCGACAACTTTTCCGGCAGAATCAGTAGCCTCGGTCACCAGAGCTAGGAAAGGTAAACCTGTAATACAGCAAGCGTCAGATAAGCCTACCGCTACAGCCTACATCCCGTTTACCGGCAACCTATCCGGCAGAATCAGTAGCCTCGATCACCAGAGCTAGGAAAGGGAAACCTGTAATACAGCAAGCGTCAGATAAGCCTACCACTACAGCCTACATCCCGTTTACCGGCAACCTATCCGGCAGAATCAGTAGCCTCGATCACCAGAGCTAGGAAAGGGAAACCTGTAATACAGCAAGCGTCAGATAAGCCTACCACTACAGCCTACATTCCGTTTACCGGCAATCTATCCGGCAGAATCAGCAGAATTCTGGCCAAATGCAACATCAGGATCATCCACAAGCCACCGCCGATGATTAAACATCTGTTGACACCGGTGAAGGACAAACTGGACCTCCAAGTTCCGGGAGTGTATCGCATTCCCTGTGAATGTAGGACACCGTATGTAGGACAAACCGGAAGGACCATCGCTACCATGATACAAATAATGTTTATGGGTGTACACAAGTTCCAGGTTGGAGCGCTAATTTGATGCAAATATGATTGGCGAGCAATGAGGTTTCTCCCAGGGTATGCGTGGATGGGTGTGAGAAAGAGATTTTCACAACACTGGAATGCCTGGCTCCAAATTATTTATTCACTGCTTCTTCTTTTCAAACATCAAGATGGAAGTTGCCGACCGAGGGTTACCAATCTCGGTTTAGAGCTATTGAATGGTAATTGTTTATTACTCGATACATTTTGATGACCCGACAAATATTCAAGACAGGACAAGTTGACCACTCTAATAGGCTTCACGTCTCAGACTCCTCTCTTAGCGGCTGCACGCCGAAGAACCTTCTGATCGACCTCACGCCGAAGAGTTTATAATGGCTTCCTAGCCGCGAACTGTCCCCATCGGCCTTACGCCGAAGAGTGCTCTCTAACCACAGCTGCACGCGTGTATATCTCTAACTTTCCCTCTCAAAATTCCTTTTCAGACAAAATCCCTTTTGTGGCTGTTTTGGTCGCAATTGTAAATGATCCAAAGAATTCCCTATTCATACACGTCAAGTGACAATTCCTTTAGAAATCTTCTAAGGACACTGTTTCTTGCACGGCTTTGTTATAGACTTTCCCCAACTGAACTGGCCCTGCCCTGTCGTAAAAAAGAACCAACATTCCTTTGACATCTATCATGATTCTTTGCTTCTGGCAAACCATAATTTCGGTATCAACCAGAATAAACGAACATGAACGGAGCATTCGTTTAGTGCAACCTGAGAAGTCTGCGCTGGCAGAACATAGTTTTGCTAACGACCATAAAGTCAACTTTCGGGAGACGACATAACGGCTACTCGGAGCCGAGAGTTAAGGAGGCTTTGGCCATTTCCTCCGAAGGAGCACGTTTAATGGTGATGTTGGATTTCAGTTCAGCTGATCTTGGAAACCTACCTTAAAATGGAAATCCGTCGATTTAAGAAGCAAAGATCTATAGTGCTTGATCATCAAGTTAAATAGTTACGTTTCTTTGACCTAATAATTTTTTTATACTCACGCCATCTCCTGACCTGACATTTAGTTTACTGTAAACACTCTTTTGTTCGGTGATGTGAGTGTTAGTAGTGTATTGTTATATACGAGGTACGTCCAGAAAGTAACATCTGTTTGGTAATAAAATTAAATTGTGTACAGATACAGAAAAATTATTTATTACGGAAAATTCAACTCTTAAGCTACTTTTCCACATAAGCGCAGAAATTTTGCAGGAATTTGTCATAGTGAGGCACAAGTTTTTGTATAACTTCTTCATAGAAGTTTGCCGCCTGTGTTTTCAACCAGTTGGAAACATTTTCTTTCAGTTCTTTGTCATTGTTGTAGTGTTGACCGGCAAGGAAAAATTTGAGATGCAAAACCAGATGAAAGTCGCTAGGAGCGAGGTCAGCGCTATACGGGGGGGGGGGGGGGGTCAAACACGTCCCAACCAAATCCCTTTAGGGCGTTTTTCGTCACATTTGCAGTGTGTGGTCGTGCGTTGTCGTGAAGAAACACAATACCTTTTGACCGCATTCCTCGGCTTATATTCTGTATTGCGCGGCGCAATTTCCTAAGTGTCTCGCAATAAACATCTGCTTTCATCGTTTGACCACGCGGTAAGAAATCAATGAGTAAGATGCCTTTCCTGTCCCAGAACACTCCCCGTAAGGGGAGGGATGCGTCCCTTTCAGCTGCCAAAGTGTGGGCGCTGCGGACCCTTAGCACTCGTGGTACCTCTGACGTTACTAGAGGAACTTCGGGCCGAACATGCCCAGCACTTCCCTCTGGGAGTTGTTCGGAATGGGTTGGTCTCGAGGGGGAAGTGTGTTCCCGATACCCGTGGGAGATTGGTTACGTCTTCGGACGGGGTTGCGGGAAGCCATTAAGTGTCCCGTGTACTAGCCTGCAAAGCTAGTAGAAGGTGTGCTAGATCACCAGGCGGCCCCACCGAGGTTTTTCGGTAGTCTTCATCTTGAGTGTTGACTCGCGTAAGTGGCGTATCCACTTCCATCCCGTCTTGAGTCCATAGGACCAGATGGGAGGGGGGCTTGTTAGGAAACTAGGTCTTGTCCTATGGAAAGCCCCACGGAGGATGCTGAGCGCCCTTTGGGACATCTCGGATAACTCCCTGATTGAAGGAGGCCCGGGTCCAGTTCCTACTGGTTCAGGACTAATGGGAGTAGAGCTTCTGGGCTAAACTGTTCCAGAACAGCGTGCACATCATTTTTCGAGGTGTCAAGATTTGTTTCGGCTTAACCTTTGCTGGAGATGAGGTGTGCCTCCATTCTATTTATTGACGCTTACTTTCAGGGGTGTCGTAAGAAACCCAAGTTTCATCTCCTGTAACTATCTGTGTCAGAAATTCTTCGCCGCCTTCATCGTAACGGGTCAAAAATTGAAGTGTACTACCCATCCCTTTTGTTTTGAGTTGCTCAGTAAGAATCTTTGGCATTCAACGTGAGCAAAGTTTACGAAATTTCAGTTTTTCGGTAACAATTTCCTGAACTAGTGATCGTGCGATTTAGGAAAATTCCATAGCGAGAGCACTAATTGTAAACTTGCGGTTTTCCTTGATCTTGTCATCAATCGAATGAACCAGTTCTTCTGTAACCAAAGATGGACGCCCACTTCGTTCTCCATCGTGCACTTCACTACGTCATTCATTGAACTGTCGGACCCATCTTCTCACCATTGTATCACTCAATGCATGTTTTCCGTAAACATCGCTAATTTGCAGATAAATTTCAGTTGGTTTCACTTTCCTAGCATTCAGAAAGCGAATCTCCGATCTGATTTCACAAGCGGCGGTATTTTCAATCAAGACCGACATTGTAAACAAGCACAACAAAGCGAACGTGGCTGACAGCGATCTCACAATGGCACACGTTTCTTTTCCTTGATACGGAGCGTCTACCGCGTATGTGCGGAACTGCGATCGCAGCGCTGCAGCGGAGATATATTGAAACAGAGCTTACTTTCTGGACGCCACTGTTATATCCAGTGTTTCAATTGTGGTTATAAGATTCAATAACTATCCTAATGATGGGAGAGATGTACGTTAACGAAACGTCGACTTCCAATGGTCTTTTCACCTGGATTGCTTCCCAAGAGTTTCTTGAACATCCTCTAACCTTAAATTAACTTCATTCCCTTTTTTCGAGTGGAGGAAAAATGCCTTTACGTACTAACCCTGGGATTGCAGTGTGTGACTCTTCTGGGAGTTCGAACCGCCAGCCCTACCCACAAAAAACCTCCACCGGTGAGTATTCTAAGAGGATGTGAAGCAGTACCGCAATTGCACCTGCGGATTCAGGGTGAGGATATAATGGTCAGGCGGTGGCCTGGAGCAGGAGAGCAGGCGCCAGGACATGAGCATGACCGAGGCTCTGCTCGTGCCCTTGGAATTTCAGGTGTGGTAGTGTCTGGAAATTCGCTGTCTCCAGACGGAGACTTGGTCCTAAGAAAGATTATGTGCTATCTCAGTCCTGAAAGAGAGGACGAAGTCATTAGTACTTGGACTATACTGTTCAGGGCCGTACGTGCGAGCCCTACGTCATATTTAGTTATTAGTGTATTAAAGTAAATGTAATTAATGTCTACGCTTGCATCGCAAGCTGTGAGTCCTATTAATACTTAGGATTGTAGAACAATCCCTGTCCTACATTCTATAATCAGTGTATGTATTAGGTATTAGTGACTTGAAGCTTTCCCAGCGTTGATTATTGATGATAGTTTCTCGGGCTAACAGCCAGGTCAGATTAGGGTAACTACCCAAGCTTTCAGCGACTAACTCTGCCACCATCCTCAGGGGAACTGAATCTAGGCTACTGATGTTGCGATATTTATACCTAGCGCGCGGCCGATAAGAACCTCCTACTTTCTTCCCATTGGCCGAGCTCCGGCCGATGGAGAAAAATAAAAAAAAATGGAGGATACCCAGAAAAATCTGCAGTGGCTGAGCACACATATAATACAGATCATAAAATCAAATTCGACTCTACAAAAGTACTTGAAAGGTCCTCTAGGTATTACGATAGAGTGGTTAAAGAAGCCCTTTACATTAAAGCGAATAGAAGCAACTTCAATAGGGAAGGATCATCCCGCCCCTGATCCTGTATGGATGCGAGGTCTGGGGATCGGTGGCTCGTACCACCATCCGCAGACTGCAAGCCGTGCAGAACAGGGCGCTTAGGATGATCTACGGTGCCGAACGTATGTTTCCTTCATACATTCTGTACACCCATTCTGGCATACCTTACGTTGAGGACGTTGTGCGTGAACGCTCGCGCACATTGTATGCCAGGATTAAATCCCATCCCAACTACCTAGTGAACACACAAGGGCAGTATGGCCATCGTGTACCCAGGAGGAGAAAGAGCTACCGCCACCCCAAGGACGCCCTTGGGTGGTGAGACCAGCCTCTCATTCCCTGAATCCTACACTCTGTCCCGGCCACACTGGGGCTGGATCTGGCCCGCCGGCTGACCCCCGGCAGCCGGGTCCCCCGGTGTGACCTCGTGGAGAACCATAACCTAAACGGTCCCCAACATCCCGACCTCTCGCTCCTGGCCCCGTCAAGCTGGACGGACACTGCAACGCAGGCCGCCAATAGCGTGGCGGTTCAGGGCACTGGCCTCCTTGGAAGCTAACCCCGCCGCCAGGAGCACTAGCAGAGGTCGAATCAGGTCCTTCAGTCAACAGCGACATCCAAAAAAACTCTTTAAGACCGCACGGGTAAATCCGCTCAGCGGATAGGTACCGTGGCGCTCTACCCACCGTCCGGAAGCACCCGGACAACTTGTTCTCGCTCTTGGCTCTCTTGGCCTAGATTCAGTTCCCCTGAGGATGGCGGCAGAGTTAGTCGCTGAAAGCTTGGGTAGTTACCCTAATCTGACCTGGCTGTTAGCCCGAGAAATTATCATCAATGTACGAGGGCTATCCAGAAAGTAGATTACGTTTTGGAATGAAAAGTAAACAAAGTATAGGAAACAAATTTTATTATATACAGATGAAAGCCACACTCAAATACTACTTTTCGACATAGTCACCATTCAAATTAAGGCATTTATCGTAGCGATGTACGAGCTTGGAAATTCCTTCGTCGAAAAATTCGGCCGCCTGCGCCTTCAACCACTTCGTTACCTCTTCTTGCAGCTGTGCGTCGTCATCAAAACGCTGCATAGCCAGCCACTTCTTCATTGCTGGGAATAGGTGGAAGTCGCTCGGTGCCAGGTCGGGACTGTACGGCGGATGAGGAAACAACTCCCACTTAAAAGATTCAAGAACTTCACGAGTGACATTTGCCGTGTGGGGCCGGGCGTTGTCGTCAATCAACAAGATCTTAGAGCTCAACATTCCTCTGCGCTTGTTTTGAATGGCTCTTCTCAGTTTTTGGAGAGTTTGGCAATACCTTTGAGAGTTTATTGTAGTGCCTCTTTCCAGGAAGTCCACCAAAATCACACCTTTTCTGTCCCAAAAAACAGTCGCCATCATCTTCCTTGCCGACATTGTTTGCATGCATTTCTTGGACTTGTGTGCCCCCACTGCATTGATTGCAATTTCGTTTCACAGTTCACGTGTTTCACCCATGTTTCGTCACCAGTAACGATGCGATCGAGTAAAGAGTCACCATCCTTATGGTAAACGTCCAAAATGTTCAACGCTGCAGCCATTCGCTGATTTTTGTGGTCCTCTGTCAAGATTTTTGGAATCCATCTTGCACAAAACTTGTGGTAACCAAGCTTTTCGCTGATGATTTCGTGCAACAAACTTCGCGAAATTTGTGGAAAACTCAAAGAAAGTTCCGTTATTGTGAACCTTCGATTTTCACGGACATTAGCATCGACTTTTTCGACAAGTTCGGCAGTCACTATGCTGGGTCTCCCACTTCGATCTTCGTCGTGAACATTGGTTCGGCCATTTTTAAATCTGATGACCCACTGACGCTTCCACCTTCAGTGATAATGTTGTCCCCATACACTTCACAAAGCTGCCGATAGATTTCTATCGGTTTACAGTTTTTTGCAGTCAGAAACCTTATTACTGCACGCACCTCGCAGCTCGCGGGATTTTCAATTAACGCAGACATTTCAAACCGTCACAGTATCTGAACGGAGCACAGCACGAACCTCTCACTAGCACGGCTAGATGCCGACTGAGCTGCGCAACGCTCTGACCCCAAGATGGCCGCGCTAGCCCCGCCCCTAGCGGAAACAGACGAAAACGTAATCTACTTTCTGGATAGCCCTTGTATTAGGTATTTAAGTGTGAGCTCATTTGCCGTGTAACATTAGCTTGTCTAATTTGTACGTTTGGGGGGGGGACCCTATCCCAGGACCGCCCCGCTAGATAGCAGGGACTTCAAGAGCCACTTGTCAGGTGCATAGAGACCCCTAGCCATGGCTGGATTTTAAGGTGGTACTAACGTGTTTAGGAAGTCTTCTATATCAATCTCTGGTTCCCCCAGACCAAGTGTTCCGTCAAAAAGTGCCAGTGGTCTTCTATGTGTGTCATGTTGCGTGTTGTATATGCCAAGATCTCGTATGAGTGGGTTTGGGTTTTTACCCTTTTTGTAGTAAAGGCTGAAGCTTAGTAATTTCATAAATTGTTCGATGGTGTGTATTTTTAATTCTTCGTGTAGCTGAAACACCGGAGCAACCGGGGGCAGCTTCGCGATTATTCTTAGAATTCTGTTTTGCAGCGTCTGAAGTCTGTTTATGTGAGTTTTGGCAGCGTATCCCCAGACGGGGGCTACGAATGTAATAATTGGTCTAATTAATGTTTTATAGAGTGTAACAGTGGCGGCTGGTGGGTTAAATTATTGGTGGTGCACAAATGAAAAATAAAATACAGAGTAGTAATGACTCACCTATTTATACAGATTCTCTGCTGTACTCTCCTTAGACCTGGCGAATCTATCGATAACTTTTGCGTTGAAGTCGCTGATCTTCATAACAAACTCTCTCTCAATTGAAAGCATTGCTAATGCTGAACATCGGTCCTGTGACATTGTGTTCCTAAGGAAAGTTTTTATACTTTTCAAAGCTGAGGAACAGCATTCTGCTTCAGCGGTAGACATTGGCATAGTTGACAGTACTCGGAGGAGTTTGACATATTCGCTGAATGTAGTACATAAATTGTTTTCCTTAATGAACTCCATCAAGCACAAAGCGCCGGACATTCCACGAAATTCCTCTCGACTGTAAATTACTGTCAGTTCTCTACGAATTTTTGTTCCAATGATAACAGGATAGAACCTTATTGTTTCTCTAAGGGAATCCTCTGGAAATGTCTTAGAAATTTTCTTGATGAAACACAGTTCAGGCTACCAGATGCCCCGTGAAGCTAAATCTGTCCTTTGCTTCTCTAAGAACGTCACATACTTCAAGAGCTTCTCTTCCTTTCACATCATGATCTTCTATTCTTCTCCTCTTAATTGCAGTTTCTTCGTGTTCCTCGATATCCACGCTATTTCTTACCTTTCGCACTTCCCTTTTAAATGCGTTTAGCTGGGCGATGGCAAATGTTGCATTGCAGTCTCGTTTCTGCAGCTGATTGTACAAAATGTCCTGCATTGTTGTTTAACAGAGCTCTCTTCTGAATAACCTCCATGCATTTAATTAAATTCTCCCTGTGTTTGAAAAGCAGAGCACAAAGAAGCTAAGCCTGAAGGTCACGCTATAGCCGTTGCTAAGAGTAGGAGGAGCTAGGTTTATAAACCTCCATTTAAGCAATCTATAAGTAGCCCCTCCCATCTCGTCACCTTCCCGCAACCCCCTCAGAGAGCCTACATTTGGGCGAAATCTTAGGTTAACTCTTCACTGCAAACCTGCGGCTCCTACAGCTAATCACTGTTTATTTTGACTCCTGCGGCCATGGGCTGCTACAGACGATAAGGGTAATTGAAACATGTTTGTATAAAAAACAATGCAAACAAGTACAGCTTTAATGTGCAAAATGCACCTGTTGTATATTCAGAATCAGTGGGTGTAGCGCAAACCTGCAACCTTATGGAGGAACCGTCTCTGGAGTGTAAGACCCATGTTAACTTTCAATTGGCTATTTAAGTTAGTCATAGGGTAGAGTCTATTCAATTGTCCATTTTCTTTTGCTCTGATATTATTAATGTGTTTTTTCCATGTCAGGCCTTGGTCCATTGTGACACCTAAGTAGGTAACTTTGTCTGTCCATTGGATCCTTTCGCCATAGTATGTCAGAGGTGGCTGCGCATGTCTAGGGTATCTATGCTGTAATCTCTTCGTGAAAATTATGGATTGACATTTATTGGAGTTTATCTTGGTACGCCATTTTTGTACCATACTCTGCATTTATCCAAGAATGACCTATACCTATCTGCTTCAACACGTCATTCATTTTATGTGCCCAAGATCCTCTCCAGTTACTTCTCCTTTGAATATGAAAACATTATTTTAAGATATTACCATCTTCCAAGAGAAACAGGGAAAGTGTACGGACATTTCTGCTTTTTTTATTTATCCAGATTTATGAATCCTATTTTACACAGTGGTATATTAGGGTTATAGTTGATACATAAAAATACACGATTTTAACAAAAATATTTTAAATACTAGAAGGAAGAAAATATGTTATAATCTGATGCACATTAATTTAAACTATTTCAGACGTTTAAACACTGAGTTTATAAACATCATGAAGTACTTATACTGTTGTGGCTTCATTAGCAAAGATGTGAGCGGAGCAGAAAATTCAGTTCCTAGAGAGTCTAGCTTGAATATTAATTCTTGTCTTTCTCTCCAGAAAATGGGACAACAGAAAAGGAGATGAACCAGAGTTTGAACTTCTTCACCACACATGCACTTGGGGTTAGATGATAAGTAAAAACGTGATAAGTATTCACCAAATTTACCATGTCCACTTAAAAATTGTGTCAAAACAAAATTTGGTACAAGAGTTTCACATTTTCCTCTGTCATATACACTAGGGAAAAATAATGTTTTTATTAAACTTCCATTTGGAGTTGTTAGCCATTGTTGGTTCCATTCTTCAAGAATATGTTGATGTATTATTGTCCTTACAGTAGAAATAGGACATAAAGAGTATGTCACAGGAAGATTGGATTCTGCAGCCTTCTTAGCCAAGCAATCAGCTCTCTCGTTACCTAAAATTCCACTGTGTCCTTTAAGCCATCCCATGCAAATATGTCCTGGATGGTTTTGAAGCAAGGTTCTGATTTCATGTGCTAATGAATTTGAGTTCTATTTATCATTAATAGCGAGTAGAGCTGATTGTGAATCACTGTTCCCATTAACAGTACACCATTTTATAGCTTCTTTAATTGCTAAGAGCTCCGTGTGGAATACAGAACATTCAGGTGACAATTTAAACATGGAATGAGTTAGTTCCGTTTGATTTTCATAAACAACAAAAGCACATCCTACTGCAGATATATTATCTTCAAATTGGTAACGCGAACCATCTGTATATATGTAATAATCATGAAAATTACATATTTCCTTTAAACAGGTTACAAAACTTGATGGGTGTCCTGCTGTGGTAGGATTTGTAGTTTTAAGTGAGACAGATAAGACGCACATTCACGTTCATGTCTTAAATTCATAATAGTTGCTCTTGATAAACCAGTGAGAGCCAAAGGTTCGATGTTAGCTATAATCTGAGCTGCATCAGTGGAGATTGTACGATATACTCGAATTATGCGAAGGAGGAATCCCCTTTGAATTTGTGCAAGTTTTTTAACTGCCAATTTTTTTATTAAGAACATCCTGGAATGCAGATACACCATACAAAATTAGGGGCACTACAGCACCTTGATATATCATTTTAAGAATACTAGAATTCAGACCCCAGGTTGGTCTTGTTGTTGCGAGGGCACCAAGGAGCTTGCTGGCTCTTTCGGCAATGTAATCAAAGTGTGATCGAAATGTTAGTTTACAATCCAGTATAACGCCGAGGTATTTACCGTAGATACCACCTTCAAGTCGACGTTATTCATGGTAAGAGTAATGGGCTCCATTTTTCTTCTTCTGGTGACAATCATCGCCAAGGTTTTGTAGGGATTAAACATGTGTTTATTTTTAATTCCCCATGAGTGTACTATATTTCTACTGCCCATGAGTGTACGGACATTTCTACTTAAGCAGTTGTTTTGCTTTGTGTTATAGCTAGGTATATGTGCTTTTCATTCTTGGCTTGTGTCAGACAAAAATTATCATTTTCATAAATAATTCATTTATACCTTCTCTGTGGTCACGTCCACAAGTTAATTGCGGATAAGTAAAATGCAACGCCTGTCGTACAGTTTTCCAACGACGAGGCCAAGTTTTAACTTTAAACAAAAGTAACAGAAAAAGAAAAAAGTCTATTCCCAGTTTTCAGGGCGTACATACAAATAAAGCAGGGATTTTTACACAACTGCCGCCCTACTCGTTCATCTATATTCCACGCAGTTCTGTGGAAGTTGTTTTGGTGGTTAAGGCATGCATTTTCTTTCAATAAATTGAATCAGGTTTAAGAGAACGTCTTGCTCCTTACATGGACGATAATGTCTGTAAAACCGTTGTCTACACGATAAAACAATTCAGCTCAGGTTAGGCTCCTAACATTGCAATTGCACCGCTCATTAATAAGCACTTCCAAGAAGTCATGTCGGGAATTATTATCACGAGAACACACCTGTGCAACTAGTTCATAACGATCTTCTCTACTGTTGGAAATTCTACAAGAGGAAAAAACAATCAAACACCTTGACTTGAAAAACAAAAGAAAGTTAAAGGTAAATTTATCGTTTCGAGCTGAAACAAAAGAGTAATGACACTCCACTCAGTTGTTTGAACAAAGCTTAGCTTTGCAACATCCATATATGAGAAGAATCTTCTCAAGCACATAGAGAAAATATGAAAGATTAACTTCCTGCACCCAAAAGAACAAAAGGAGTAACATTTAAACTAATAAAGTATTCAAATATATTTTTCACCTCTGCAGATTGGTGCTAGCATACCTACTTCACGTTCAAGAGGTGCACAGCTTTAATTTCACACACTAAAAGTATAAAGTCTGGTAACTCTAAGCTCTATGTACGCTATACTCACTTGAACATCATTTCATTCATCGTCAGATATGACTTAACTTTAGAGGTTTTCCCTTATCCTGAAAGATGAATGTGTGGTAACTCTAAACTCTATGTACCCTGTACTCATTTGAACATCATTTCATTCATCGTCAGATATGACTTAACATTAGAGGTTTTCTCTTATCCTGAAAGATGAATGTGTGGTAACTCTAAGCTCTATGTACCCTGTACTTATTTGAACATCATTTCATTCATCGTCCGATATGACTTAACGTTGGAGGTTTTCTCTTATCCTGAAAGATGAATGTCTGGTAACTCTAAACTCTATGTACCCTGTACTCATTTGAACATCATTTCATTCATCGTCCGATATGACTTAACATTAGAGGTTTTCCCTTATCCTGAAAGATGAATGTTTGGTAACTCTAAGCTCTATTTAACGTGTACTCATTTGAACATTATCTCATTCATCGTCCGAAATGACTTAGCTTTGGAGGTTTTACCTTATCATGAAAGATGAATGTCTAGTAACTTTAAGCTCTGTGTATCCTGTACTCACTTGAACATCATTTCATTCATCGTCCGATATGACTTAACGTTGGAGGTTTTCTCTTATCCTGAAAGATGAATGTCTGGTAACTCTAAACTCTATGTACCCTGTACTCATTTGAACATCATTTCATTCATCGTCCGATATGACTTAACATTAGAGGTTTTCCCTTATCCTGAAAGATGAATGTTTGGTAACTCTAAGCTCTATTTAACGTGTACTCATTTGAACATTATCTCATTCATCGTCCGAAATGACTTAGCTTTGGAGGTTTTACCTTATCATGAAAGATGAATGTCTAGTAACTTTAAGCTCTGTGTATCCTGTACTCACTTGAACATCATTTCATTCATCGTTCGATATGACTTAACATTGGAGGTTTTCCCTTATCCTGAAATATGAACGTCTGGTAATTCTAAGCTCTATGTACCCTGTACTCATTTGAACATCATTTCATTCATCGTACGATATGACTTAACGTTGGAGGTTTGTCTTATCCTGAAAGATGAATGTCTGGTAACTCTAAGCTCTATGTACCCTGTACTCTTTTGAACATCATAGAACTTAGATTAACCAGATATTCTTTTTTAGGGTAAGAGAAAATCTCGAAATTAAACTTATTTGTGTAACTCTGGCCAAGTTTCGAACCGGGACTTCTCGGGTGGTAGATACGCTACCACCACGCTACGGTGGCGGGCTATTGTACTAATTATGCATCTAGTAGTTACCAGTTATGCAGAGCCAATGCAGTGAAAATATTTGAAAACATTCCCAGATAAATTGAGACAGAAGTTTCATTCATTGATCTATTGAACTCGTGGTTCCAAGTGTCCTCGATACCTTTGGATATGAGGGAATCGAACATCGATGCTGTAAATCTAGGTCTGAAGCTTCGCACGAAAGAAGTAGTTGTCATATGCGATGTGGATGTTGTTTCAAGCTTATTTTCGCTTACCAAAGCCCAAGGAATGACATCACAGTGTCTGAAAGATGATTTCGACTGTAGTGTCAGTTATGATGTGGGGCCTGAAGCGTGTTTTGTTTATCAAAGAACTACTCAGTACAGTTTTAGTTGAGGTTTCACAAAGCTCCCTTCACCGAATAACTCCCAGCTAAAAGGTAAATGAAGTTTTTATTCCAGTTTCTGTGAATAAATGTTACAGTTCTCGAGGGTAAGTTGCTTTGAAATGTGTTGGGAATTTATGTCAAACGCTGTTGTAGCTGTCGCCGTGTTGCAACTGTTTTATACCTTCAGGAGGCCTCGAGAATAGTTGTTTGTTGTCCAACACATTTCAGGAAAAATTAATAAATACGTCATTCTAGGTAGAGGAAATTATTATAAAAACAGATTGTGTTCCATATTGTGACTTTGTGGATTCTGGAAATTAGACATCAGGGTTACAAACACCAAACACCGCTCTTTCTTTTCGTAGAAACACACTTTGTCAACCTTTACAGTAGCAGAATTACGTCATATACACATACCACTTGCAAGGTCATCAACCCCAAAAGAGTTCACTTTTACAGCTGTTTAAGCGAACGCGTCAAGTTACCGACTGACTCCCATTGAGAGAGAATGTTGACAGCCGAAGGGGGTCAAATCGTGTACCTGCTCTGGAAAGAGCTTAACCACGTAGTGGCGGGATGTGGATGTTGCAGGATGTCGGGTGAAAATTATGTACAGATGTATTATTTTATCTTGACAGGAGTCCTGCGCGGTAGGGATGAGTAGCAATTGTGGTGGGGATAGTGCACCTATCACCACAATGCGTCACATGCATAACATTTCGACAGGGGAGGGCGGTGCATAAGTTTTCGAAAAACAAATTTCATTCTCGAAGCCAGTTTTGCAGCTCTTATAAACTAAGTTGTAATTCTTACTATGGTAGTAATCTCCACGCTTTTCTTGGATCTTAAAAGTACATAGGCTTTGGGAAAAAAAACCTGTTCTCCTCCAGCAGGCATGATAAACAACTGCCGGCCTTTCAATATCGCTGCAGAGTTCCTGTAACGTATTTCACTCCAGGCATATAGTCCAGTATGTGCTGTATTTATATAAGTTTGATCCACATAAACTATATAAACTTCACTTCGATATCTCCGAATATTTCGTAAATACTTAAGCTTTTTGCACGTATGGTGCGATGTTCGATTAAAATTTGTCTGTCACGCTTAGTGCTTTTTTTTCTTCAAATAAGCCTAGCTTCAGAAGAATTCTTCTTAATGTTCAGACACTGCTTTGGATGTCAGTAGAATTTTTAAGCTTCATAAGCACTTTCTTCAAAGTTGGTCTTTGTTTTTCTATGTTTTAAAAATTATTCACAGTTTGCCTAACTATTTCTGAATTAAAACATCCAAATTAGATTTTGTGCATGTTCTTAATCTTTGTTTACTGGGCATAGAGAAGGACGTTGTTGCACTAGCACCAATGGCTTTTCTTTCCTTAATAACTCTCCTAAACTGCTTTCAGATACAACTGTTGCCTCAGATACCCTTCCGTAGATTTTTATAGCTAACCCAGACCTCTGTTCCTTTTTTATAAATCTATGGATATTGGTTATTACTTTTCGTGTTTTTAAATGTAGCACTTTATTTCCTAATGTGCTGCTAGGAGACGTCATTTATAAAAGCTCTCTTAGAACCAGGAGACAAGCACATTTTGAAACAAGCTGTACTGTTAACGAGTAGTTCTGCACGTGTTTACTTGCTCGCAGCTGGTACGCAACTGACCTGCCCTCCCCTCCAGTTGTAACTTTTCTGAGGTCTACTCGTCCAGATACCACTCTGCATCGCTCTGAACTTTTCAAGATAAAAAAATACATCTGTTGCTTGTTGCTCCTCGATGTCTGAAGATTCGGTTGCTACCGCCATCGTGCACCGGTGGTGGATAAGTTAATCAACTAGGAAGAGGATAAGCAGAATTTAAGTATCCAGATAAGAATTTTGGGTGATTGAGCTTTTCTTTCGGCAGAAATGGGGGACTTGAGGTTCCCGGCAGTGTCCGCAAGTCATAGGGGTAGCCGGTATCGCTTTAGGCAATGTTTACGTGGTACATAGTCCCCAAGGGATCTGACTAAGGCGCTCTGGTGTTGAGGTAAACTCTCGTAAAATTTGGAGGTCCGGCGCCTAATTTCATCCTCCACATAACGGAGGGATGAAGCCTCGTGAAGTAATCTCACGGGAAACATTCTGCAAACAGATTAAATAACACGAAGACATTTATTCTGTGCACGTTGGAGCAGTGCCAGATTCGAGCCTGCGGCCATACCCCAGACTTCACACGCGTAGAGCCTGACAGGGAGGACCAGAGAAAAAACAGACTCAACTTTAGGGAAACAGACACCGCGGACCACCACACAGCGTATAGCGATGCCGAGACACCACACGACCGATGCGCCAGCTCCCGGATGTGCTCCCGAAAATTTAAGCCCAAGTATTTGATTAAATTCTCCCACCGAATTCTTTGCCCAAACTAGGTGAATGTGGGGAAGTTGACGGGACTCACAGTGGCGGGCGGCGGCTCCTTTTATACAAGGGGCGTCCAGAAAGTAAGTTCTGTTTCAATTTATCCACGCTGTAGCGCTGCGATCGCAGTTCCTCACATGCGCGGTAGACGCTCTGTATCAAGGAGAAGAAACGTGCGCCACTGTGAGAGCGCTGTCAGCCACGTACGCTTTGTTGTGCTTGTTTACAATGTCGGTGTTGATTGAAAATCCCGCCGCTTGTGAAATCAGATCTGTGATTCGTTTTCTGAATGCTAGGAAAGTGAAACCAATTGAAATTTATCGGCAAATTAGCGATCAGTGATACAATGGTGAGAAGATGGGTCTGACAGTTCAATGAAGGACGTAGTGAAGTGCACGATGAAGAACGAAGTGGGCGTCCATCTTTGGTTACAGAAGAACTGGTTCACGCGATTGATGACAGGATACAGTGCCAATTAGTGCTCTCACTATGGTATTTCCCCAAAGCTCACGATCGCCAGTTCATGAAATTGTTACCGAAAAACTGACATTTGGTAAACTTTGCTCACGTTGGGTGCCAAAGATGCTTACTGAGCAACTCAAAACAAAACGGATGGGTAGTGCACTTCAGTTTTTGACCCGTTACGATGAAGGCGGCGAAGAATTTCTGACACAGATAGTCACAGTAGATGAAACTTGGGTTTCTTACGACACCCCTGAGAGTAAGGGTCAATCAATGGAATGGAGGCACACCTCATCCCTAGCAAAGGTTAAGCCGAAACAAAACTTGAAACTCTAAAAATGATGTGCACAGTGTTCTGGGACAGTTTGAGTGCAGAGATTCTACTCATATCAGTCCTGGACCCGTAGGACAGAGACCCGGGCCTCTTACGACCAGGGAGTTATCCGAACTGTCCCAAAGGGCGCTCGGCGTCCTCCGTTGGGCTTTCCATAGGACAAGACCTGGGTAACAAACAAGCCCCCCCATCTGGTCCAAGGACACAGGACGGGATGGAAGTGTATACGCCACTTACGCGCGTCAACACTCAAGGTGAAGACTACCGATATGACCTCGGTGGGGCCACCTGGCGATCTAGCACACCTTCTACTAGCTTTGCAGGCTAGTACCCGAGAGAATTAATGGCTTCCCTCAACCTTGACCTCCCTTGACCTTGTACCTCATGGACCACTTATAGAAAAACTTTGCAGTATGCAAATAGACAACAGAGCGATTATTTGGATTCGGGAATTCTTGAGCGGACGAACCCAAAGAGTGCGCGTCGGAGATAGATTATCGTCCCCTACCGAAGTAACCTCAGGTGTCCCCCAGGGTAGCGTGATCGGGCCGTTGCTTTTCTTAGCATATGTAAATGACTTATGGAAAGGGATAACATCACAAATTCGGCTTTTTGCGGATGATTGTATAATCTATAGAAATATCAAGACCGAAGGTGACGTTAACAATTTACAAGAAGATTTAAACAAAATTTAACTCTGGGCGCAATCCAATCAAATGGAGATAAATCCAAGTAAATGTAAAACAATTATATTTTCAAGGACAAGAACAGAAGAAAATGTGATGTATAAATTAGATAACAAGAGAATACCCAGGGTAAGTAGCACTAGATATCTAGGTGTAATAATAAATGAAAGATTGGAATGGGGGGAACATGTAAACTCGATCACTGGAAAAGCCTGCAAAGCATTACACTTTGTAATGAGAATATTAAAACGCAGCAATGGGAAATCGCGAAATTTAGCTTACACATCCTTAGTCCGACCAATATTAGAATATAGCGCGGCATGCTGGGATCCATATCGGGTTGGTCAAAAACAAGCACTCGAGAGAGTCCAAAAACGAGCAGCTAAATTTGTTGATAGAGGAATGCGATTTGAAAACCCTACAGGCACTGCTACCTCCTGGGAATCATTGGAGAAACGTAGAAAACGGGCAAGGCTATGTGCAATTTTTAGAGCATATAAGGGGGAACCTGCATGGAAAGATATAACAAAGCGGTTGTTCACACCATCATATAGGGGAAGGAATGATCACTCTAAAAAAATAAGAAATAGGGAACAGAAAACTGATATAGGTAAATTTTCCTTTACCAATAGAACAATTAATGACTGGAACAATTTGACTGCAGAATTACTGGAGACTTTGCCTCCAAATGTAAATAATTTCAAAGAGAGGTTAAAAAGAAATCCTGTATAGTTACCATAGTGCATGAAAGGAATGGTATATATGTTGTAAGGAATTGTATATTATATTGTTACCATAGTGCATAGTCATCGTGTATGAAAGGAATTCTATATATATATATATATATATATATATATATATATATATATATATATATTGTAAGGAGTTGTATATTATATTGTTACCATAGTGCATAGTCATAGTGCATGAAAGGAATTCTATATATATATATATATATTGTAAGGAGTTGTATATTATATTGACAGCGCTGCCACCGGGCCATGCTCTAAGCAGTGAAATAAAGTATCTATCTATCTAACCCCGTCCAAAGACGTACCCGATTCCCACGGGTATCGGGAACCCACTGCCCCTCGAGACCATCCCAATCCGAACAACTCCCGAAGGAGGGGCTCAGATGTTCGGCCCGAGGTTCCTCTAGTAACGTCAGAGGCACCACGGGTGCTAAGGGTCCGCAGCGCCCGCACCTCGGCAGCTGAAGTGGACGGATCTCCCTCCCTCCCCTACGGAAAGTGTTCCGGGACAGTTAAGGTCAGAGGTCTACACCCATTAGCCTTGAACCCGTAGGAACAAGACCCGGGCCTCCTTCTACCCGGGAGCGATGGATACTCCGGGGCTCTTTCCATGGGGCAATATCTGGAGTCTAAAAAGCCTCCCCCCCCGCTTGAGCATAACGTCAAGACGGGATGGAAGTGGATACGCCACTTACGCGCGTCTACACTCAAGGTGAAGACTACCGAAAAACCTCGGTGGGGCCGCCTGGTGATCTAGCACACCTTCTACTAGCTAAGCAGGCTAGTACCCGGAAACTTAATGGCTTCCCTCAACCCCGTCCGAAGACGTACCCAATCTCCCACGGGTATCGGGAACACACTGCCCCCTCGAGACCAACCCATTCCGATCAACTCCCGAAGGAGGGGCTCAGCTGTTCGGCATGAGGTTCCTCTAGTAACGTCAGAAGTGTTCCGGGACAGGAAACGCATCTTACTCAGTGATTTCTTACCGCGTGGTCAAACAATGAAAGCCGATGTTTATTGCGAGACACTTAGGAAATTGCGCCATGCAATACAGAATAAGAGCCGAGGAATGCTGTCTAAAGGTGTTGCGTTTCTTCACGACAACGCACGACTACACCTTGCAAATGCGACGAAAAACTTCCTACAGGGATTTGGCTGGGACGTGTTTGAGCGCACCCCGTACAGTTCTGACCTCGCTCCTAGCGACCTTCATATGCTTTTTCATCTCAAAGCTTTGCTTGGCGGTCAACACTTCAACAATGACGAAGAGCTGAAAGAAAATGTTTCCAACTGGTTGAAGACACAGGCGTCAAGCTTCTATGAAGAACGTATACAAAAACTTATGCCTCGCTATGACAAATGCCTGCAAAATTTCGGCAGTATTGTGGAAAAGTAGTTTAAGAGCTGTAGAATTTTGTGCACTAAATAATTTTTCTGTATCTGTACACAGTTTAATTTTATTACCCAACAGAACTCACTTTCTGGACAGCCTTCACTATTCCAGAAATTCGTGGAATGTTCTGAAACAATCAGGACGGCGTGAGAAGAAGGATGAACTCTTCAGAAATCCATCTCCTTCCCCCCACCGTTTCGGCAAGAGTTTATCTCCGCAGTGCACTGTGCGTCCCTTTAAACTCGTACCTCGCGCCGCTTCGCCGCAGCAATGCGTTAGCGACAATATTGTGGACATACTCTCTATACCATTTTATAAGATATGAAATATGCCACCATCACCAGCTGTCGCTCTCTGCGATCTATGGCTAACGTGCTAGCTTCTGGAAGGGTTATAAAGCTGGTTTCCAAACATAAGCAAAAGAACCTCCAACTTGGTGAAGGGACCCCTATGCAAAATTAATCAGTCTTTTGTCCCAATATAGAATTTAACTTCAATTATCATCGAATAAGAGTTTTAAACTTAAAAGTACCTCATATTGGCCCCGACGCTATTTAATATCTGCATTTCTGATATTCCTGACATCATTTTACTCTAGCTTCATCCTACAATGACATGAATGTTAAAGTTATATTTATGAAATTTTTAATGTAAATTTATCTATGCAGATTAAAAAGATAGAAATTTTCTCATTTATTGCTAAGAAATGCGAGGGTTGCTTAATAAACAATGATAAAATATGTTTTATGACAACGTACCTTTACTCAATCTCATAATTTTGATGGTCCATCTCAAAATAGTCTCTCCTGAAAGCGATACACTTATCCTAGCGTTTCTGTCAGTCTTCAAAGACATGCTGGAAACCATTCTTTGAGAGATCCTCAAAATCGCCTCCGCAGCCTTCACCACTGCTTCTGATGATGGATAATGTCTCCCACGAAGGCGTTTCTTGAAGTTAGGGAGTAGAAAAAAGTCACATGGGGCTAAATCCGGACTATAGGGAGGGTGAGGTATGTACTACACGTTGATGTTTGAAATATATTCCGCAGCAACTTTGGCAATATGTGGCCGCGCATTATCGTGGTGCAGCATCCAGCCTGCTTCATGGAAATCTGGCCTTTTGCACCTGATATAGACTTGCAATGTTTTCAGGACATCCTGTAGTATTTTCCAGTTACTGATGTGTGTGCAGGTACAACATGCTGATAAACCATTCCATGAATATCAAAAAATGAGATGACCATAGCTTTCCCAGGAGAAGTAATTACTTTTGATTATTTGGGAGTTGGTGATTAAGGAAATTTTCACACTGAGCTCTGTTGTTTGCTCTCAGGATCAAAATGATGTAGCCAAGTTTGATCAGCAGTGATTACGTTTGAAAGAAGCTCCGGATCTTTCTGTAACATCAACTTTAACTACATGCAGACCTACATGCGAATGTCCTATTGTTCGAGAATCAACAGTCTTGGAATGCAACGCGCGCAAACACGTCTCATGTGTAATGTTTGTGTCACCAACGTGTGGGTGGCACCCAACGAAATGTTCAGTATTTCAGAAAGTGATATCCTCTCTCACAATGGCAGTAGCAGTGTTGATGTTTTCTTCCGTAAGAGCAGTAACTGGAGCAGTAAATTTGGTGTAAAATGAGGATTGTTAAATTTTGAGAAAGTGTGTTTTGGGAAATTATAGAATAGGAATTTATATATATATATATATATATATATATATATATATAATTATGCTGAAGATTTAGGAGATTTAATAGTTGAAGTGTGTTTTGGTATAATGTTAATTTGATATTTTTGTCTAAATAAGGTAAAAAAATTAAATTATAAATAGATGAAATAAATAAATTAAATTGAATTGTTTGGTTTGGTTGTTTGAAGGTTATTGTAATGGTTTAATTTTGAAATATATGAAAGTTATTGAATGTATAATTATTGTTTGTTTAATATGTTTGAATTGTATTGTTATTTTTTTTTTTAATTTGAAATTTATATTTTATTTGATATAAAGTAGATTTGAAAAAAAAAATATTGATTGTTGTAGAATTAAAAATAATAATTGAATTTCTTTGTTTGTATAAATTGATATAATGTATTTTAATTTGTTTAAAGAATTTGGAGTAAAAAATTTGTAAATTTTGTGATTGTTGTAATGTAAATTTTATGAATTATTTTTATATAAGTTTTTGGTTAAATGTTTTGTAAGTTTTTAAGAAGGTTTTTTATCAGTTATAAGTTTTAAATGTACTGGTTACCAGTACATTAAGTATCGGTTTCCGGTATTGTAGTTTTATTTTGTAATTGTAGCTGGTTGCCAGTTACTTGTATACTGGATTCCAGTAAATTTTTATTAGTTAAATTGTAAATTTTTAAATTGGTAGTTTTTGTATTTGTTTATAATTTTTTCTTTTTTTCTTTTAAATTTTTTATTTTATTATCTGAAAAATGATTGTTTAAATTGTATTTTTGTATTTATGTGGTAGTTAATAAATTAGAATTTGGAAATCATGTCCCGGTATAAGAAATTAGGTACCGGGATTAGATTTTCAGATTTTATTTATTTATTTATTTATTTATTTATTTATTTATTTATTTATTTATTTATTTATTTATTTATTTATTTATTTATTTATTTATTTATTTATTTATTTATTTATTTTAGTAACTGGAGCACTTGGTCTACCTTCCTTTGAAATTGATTGTCTCCTCTCTTTAAACATTTTAAACCACCTTCGATCTGTGCTGTAGGGAAGAACAGACTTTCCATAGGCCTCCTGTAACATTGTATAGACCTAAACTGAAGATTTGTTGAGACGAAAGCAGAATTTCAAAGCCACATATTGTTTCTCGCGTGTTACATCCATTGCAGCGGTACGCGATACTAAACATGTCTGAACTTCCCTGGTTCTCACAGGCGGGGACCAGGAATGCCAACAATGAAACTAGTACGGCGTGTTTGTTTCACATTCAGCTAACGGAATATAATAAGATTGAATTTTAGTGCCAAATATTATGACAAAAAAAAAAAAAAAATATGTTCCTTATTTATTAAACTGCCCTCGTATTATTATGGAAAAAAGAAAAGATTCGCGAAAATTAGCGAAAAAAGGTTTGCCTCAGGTCCTAGGTCATTTCGTTTGTTTTCTTACCTTGTACTGGAACCCAGCAATGTGGCGCCATGGTAGTGTGACCAACTAAGAGCAGCTATATGTTTCCTTGCTTTGAAAAGTACCAAAGACACCCGAACTACTTTAGTGGCACATTCCAGATGCTATTCTTCATCTTGGAGTGGATATTCCCACGAGAACCGCCATGTGTGGTCGGCTCGAGTGCCTATACCTCTTGAGAGCTTTGAGGCAACTGCTGTAGACCTTATAGAAAATTAAGAGATTCCTCTCTGTTTCCCGCGCTAAGCTTCTTAAAGTATCAATATTGCGTCATTGTTAATTACTTGTTGAAGACGGATTACATCCGGACGGTTTAATATTGAAAACGGAAACCGATACGTCACGATCTTGCCATTACTTTCATCTTTGATACACCAAAACCCATCCTCCAACGTTAGGTCATATCGGGTGATGAATAAAATGATGTTAAAATGAGTACAGGGTACATAGAGCTTAGAGTTACCAGACTTTCATATTTTAGGATAAGGGAAAACCTCCAACGTTAAGTTATACCGGACGATGAATGAAATGATGTTCAAATGAGTACAGGGTACATAGAGCTTAGAGTTCCCAGACATTCATCTTTCAGGATAAGAGAAAACCTCCAACGTTAAGTCATATCCGACGATGAATGAAATGATGTTCAAATGAGTACAGGGTACATAGAACTTAGAGTTAGTAGACATTCATCTTTCAGGATAAGAGAAAACCTCCAACGTTAAGTCATATCGGACGATGAATGAAATGATGTTCAAATGAGTACAGAATACACAGAGCTTAGAGTTAAAGAGACATTCATCTTTCAGGATAAGAGAAAACCTCCAACGTTAAGTCATATCAGACGATGAGGGAAATGATGTTCAAATGAGTACAGAATACACAGAGCTTAGAGTTACCAGACTTTCATATTTTAGGATAAGGGAAAACCTCCAACGTTAAGTTATATCGGACGATGAATGAAATGATGTTCAAATGAGTACAGGGTACATAGAGCTTAGAGTTACCAGACATTCATCTTTCAGGATAAGAGAAAACCTCCAACGTTAAGTCATATCGGACGATGAATGAAATGATGTTCAAATGAGTACAGGGTACATAGAACTTAGAGTTAGTAGACATTCATCTTTCAGGATAAGAGAAAACCTCCAACGTTAAGTCATATCGGACGATGAATGAAATGATGTTCAAATGAGTACAGGGTACATAGAACTTAGAGTTACCAGACATTCATCTTTCAGGATAAGAGAAAACCTCCAACGTTAAGTCATATCAGACGATGAGGGAAATGATGTTCAAATGAGTACAGAATACACAGAGCTTAGAGTTAAAGAGACATACATCTTTCAGGATAAGAGAACACCTCCAACGTTTAGTCATATCTGACAATGAAGGAAATGATGTTCAAATGAGTACAGAGTACACAGAGCTTAGAGCTACCAGACATACATCTTTCAGGATAAGAGAACACCTCCAACGTTTAGTCATATCTGACAATGAAGGAAATGATGTTCAAATGAGTACAGAGTACACAGAGCTTAGAGTTACCAGACATACATCTTTCAGGATAAGAGAACACCTCCAACGTTTAGTCATATCTGAGAATGAATGAAATGATGTTCAAATGAGTACAGAGTACACAGAGCTTAGAGTTACCAGACATACATCTTTCAGGATAAGAGAAAACCTCCAACGTTAAGTCA
Organism: Mantis religiosa; assembly: GCA_030765055.1. NCBI lineage: Eukaryota > Metazoa > Arthropoda > Insecta > Mantodea > Mantidae > Mantis > Mantis religiosa. The sequence continues at coordinate 37,189,787 of CM060947.1, forward strand.
TATCGGACGATGAATGAAATGATGTTCAAATGAGTACAGAGTACATAGAGCTTAGAGTTACCAGACATACATCTTTCAGGATAAGAGAAAACCTCCAACGTTTAGTCATATCTGACAATGAAGGAAATGATGTTCAAATGAGTACAGAGTACACAGAGCTTATTGTTACCAGACATTCATCTTTCACAATAAGGGAACACCTCCAACGTTTAGTCATATCTGACAATGAAGGGAATGATGTTCAAATGAGTACAGAGTACACAGAGCTTAGAGTTACCAGACATACATCTTTCAGGATAAGAGAAAACCTCCAACGTTAAGTCATATCGGACGATGAATGAAATGATGTTAATGAAGGTGAACATAAAATCACTATTTAAATAACCCTACACCTGTATCGTAGCTGCTATTACGTAAATTTTACCTCAGATTTCTCAGATTCCATATTTTCTAGATATTCCTAACTTCAAAATCTTCCAGAGGATGCAGTTTTCTATTAATCTGTATGAAATTCTATACATGTGAGTAAGGGCTACTGTATATTAAGTGTACCTATTTACATTTGTTTTTTTTTTTTATTTGTGTTCAAAAGGATTATAATGCTTACTTCTTACTGAAAACGCTTAGGAAAATAATAATTGTGAAATAGGTATGATTATTTTTCCCCTTCGTTGATATGTCGAAGACAAATATTTCACATAGTTCATTAATAGGTTAAAGTGGGTGTAGGATCTTATACTCCAAGCATTAATTTTTAAAATGATAATATATCGGACATTTTGAAACTCGTAATTTAGACATAAACTGTTTATTCTTTAACTAGAAAGCTAAAACTTGCTATTATTCCACTCTTGATCGTTTACAAAAATAAATGGTATAAATTTGACTCATATCTAACAAAATCTTCAGATATTTCAATTTTCAACCTTAATTCCCCCCCCCCTAAATCCATGTTCTCTTTGACATAGTTAATTACTTCACACCTTTCTGCAGAATATGCTTCTTATTTAGTGAAGTGCATTTATATGTATTTTAATTATACAGCAATTTAACTTACTGTGGAGCCATTTATGAAATTTGGAATAAATGTAGAACTATTTCGTCTAGGGAACCGCAAAATAATATGTGTTTAGCGAATTTGTTGCAGTATATGTTGCATTGATTGTCATTTTGTTATAGTGTATTTAGGAAGCATTTTACTTAAATTGTGTATTTCTAAGTGTTTACTTAGCAAACGTTTAGTAACTATTTAAGTGCCCATTTTGCCCATTTTAGTGCTCTTTTGCCTGCCTATTTCACACATTTTCAGTGTCTATAAATCCGCTTCCTATTTATAATACACTGCCCTTATATTTATCCTTATTAATCTTCATATTTAGACTTTGACTGATAGTCAAATGTTTTAAAAAGCTAGTTATTATGGTGACGGTTTCCAATCTCGCTCTCTTTGGAAAAAATGACTACCGTATTAGAAATTTTAAACAAATATCGAGTTAGGTATATTTCCGAAATGAACCACTCCATATACAAGCTCCTTACATCAGGCAATATTCAAAATTTAGTGCTCTCGTTACTGGAACATAAAATGAACTAACCGAGGTGTATCCGAAGGCAGCGTTCTGTGGTCATAAATTTAATTGAGACTGGCAGAGCCGTTACTGGAAAAACAAATGAGTGTCATGAGCAGAAAGAAACGAAATCCGGTATGTTTTTGTTTTTGAGTTACGTGGCCTGCTCACGCGAGGGCACCACACATCTTCTGGCGTGATTCCTGCAGCCATCATCATCGTCATGATATATTGGGAAGTCGTTGTTTAGGTTCCCTCTACTAACATCGTAAATATAATTGCATTAGGCTCATTAAGGAGGCATCACTTACGTGGTGAGATAAAACATGCATTCTAAACGTCGGTTAGTTCATTTGCATTCCACCAGTGACCGTCATCTCTAACTGTTGTTATCATTATTGGTGAACAGTACTTCTGCACAGCATTTTGTTGGTACTTTACTCTGTAAAATACAATTATTAAATTCCTCTTACACTACACTAGAAACTTGTTTACTCGGATGGCCAATGGGAGTTAACAAAAATCTGGGATATCCAGAGAATGAGGGAAAAACGATAAAAATCATGTATAACGTAACTGAAATATCCTTAATGTAGTGTGACTTTGTAGGGTTGATAGAATTAAAAGGCCGAGTTGCAGAAATTGAAAACTTTCTTTATTTGCGTAGAAATACACTCAAAGTAGCAGGTTACAGCAGAATTACGTCACATACACAATCACAATCTACCAAGATCGAGCCCGCCTCGGTAGCGTAGATGGTAGCCTGCCTCACGTTCTCGAGGTCCCGAGTTCGTATCTCGGTCAGGGTGAGTTATCTGGATAAGGCTTTTTCCAGGGGTTTCCCTTATCCTGAAAGACGAATGTCAGGTAACTCTAACCTCTCTGGACCCTGGGCTCGTTTTAGCATCATTTCACCCGTTTCATTCATCCGAAATGACGTAACGTTGGAGGACGTAAATTAAAAAAAAAACAAGATCGATGACCACGGCAAACACAGTTCTGATTACATTGTTTACAACATCAGCTCTCGTTACAACAACACTCTACAACTGTTTACTACTGTTCACGACTGACTCTTGACGAGGTCGTCGCTTCCTTAAATACCTCATTGATAATTCGAGACTGTTCTGTAACAATCAACAAATCGAATGTTCTGTCACCAGACGAAACTCTAATTTTCTAGACGGCAAACTTTATCTGTGCCGGCAAGTGTTTTATTTCCACGCTATCTTTATTTGTCTCGGTATGCTCTTTACCTCCGCGCTGCCTATCAGTTCATTTGTGTGCGCAAGCCGCACTATGGCGACACTAATTTATAAATTACTATTTTTTCCACCTAAAAATTCATACGGTAATACAAACTGTAACCTTCGCAAAAGTTAAAGCCTATATGGAGGTGGGCCGTACTGCAGACTCCAGCATTTTCTAAGCTTGCGCCTCCTACCAGCGCTGCCGAATGTGGTACACGCATCTCCCGCGCCTGTACTAAGAACCTTATATTAATTTTGCTATGCCAATATTATAATAAGAAAGAATTTTACTTTCTGATCATAACCGTACAAATATCCTATCTCTACGATTTGCTCTAGGGGGGGCAGCAGTCCCGCAGCCCTCCTTTATAGGCCACCACTGCAAGTCAAACACACCACGCCACAATTTTTTCCCTGCCTTTACCAAAGGTTCTCTTCCAACCTTCCAAGCAGTTGAGTTCCGTAGGGGAGGGGATCCGTCCCCTTCAGCTGCCGAGGTGCGGGCGCTGAGGACCCTTAGCACTCGTGGTACCTCTGACGTTACTAGAGAAACTGCCGAGCCCCTCCCGTAGGGCAGTTGTTCGGATTGGGTTAGACTCGAGGGGGCAGTGTGTTCCGGACACCCACGGGGAAATGGGTACTTCCGACCCGGCTACGGCCGCCCGGAGGGGATAGAGGGTTGCCCAAAAAGTCCCAGGTAGTAGCCTGCAGAGCTAGTAGGTGTGCTAGATCACCAGGCGGCCCCACCGAGGTTTTTCTGTAGTCTTCCCTGCGATATTGACGCGCGTGAGTGGCGTATCCACTTCCACACGTCTAGACGTAGTAGTCGATGGGGGGAGCTGCTTTTTACACTCCAGGTAAGGCGGCCCGGGTTCGATCCCAGGCGACCTCAAAGTGAGATTTGTGGTGGAAAACACGGCGCTCGGGCGGGTTTTCTCCGGGACCTCCGGTTTCCCCCGCCATCTCATTACACCGGTGCTCCATCTTCATCTCATGTATCATCAGTGTCACCGCCTGCGGTGCCGTATGTAGTAAAAGTGGGCGTTAAACACTACACACACACATACACACACACACACTCACACACACACACACACACACACTCCAGGTATTACCCTATGGAAAAAGCTCCGGAGTATCCATCGCTTCCGGGTAAAAGGAGGCCCGAGTTCTAGGTCCTACGGGTCCAGTACTGATGGGAGTAGATCCTCTGCCTTTTTTTACACTAAAAATAAATATCTATGTATATAGATATATATTTTTCATTTGTTTTCTTTTTTAACCGATTTTTCATTATTTCCGTTTATTTTCTTATTTGTTTATCTAGTTTCACAAATATTCACTATACACATAAACACCCATGCACAAGGCGGGACTCAAACCCGCGACCCTCTACGCGGCGGAACATTAGAGACATACGCTTTAACGGCCGGCCCCTTAACTGAGTGGAATGAATTCGTCCACTAGCAAGAGAATCCCAGTCATGCACCTTCTGAGAATTGCAGTTTATGATCTGCTCCATCGCAAGATTTTATTGGAAAGAAATTGTTCAAGAATCCTGAATGTAAAAGAATGATTTTTAAAGGAAATGCAAGTGTGCTTATTGGATTTGAGTTCACAGTTTTCCAAAGATACGCTTCGTCCTCAACAGCTACCATATATTTTATATTTTTCGTCCTTAAAGTGCCCTTATTTTATGCCATAACACTTTAAGTGAATTCTATAATAGCTATCGAGCACTTCGAAAGAATCATTGAACAATTTCAAAGTATATTGAAAAGTTTAACGGACTAACTGGGATATTTCACTTGTTTTTATGTGGCAACAAATGGAGATGCGATGAGGGGAAACCAGAGCGGTTTATCATAAATATTTCAGGCCGAACACAAAAAGTCACAGACTTCCATCCGCACTGAAACGAAACCTGAGTGCAAAAACTTGCAGCACCTCGAGATTAATAATATCTTGTCTAAGTGTCGAAAATTACACGCCGGCCACAGTAAAAAAAATAGAATACATGTAGAACATGCCGCCTTCGATCATGTTTTGTTTCAAAGTGGTTCAATCGAGGTGATGCTCATGGACCAGTTCTACCGATTATGACAGCACAGAAAAAACATCTGCTCTCACTTGTTCAATTGAATGCGGGCTACACAGAACTTAAACTTAACAGACATTCATCTTCTAGGATAAAAGAAGACCTCTAACGTTATCTCATACTGGACGATGAATGAAATGATGTTCAAATAAGTACAGGATACATTGATCTTAGAGTTAACAGACATTCATCTTTCAGGATAAAGGAAAACCTCCAACGTTAACTCATAAAGGAAGATGAATGAAATGATGTTCAAATAAGTACAGGGTACATAGAGCTTACAGTTACCAGACGTTCATCTTTCAGGATAAAGGAAAACCTCCAACGTTAAGTCATATCGGACGATGAATGAAATGATGTTCAAATGAGTACAGGATACATAGAGCTTAGAGTTACCAGACGTTCCTCTTTCAGGATAAGAGAAAACCTCCAACGTTAAGTCATATCGGACGATGAATGAAATGATGTTCAAATGAGCACAGGGTACATAGATCTTAGAGTTACCAGACATTCATCTTTCAGGATAAGGGAAAACCTCCAAAGTTAAGTCATATCGGACGATGCATGAAATGATGTTCAAATGAGTACAGAGTTCAGAGAGCTTAGAGTTACCAGACATTCATCTTTCAGGATAAAGGAAAACCTCCAGCGTTAAGTCATATTGAACGATGAATGAAATGATGTTCAAATGAGTACAGGGTACAGAGAGCTTAAAGTTACCAGACATTCTTCTTTCAGGATAAGGGAAAGCCTCCAACGTTATGTCATATCGGACGATGAATGAAATGATGTTCAAATGAGTACAGGATACATAGAGCTTAGAGTTACCAGACGTTCCTCTTTCAGGATAAGAGAAAACCTCCAACGTTAAGTCATATCGGACGATGAATGAAATGATGTTCAAATGAGCACAGGGTACATAGATCTTAGAGTTACCAGACGTTCCTCTTTCAGGATAAGGGAAAACCTCCAAAGTTAAGTCATATCGGACGATGCATGAAATGATGTTCAAATGAGTACAGAGTTCAGAGAGCTTAGAGTTACCAGACATTCATCTTTCAGGATAAAGGAAAACCTCCAGCGTTAAGTCATATTGAACGATGAATGAAATGATGTTCAAATGAGTACAGGGTACAGAGAGCTTAAAGTTACCAGACATTCTTCTTTCAGGATAAGGGAAAGCCTCCAACGTTATGTCATATCGGACGATGAATGAAATGATGTTCAAATGAGTACAGGTTACATAGAGCTTAGAGATAACATTCATCTTTCAGGATAAGAGAAAACCTCCAACGTTAAGTCATATCGGACGATGAATGAAATGATGTTCAAAAGAGTACAGGGTACATAGAGCTTAGAGTTACCAGACATTCATCTTTCAGGATAAAGGAAAACCTCCAACGTTAAGTCATATCGAACGATGAATGAAATGGTGTTCAAATGAGTACAGGGTACATAGAACTTAGAGTTACCAGACATTCATCTGTCGGGATAAAGGAAAACCTGCAACGTTACGTCATATCGGGCGATAAATGAAATGGTGTACAAATGAGTACAGGGTACATAGAGCTTTGGGTTACCAGACATTCATCTGTCGGGATAAAGGAAAACCTGCAACGTTAAGACATATGGGACGATTAATGAAATGTTGTACAAATAAGTACAGGGTACATAGAGCTTAGAGCTATCAGACATTCGTCTTTCAGGAAAAAGGAAAACTGCGGGAGAAATAAAAGCCTTATCCGGGTAGCTCACCCTGGTCAAGATAGAAACTACGGAGTAAAAGGATTTCGAAGACATTTTCTTTTACAATTTGCTTATTCTGAAAGCAGTTTTCCTGCAGTTAAGCGTATAACTGGTAGCCTTGCATGCGCCTGCACATGTTCCTGCAGTTGTATAACATTTGTCAGATCTCAAATGACCCCACAAATAAAACCTTGCCCAGATCAGATGACAAAGAAGGTCAGTACATGGCCAATCCATCTTAACGCAAACATGGGATCAAGATAACTGGAAAAAATCTACAATTATACCTTGTTTACAGCTTTCTATCTGTTTTACAGTCTGTCGGTTTTGAGGGCTTGCATGTTGCAATTACCTTTATCTTGACTCCAAGACTTAGGATCTCAAAGTCAGATAACGCCCTTCATGTTGGACTAAATCTCCTGGCTTAAATCAAGCAAGTAAATTTGTTAATGTGATAGGCTAATCATAATCCAATAAGATTAATATGATTTGTAAGAACATGCCTTATAATTAAGGTATTTTCGGTTACACTGTTCAAAGCACATTTCAAACTCTCAAGTAAGAGTGTGTTTTGTTTATCATCTGTAAGTTAAGTGATAGTCAAATGATTTGGTCGATATATGCTGTACACATGACTTTTTCAACACTTGTACACTTATTGCTCTATCTACTTCAAGATAAATATTATCATATTGTAGTTACACGGGAATACACTAGATTTTAAGTGACACTCAAATGTTTTGGTGGTTACGTGAGTCTCTGTAATTCCATTATTGCATTATGGGCGACTCATATGTACTCTCACACACTCATTTCGTAGTAAACAGATCCACTAACAGAGCAGATAGACAGTTCAAGCTCCTCTCCCTCTTCATGCCTCGCTTGCCTTCTTGTGGTGGGTAGACAGTACATAATACCTATCTCTGCAGTTACTGAAACGAGCATTAGATCTGACAGCATGAGTGACTCATATGTACTCTCATACACTCATTTCGTAGTAAACAGATCCACTAACAGAGCAGATAGACAGTTCAAGCTCCTCTCCCTCTTCATGCCTCGCTTGCCTTCTTGTGGTGGGTAGACAGTACATAATACCTATCTCAGCAGTTACTGAAACGAGCATTAGATCTGACAGCATGAGTGACTCATATGTACTCTCATACACTCATTTCGTAGTAAACAGATCCACTAACAGAGCAGATAGACAGTTCAAGCTCCTCTCCCTCTTCATGCCTCGCTTGCCTTCTTGTGGTGGGTAGACAGTACATAATACCTATCTCTGCAGTTACTGAAACGAGCATTAGATCTGACAGCATGAGTGACTCATATGTACTCTCATACACTCATTTCGTAGTAAACAGAACCACTAACAGAGCAGATAAACAGTTCAAGCTCCTCTCCCTCTTCAGGCCCCGCTTGTCTTCTTGTGGTGGGTAGACAGTACATAATACCTATCACTGCAGTTACTGAAACAAGCATTAGATCTGACAGCATGGGTGACTCATATGTACTCTCATACACTCATTTCGTAGTAAACAATTCCACTAACAGAGCAGATAAACAGTTCAAGCTCCTCTCCCTCTTCAGGCCTCGCTTGTCTTCTTGTGGTGGGTAGACAGTACATAATACCTATCACTGCAGTTACTGAAACAAGCATTAGATCTGACAGCATGAGTGACTCATATGTACTCTCATACACTCATTTCGTAGTAAACGGATCTACTAACAGAGCAGATAAACAGTTCAAGCTCCTCTCTCTCTCTTCAGGCCTCGCTTGTCTTCTTGTGTTGGGTAGACAGTACATAATACCTATCACTGCAGTTACTGAAACAAGCATTAGATCTGACAGTATGGGTGACTCATATGTACTCTCATACACTCATTTCGTAGTAAACAGATCTACTAACAGAGCAGATAAACAGTTCAAGATCCTCTCCCTCTTCAGGCCTCGCTTGTTTTCTTGTGGTGGGTAGACAGTACATAATACCTATCACTGCAGTTACTGAAACAAGCATTAGATCTGACAGCATGGGTGACTCATATGTACTCTCATACACTCATTTCGTAGTAAACAGATCCACTAACAGAGCAGATAAACAGTTCAAGCCCCTCTCACTCTTCAGACCCCGCTTGTCTTCTTGTGGTGGGTAGACAGTGCATAATACCTATCACTGCAGTTACTGAAACAAGCATTAGATCTGACAGTATGAGTGACTCATATGTACTCTCATACACTCATTTCGTCGTAAACGGATCCACTAACAGAGCAGATAAACAGTTCAATCTCCTCTGCCTCTTCAGGTCTCGCTTGTCTTCTTGTGGTGGGTAGACAGTACATAATACCTATCACTGCAGTTACTGAAACAAGCATTAGATCTGACAGCATGGGTGACTCATATGTACTCTCATACACTTATTTCGTAGTAAACAGATCCACTAACAGAGCAGATAAACAGTTCAAGCCCCTCTCACTCTTCAGACCCCGCTTGTCTTCTTGTGGTGGGTAGACAGTACATAATACCTATCACTGCAGTTACTGAAACAAGCATTAGATCTGACAGTATGAGTGACTCATATGTACTCTCATACACTCATTTCGTCGTAAACGGATCGACTAACAGAGCAGATAAACAGTTCAATCTCCTCTCCCTCTTCAGGTCCCGCTTGTCTTCTTGTGGTGGGTAGACAGTACATAATACCTATCACTGCAGTTACTGAAACAAGCATTAGATCTGACAGTATGGGCGACTCATATGTACTCTCATACACTCATTTCGTCGTAAACGGATCCACTAACAGAGCAGATAAACAGTTCAATCTCCTCTCCCTCTTCAGGTCCCGCTTGTCTTCTTGTGGTGGGTAGACAGTACATAATACCTATCACTGCAGTTACTGAAACAAGCATTAGATCTGACAGTATGGGCGACTCATATGTACTCTCATACACTCATTTCGTCGTAAACGGATCCACTAGCAGAGCAGATAAACAGTTCAATCTCCTCTCCCTCTTCAGGTCCCGCTTGTCTTCTTGTGGTGGGTAGACAGTACATAATACCTATCACTGCAGTTACTGAAACAAGCATTAGATCTGACAGTATGGGCGACTCATATGTACTCTCATACACTTATTTCGTAGTAAACAGATCCACTAACAGAGCAGATAAACAGTTCAAGCCTCTCTCCCTCTTCAGACCCCGCTTGTCTTCTTGTGGTGGGTAGACAGTACATAATACCTATCACTGCAGTTACTGAAACAAGCATTAGATCTGACAGCATGGGTGACTCATATGTACTCTCATACACTCATTTCGTAGTAAACAGATCCACTAACAGAGCAGATAAACAGTTCAAGCCCCTCTCACTCTTCAGACCCCGCTTGTCTTCTTGTGGTGGGTAGACAGTACATAATAGCTATCACTGCAGTTACTGAAACAAGCATTAGATCTGACTGTATGGGTGACTCATATGTACTCTCATACACTCATTTCGTAGTAAACAGATCCACTAACAGAGCAGATAAACAGTTCAATCTCCTCTCCCTCTTCAGGTCCCGCTTGTCTTCTTGTGGTGGGTAGACAGTACATAATACCTATCACTGCAGTTACTGAAACAAGCATTAGATCTGACAGTATGGGCGACTCATATGTACTCTCATACACTTATTTCGTAGTAAACAGATCCACTAACAGAGCAGATAAACAGTTCAAGCCTCTCTCCCTCTTCAGACCCCGCTTGTCTTCTTGTGGTGGGTAGACAGTACATAATACCTATCACTGCAGTTACTGAAACAAGCATTAGATCTGACTGTATGGGTGACTCATATGTACTCTCATACACCCATTTCGTAGTAAACAGATCCACTACCAGAGCAGATAAACAGTTCAAGCTCCTCTTCCTCTTCAGGTCTCGCTTGTCTTCTTGTGGTGGGTAGACAGTACATAATACCTATCACTGTAGTTACTGAAACGAGCATTATATCTGACTGTATGGGTGACTCATATGTACTCTCATACACTCATTTCGTAGTAAACAGATCCACTACCAGAGCAGATAAACAGTTCAAGCTCCTCTTCCTCTTCAGGTCTCGCTTGTCTTCTTGTGGTGGGTAGACAGTACATAATACCTATCACTGCAGTTACTGAAACAAGCATTAGAGCTGACTGTATGGGTGACTCATATGTACTCTCATACACTCATTTCGTAGTAAACAGATCCACTACCAGAGCAGATAAACAGTTCAAGCTCCTCTTCCTCTTCAGGTCTCGCTTGTCTTCTTGTGGTGGGTAGACAGTACATAATACCTACCACTGCAGTTACTGAAACGAGCATTATATCTGACAGCATGGGTGACTCATATGTACTCTCATACACTCATTTCGTAGTAAACAGATCTACTAACAGAGCAGATAAACAGTTCAAGCCCCTCTCACTCTTCAGACCCCGCTTGTCTTCTTGTGGTGGGTAGACAGTACATAATACCTATCACTGCAGTTACTGAAACAAGCATTAGATCTGACTGTATGGGTGACTCATATGTACTCTCATACACTCATTTCGTAGTAAACAGATCTACTAACAGAGCAGATAAACAGTTCAAGCCCCTCTCACTCTTCAGACCCCGCTTGTCTTCTTGTGGTGGGTAGACAGTACATAATACCTATCACTGCAGTTACTGAAACAAGCATTAGATCTGACTGTATGGGTGACTCACATGTACTCTCATACACTCATTTCGTAGTAAACAGATCCACTACCAGAGCAGATAAACAGTTCAAGCTCCTCTTCCTCTTCAGGTCTCGCTTGTCTTCTTGTGGTGGGTAGACAGTACATAATACCTATCACTGTAGTTACTGAAACGAGCATTATATCTGACTGTATGGGTGACTCATATGTACTCTCATACACTCATTTCGTAGTAAACAGATCCACTACCAGAGCAGATAAACAGTTCAAGCTCCTCTTCCTCTTCAGGTCTCGCTTGTCTTCTTGTGGTGGGTAGACAGTACATAATACCTATCACTGCAGTTACTGAAACAAGCATTAGATCTGACAGTATGGGTGACTCATATGTACTCTCATGCACTCATTTCGTAGTAAACAGATCCACTAACAGAGCAGATAAACAGTTCAAGCCCCTCTCTCTCTTCAGGCTTCGCTTGTCTTCTTGTGGTGGGTAGACAGTACATAATACCTATCACTGCAGTTACTGAAACAAGCATTAGATCTGGCAGTATGGGTGACTCATATGTAGTCTCGTACACTCATTTCGTAGTAAACAGATCCGCTAACAGAGCAGATAAACAGTTCAAGCTCCTCTCCCTCTTCAGACCCCGCTTAACTTCTTGTGGTGGGTAGACAGTACATAATACCTATCACTGCAGTTACTGAAACAAGCATTAGATCTGACAGCATGGGTGACTCATATGTACTCTCATACACTCATTTCGTAGTAAACAGATCCACTAACAGAGCAGATAAACAGTTCAAGCCCCTCTCACTCTTCAGACCCCGCTTGTCTTCTTGTGGTGGGTAGACATTACATAATACCTATCACTGCAGTTACTGAAACAAGCATTAGATCTGACTGTATGGGTGACTCATATGTACTCTCATACACTCATTTCGTAGTAAACAGATCCACTAAAAGAGCAGATAAACAGTTCAAGCCCCTCTCACTCTTCAGACCCCGCTTGTCTTCTTGTGGTGGGTAGACAGTACATAATACCTATCACTGCAGTTACTGAAACAAGCATTAGATCTGACTGTATGGGTGACTCATATGTACTCTCATACACTCATTTCGTAGTAAACAGATCCACTACCAGAGCAGATAAACAGTTCAAACTCCTCTTCCTCTTCAGGTCTCGCTTGTCTTCTTGTGGTGGGTAGACAGTACATAATACCTATCACTGTAGTTACTGAAACGAGCATTATATCTGACTGTATGGGTGACTCATATGTACTCTCATACACTCATTTCGTAGTAAACAGATCCACTACCAGAGCAGATAAACAGTTCAAGCTCCTCTTCCTCTTCAGGTCTCGCTTGTCTTCTTGTGGTGGGTAGACAGTACATGATACCTACCACTGCATTTACTGAAACGAGCATTATATCTGACAGCATGGGTGACTCATATGTACTCTCATACACTCATTTCGTAGTAAACAGATCTACTAACAGAGCAGATAAACAGTTCAAGCCCCTCCCACTCTTCAGACCCCGCTTGTCTTCTTGTGGTGGGTAGACAGTACATAATACCTATCACTGCACTTACTGAAACAAGCATTAGATCTGACTGTATGGGTGACTCATATGTACTCTCATGCACTCATTTCGTAGTAAACAGATCCACTAACAGAGCAGATAAACAGTTCAAGCCTCTCTCTCTCATCAGGCTTCGCTTGTCTTCTTGTGGTGGGTACACAGTACATAATACCTATCACTGCAGATACTGAAACAAGCACTAGATCTGACAGTATGGGTGACTCATATGTACTCTCATGCACTCATTTCGTAGTAAACAGATCCACTAACAGAGCAGATAAACAGTTCAAGCCCCTCTCTCTCTTCAGGCTTCGCTTGTCTTCTTGTGGTTGGTAGACAGTACATAATACCTATCACTGTAGTTACTGAAACAAGCATTATATCTGGCAGTATGGGTGACTCATATGTAGTCTCGAACACTCATTTCGTAGTAAACAGGTCCGCTAACAGAGCAGATAAACAGTTCAAGCTCCTCTCCCTCTTCAGACCCCGCTTGTCTTCTTGTGGTGGGTAGACAGTACATAATACCTATCACTGCAGTTACTGAAACAAGCATTAGATCTGACTGTATGGGTGACTCATATGTACTCTCATACACTCATTTCGTAGTAAACAGATCCACTAACAGAGCAGATAAACAGTTCAAGCCCCTCTCACTCTTCAGACCCCGCTTGTCTTCTTGTGGTGGGTAGACAGTACATAATACCTATCACTGCAGTTACTGAAACAAGCATTAGATCTGACTGTATGAGTGACTCATATGTACTCTCATACACTCATTTCGTAGTAAACAGATCCACTACCAGAGCAGATAAACAGTTCAAGCTCCTCTTCCTCTTCAGGTCTCGCTTGTCTTCTTGTGGTGGGTAGAGAGTACATAATACCTATCACTGTAGTTACTGAAACGAGCATTATATCTGACTGTATGGGTGACTCATATGTACTCTCATACACTCATTTCGTAGTAAACAGATCCACTACCAGAGCAGATAAACAGTTCAAGCTCCTCTTCCTCTTCAGATCCCGCTTGTCTTCTTGTGGTGGGTAGACAGTACATAATACCTATCACTGTAGTTACTGAAACGAGCATTATATCTGACTGTATGGGTGACTCATATGTACTCTCATACACTCATTTCGTAGTAAACAGATCCACTAACAGAGCAGATAAACAGTTCAAGCCCCTCTCACTCTTCAGACCCCGCTTGTCTTCTTGTGGTGGGTAGACAGTACATAATACCTATCACTGCAGTTACTGAAACAAGCATTATATCTGACTGTATGAGTGACTCATATGTACTCTCATACACTGATTTCGTAGTAAACAGATCCACTACCAGAGCAGATAAACGGTTCAAGCTCCTCTTCCTCTTCAGGTTTCGCTTGTCTTCTTGTGGTGGGTAGACAGTACATAATACCTATCACTGTAGTTACTGAAACGAGCATTATATCTGACTGTATGGGTGACTCATATGTACTCTCATACACTCATTTCGTAGTAAACAGATCCACTGCCAGAGCAGATAAACAGTTCAAGCTCCTCTCTCTCTCTTCAGGCCTCGCTTGTCTTCTTGTGGTGGGTAGACAGTACATAATACCTATCACTGCAGTTACTGAAACAAGCATTAGATCTGACAGCATGGGTAACTCATATGTACTTTCATACACTCATTTCGTAGTAAACAGATCCTCTAACAGAGCAGATAAACAGTTCAAGCTCCTCTCCGTCTTCAGGCCCCGCTTGTCTTCTTGAGGTGGATAGACAGTACATAATACCTATCACTGCAGTTACTGAAACAAGCATTAGATCTGACAGTATGGGTGACTCATATGTACTCTCATGCACTCATTTCGTAGTAAACAGATCCACTAACAGAGCAGATAAACAGTTCAAGCCCCTCTCCCTCTTCAGGTCCCGCTTGTCTTCTTGTGGTGGGTAGACAGTACATAATACCTATCACTGCAGTTACTGAAACAAGCATTAGATCTGACAGTATAGGTGACTCATATGTACTCTCATGCACTCATTTCGTAGTAAACAGATCCACTAACAGAGCAGATAAACAGTTCAAGCTCCTCTCCGTCTTCAGACCCCGCTTGTCTTCTTGTGGTGGGTAGACAGTACATAATACCTATCACTGCAGTTACTGAAACAAGCATTAGATCTGACAGTATAGGTGACTCATATGTACTCTCATACACTCGTTTCGTAGTAAACAGATCCTCTAACAGAGCAGATAAACAGTTCAAGCTCCTCTCCGTCTTCAGACCCCGCTTGTCTTCTTGTGGTGGGTAGACAGTACATAATACCTATCACTGCAGTTACTGAAACAAGCATTAGATCTGACAGTATGGGTGACTCATATGTACTCTCATGCACTCATTTCGTAGTAAACAGATCCACTAACAGAGCAGATAAACAGTTCAAGCCCCTCTCTCTCTTCAGGCTTCGCTTGTCTTCTTGTGGTGGGTAGACAGTGCATAATACCTATCACTGCAGTTACTGAAACAAGCATTAGATCTGACAGTGTAGGTGACTCATATGTACTCTCATGCACTCATTTCGTAGTAAACAGATCCACTAACAGAGCAGATAAACAGTTCAAGCCCCTCTCTCTCTTCAGGCTTCGCTTGTCTTCTTGTGGTGGGTAGACAGTACATAATACCTACCACTGCAGTTACTGAAACGAGCATTATATCTGACAGCATGGGTGACTCATATGTACTCTCATACACTCATTTCGTAGTAAACAGATCTACTAACAGAGCAGATAAACAGTTCAAGCCCCTCCCACTCTTCAGACCCCGCTTGTCTTCTTGAGGTGGATAGACAGTACATAATACCTATCACTGCAGTTACTGAAACAAGCATTAGATCTGACAGTATGGGTGACTCATATGTACTCTCATGCACTCATTTCGTAGTAAACAGATCCACTAACAGAGCAGATAAACAGTTCAAGCCCCTCTCTCTCTTCAGGCTTCGCTTGTCTTCTTGTGGTGGGTAGACAGTGCATAATACCTATCACTGCAGTTACTGAAACAAGCATTAGATCTGACAGTATAGGTGACTCATATGTACTCTCATGCACTCATTTCGTAGTAAACAGATCCACTAACAGAGCAGATAAACAGTTCAAGCCCCTCTCTCTCTTCAGGCTTCGCTTGTCTTCTTGTGGTGGGTAGACAGTACATAATACCTACCACTGCAGTTACTGAAACGAGCATTATATCTGACAACATGGGTGACTCATATGTACTCTCATACACTCATTTCGTAGTAAACAGATCTACTAACAGAGCAGATAAACAGTTCAAGCCCCTCCCACTCTTCAGACCCCGCTTGTCTTCTTGTGGTGGGTAGACAGTACATAATACCTATCACTGCAGTTACTGAAACGAGCATTAGATCTGACAGTATGAGTGACTCATATGTACTCTCATATACTCATTTCGTAGTAAACAGATTCACTAATAGAGCAGATAAACAGTTCAAGCTCCTCTCACTCTTCAGACCCCGCTTGTCTTCTTGTGGTGGGTAGACAGTACATAATACCTACCACTGCAGTTACTGAAACGAGCATTATATCTGACAGCATGGGTGACTCATATGTACTCTCATATACTCATTTCGTAGTAAACAGATCCACTAACAGGGCAGATAAACAGTTCAATCTCCTCTTCCTCTTCAGGCCCCGCTTGCCTTCTTGTGGTGGGTAGACAGTACATAATACCTATCACTGCAGTTACTGAAACGAGCATTAGATCTGACAGTATGAGTGACTCATATGTACTCTCATATACTAATTTCGTAGTAAACAGATCCACTAACAGGGCAGATAAACAGTTCAATCTCCTCTTCCTCTTCAGGCCCCGCTTGCCTTCTTGTGGTGGGTAGACAGTACATAATACCTATCACTGCAGTTACTGAAACGAGCATTAGATCTGACAGTATGAGTGACTCATATGTACTCTCATATACTCATTTCGTAGTAAACAGATCCACTAACAGGGCAGATAAACAGTTCAATCTCCTCTTCCTCTTCAGGCCCCGCTTGTCTTCTTGTGGTGGGTAGACAGTACATAATACCTATCACTGCAGTTACTGAAACGAGCATTAGATCTGACAGTATGGGTGACTCATATGTACTCTCATACACTCATTTCGTAGTAAACAGATCCACTAACAGAGCAGATAAACAGTTCAAGCTCCTCTCCCTCTTCAGGCCCCGCTTGTCTTCTTGTGGTGGGTAGACAGTACGTAATACCTATCGCTGCAGTTACTGAAACAAGCATTAGATCTGTTAGTGATGATGATGATGATGATGATGATGATGATGATGATGATGATGATGATGAATGGAATTTAGGGGCGCTCACCTCGATGGCCATTAGCGCCCTTTTAAAAACTGTATTTCACTTTACTACTCTTCCTTTCACTTAACTTATGTTTGGCTCTGCTTTGACTTTACATTAACTTTGCTCTGCTTTTCCTCCAGCTCCGCTTTGGCTTTGCTTTGGGTTCATTCTGACTTTACCCTTTCTGTGCTCTAAACTCTACTGTGGCTCCACTTTGGTTCCGCTCTGGTTTCTTTCACGCTTCACCATAACGTCACTCAAACTCCACACTGAAATCCCTCTAACTTTGCCCTGGCTTGGCTCTGGCTTTGCTCTGGCTAAGTTCAGGCCTGCCTCCGGTCGCCCTCTGGCTTCACTCATTCATCGCTCTGCCTTCGCTCTCGCTAGGCCCCGGTCACCACTCCGATCCCGCTCTGGCTTGGCTCTGGCGCCACTCTGGCTTTGCTCTGCTAGACCCCGGTCACCGCTACGGTCCCGCTCTGGCTTGGCTCTGGCTCCCCATAAGTTCCGCCCTGGCTACGCTCTGGCTCCACTCTGGCTTTGCTCTGCTAGACCCGGGTCACCACTACCGTCCCGCTCTGGCTCGACCCCGGTCACCACTCCGATACCGCTGTGGCTTGGCTCTGGCTCCACTCTGGCTTTGCTCTGCTAGACCGCGGTCACCGCTACGGTCCCGCTCTGGCTTGGCTCTGGTTCCCCATAAGTTCCGCCCTGGCTACGCTCTGGCTCCACTCTGGCTTTGCTCTGCTAGACCCCGGTCACCGCTACGGTCCCGCTCTGGCTTGGCTCTGGCTCCCCATAAGTTCCGCCCTGGCTACGCTCTGGCTCCACTCTGGCTTTGCTCTGGCTAGACCCCGGTCACCGCTACGGTCCCGCTCTGGCTCGGCTCTGGCTCCCCATAAGTTCCGCCCTGGCTACGCTCTGGCTCCACTCTGGCTTTGCTCTGCTAGACCCGGGTCACCACTACCGTCCCGCTCTGGCTCGACCCCGGTCACCACTCCGATACCGCTGTGGCTTGGCTCTGGCGCCACTCTGGCTTTGCTCTGCTAGACCCCGGTCACCGCTACGGTCCCGCTCTGGCTCGGCTCTGGCTCCCCATAAGTTCCGCCCTGGCTACGCTCTGGCTCCACTCTGGCTTTGCTCTGCTAGACCCGGGTCACCACTACCGTCCCGCTCTGGCTCGACCCCGGTCACCACTCCGATCCCGCTCTGGCTTGGCTCTGGCGCCACTCTGGCTTTGCTCTGCTAGACCCCGGTCACCGCTACGGTCCCGCTCTGGCTTGGCTCTGGCTCCCCATAAGTTCCGCCCTGGCTACGCTCTGGCTCCACTCTGGCTTTGCTCTGCTAGACCCGGGTCACCACTACCGTCCCGCTCTGGCTCGACCCCGGTCACCACTCCGATACCGCTGTGGCTTGGCTCTGGCTCCACTCTGGCTTTGCTCTGCTAGACCCCGGTCACCGCTACGGTCCCGCTCTGGCTTGGCTCTGGTTCCCCATAAGTTCCGCCCTGGCTACGCTCTGGCTCCACTCTGGCTTTGCTCTGCTAGACCCCGGTCACCGCTACGGTCCCGCTCTGGCTTGGCTCTGGCTCCCCATAAGTTCCGCCCTGGCTACGCTCTGGCTCCACTCTGGCTTTGCTCTGGCTAGACCCCGGTCACCACTACGGTCTCGCTCTGGCTAGACCCCGGTCACCACTCCGATACCGCTGTGGCTTGGCTCTGGCTCCGTTCACATTCCACTCTGGCTTCGCTCAGGCTTCGCTCTTGCTTCGCTCTGGTTTAGCTCTGGCTTTGCTCTCGTTTTGCTCTGGCTCCGCTCTGGCTCCACTCTGACTTTACTCTTCATTTAGTTTAATGTACTTTATCTGTTAACTTAGATTAGGGTCAAACATGGATATGAACCTTGTTTGGGCGTTTGGCATTAGCTTTCTCACCACTCAGAGACACCAAATAGACAGATTTGGCTCGGGGTCCCGGGATCACCAATTCCCATACCTATCGCAGTAGGCTCCTGGGGGAGATTTGGCAGTTGCTCATACACTTATTTTGTAATAAACAAACCTACTAACAGAGTAGATAAAGAGCTCAAATCCCTCTCCATATCTCGCTTGCCTTCTTGTGTTGGGAAACAGTACAAAAGCACACTACTCTGCCAAGTCTGGTATTAGTTGTGAAACAGTCCTGCCAGGTGCGGTAGATATTTCTAGCTGTCATATGTTCTCGAATTAAATTCTAGAACGGACTCGAACAGTAATAATACGACTTGATTCTCACTCATCTGCCTTATTCGACTGTTCTCCTTGCATTGTGACAGTAATGCGACGCTAGTAATGAATAAAAGAAAGCAGAAAAGATAAAAAGTTTCCTAACCTTTTAAATAAGGAGGAGGAAATTTAACTTCTAAAATATCATTTACAGTAATTAGTGGCCGCATTCGTTTTCACTCCATGAACATGTAGTGTTTCAATTTGGACATTTAAACTGCAGACAGAAGTGCTTCTTCACTTCATTTCGCTCTCCGGGGCTGGGCAGTTAACTACATTCTCTGCCAGCCTTTCGTTAAGCGAGAGAAAAATTAAACTAGAGAGAGAGCTACACAATTGAAAATCTCCTTTCCTCGGGATTAAAACGGCTGAATATACACGAATCAGAAAGCTCACTTCGTGCCATAAGCCAAGATTACAATATTACATACGTGAATTACAGAAATGACTTTACGAGACTTCTGCATGCCTGAACAACATGATAAAGCGTCGCATCAGCATGAACAAATGTCATAATGAAATTATTAACTGTAGTGTTTTGTGGCATTCATGTGGTCCTCTGTTCTCACTTTTTATTACTTGACACTAGAAGGACCGGCGAGTATGGTTTACCGAGAAGGACAACCAGTCATTTTGACGGGTGCAGCTTTATTTGCCCTTTTTAAAATAGTTAAGTAATTTGAATGCATACTAGTTTATTTAATATTATTTATACAGTTTACCAGTATATAATTTTAATTTTGTCTGAAGAATTACATGGTAATATGAACATTTTAAATTGCCCGCCTCAGTAGCGTAGATGGAAGCATGTCTGCCTCACGTTTGATAGGCCCCGAGTTTTAATCTTGGTCAGGTTGAGTTACCTAGATAAGGTTCTTCCAGGGTTTTCCCTTATCTTTCAAGACGAATGTTGGGTAACTCTAAGCTCCATGGACCCTGGACTCCTTTGAGCACCATTTCACCCAATTCGCTCACCGTCCGATATACCTTAACGTTGGGGCGGACGTAAATGAGAAAAAAATCCTAAAATTACTCCAAATATTTAAGATAACAAAATGTGAAGTGGAAAACTTCCCTTTGCAAACACATGTGTTTCAACAACAAAAATTGAATACCATAGTATCTAGTAGAAAAATTCACTTATAAACCAGCTCGCAAACTGTCACACGCCGATCTTTAAGCATTTCTTTTGCAATTGTTTCGGCTGAAACCGAAGGCCGACCAGAACGATGTTCGTCATGGACGTCTGTACGTCCGTCTTTGAACTCACGGCTCCAGCGATTTGGAGACCTTATTTTACGGACATGCCTCGAATTCAGCATTGTCTAAAAATGGTCGCCAACCACATGTGCTGCATTTGTTACATAAATGCTTTCTCCTAATTCTTCCCTCTGCATCCACCAATTTGGCAAGTGTTCCAAATGTTGCTCTACTGAGGTACTGTGTTAAAAGTGTATTTTGTACCCTTATGGATTTATATGCTTAAGGTAACTCTTCTGTTAAGTTGTATAAGAACTGACGTCTGCTTACTTTTTCACCTGTTACTACATTAAAGAGTACCCGTGCTTTAATAGCTGCCAAGGATAACATATTGAAAAAAAAAACATACATATGCCATCTTCTGCATCCATATTCCACTGTGTACAGTCGAGCCATTTGATCGATGACGTCAACGTCGTACTTGATGTTACTGTAGTTTGAGAATCCCTAGGAAGTTACCACCATGGTCCAAAAGCAATGAAATCCACGACATAGCAAAAGCCGTAACAATAGAAGACACAATAAAGAAGAACACCCCTAAATACATAGACAATGCAAGAGAACGACCACACAGGCAGGAGATCATCAACGCTGCAAAACAATACAAGAGAACACAAATACACCAGGAAAAGAATCCAAGCGAACCTCCCCTGTTAACCATCATCAGACAGCATGAAGTAGCAAAAGAAGAAGAACGACAAATACAGCAACACCCACGACAACTCCTTCAATGACAAAGGTGCATCCAAATGACGACCTCACGGAAATTAAATAAATACACACACACACACACACACACACACACACACACACACACACATATATATATATATATATATATATATATATATATATATATATATATATATATATATATACACAGAAACACCCACACACACGCACACACACACACACACACACACACACACACACACACACACACACACACTGGTTGCGACAGTTCAATGAAGGCAGAACATCGTATAACAAAAAACCAAAACAGTTGCAGACATCGCCTCTAAAGTTGGCATTTCCGTGGGTTCTATGCACACAATCCTGCATGAAGATCTGAAAATGCTCAATCGGCGATGCTCCAAAACACCGTTCTCCAATCGCTGGATCATGTCCTTAGATCGGCTGGCGTGAGGCCATGACTATCTGTTTTGGAGGATCGTCGAATGAGCGTTGCAAACATCGCGTCCACAATTTGCATTTCCGTGGGTTCTGTGCACACAATCCTGCATGATAATCTTAAAATGGGCAGAATGTCTTCCAAGGGGATACCACGAGTGCTGACGTATTGTCATAGGGCTGGGCGCGTGGCAAATTGTCAGGCGATGTTGCCGCGTGATGACAGCATGAGTGGAACTCCATTTCAATCGACTGTGACAATGAATGAGACGTGGACGCCTGTTTTCAACCCTGAAACTAAGCGTCAGTCAGCACAATGGAAGCACACAGACTCACCGCCAAAATACGAATTTCGGTTGATTGTCACTGTTGACAAAATGATGGTGGCCATATTCTGGGACAGTAGTAGTGTAATCCTTACTCTTTGCTTTCCAAAGGACTTTACGGTGATAGCTGCATCCTACCAAAATGTTTTGAAGAATAAACTCCTCCCAGCATTGCGTGAAAAACGGCCGGATATGGTTGGACGTGTGATCTTTCATAAAGACAACGAACGCGACGCAGGAGTGACAACTTTGAAGTTCATGCTCTCTGGCTACCTGCGACTTTTGGCTGTTTGCCACGATGAAACACTCTCCGTGGTCGCAGATTCACTAGTGGCGCCGCTATTGCCTCAGCGCTTTTGCAGTGGTCAAAACACACACCTAAAGTAGCGTTTACAGCGGCCATGGTATCATGGTGTCGACGTTGTGAAAAAATGTGTACTGTTAGAGGGAGATTATGCTGAGAAGTGAAACTAGTTTCACATTTTTTGTGACTATCTTGTGAGAAAAACTAGGTAGGCACCTCGTACCTACTTAGGCGATATATCCAGTGATCATAGGAGGAATGATAGGGGAACAAACTGCCGTAGGTAGACGTATAACTGTATGAGAGTAGAACGTATATGATCCTAACACTACATAGAGATTGCATGATTCGCTAATGTATTCTCATGTCAGAATGAGTTATTACGTAACCTGTATCTAAATTTGATGTTTACACAATCCTTATCTGAAAACATCAGACAGCCAATTTAACGCCAAGCCCTCCTTGTGAAAATGTGTTGATGAGCAGGCATATGTTTTGCATACATCAAGGCGTTATACGTCGAGTCATCACGACAAGTCATGACACAGCTCTCCGTTACTATAGAAACACTAAAACAAAGTTCTGGTGGAGACACCGCAATTAGAAAATTTTAGAAAAATATGTGAATGAAAGACCAAGTTTTCTAGGAATTGGTGCAGGTATGTCGGTTGAAAAGAAGACCAACATTGTGACCCGAATATTACTAAAAAAATTCTTGCCAAAAATAATTTCAAATTAAAACATCTTTCAAAACTTCTGATTTCCTAAACAAATCGGCTATACGCTACCATCTGCGCTACAGAGACGGGCAATTATACGGGCGTATACATCCATTCTGATCAAAATACCATATGCTTCAGGACGGTCCCGGTAATGCCCTCACAAGTGTAGGTCA
This sequence comes from Mantis religiosa, assembly GCA_030765055.1. Lineage (NCBI taxonomy): Eukaryota > Metazoa > Arthropoda > Insecta > Mantodea > Mantidae > Mantis > Mantis religiosa. The sequence continues at coordinate 37,213,252 of CM060947.1, forward strand.
TTATGGCATAAATGCCCACTTGACTATCGCAAATAGTGGTGTGACTATTTCACCTTCAAGAGGTTCCTAGTTCAAATCTCGGTCACAGTGAGATATATGCTAAAGGTTCTAAATTATGCTGAAAGATGAATGTCTGTTAACTCTAAGCTCTATGTACTCTGTACTTATTTGAAATTCATTTCATTCATCGTCTGATATGACTTAACTTTGGAGGTTTCTCTTATTCTGAAAGATGAATGTCTGGTAACTCTAAGCTCTATGTACCATGTACTCATTTGAACATCATTTCATTCATCGTCTGATATGACTTAACTTTGGAGGTTTCTCTTATTCTGAAAGATGAATGTCTGTTAACTCTAAGCTCTATGTACCCTGTAAACATTTGAACATTTCATTCATCGTCTGATATGACTTAACGTTGGAGGTTTTCTCTTATCCTGAAAGATGAATGTCTGCTAACTCTATGCTCTATGTACCCTGTACTCATTTGAACATCATTTCATTCATCGTCTGATATGACTTAACTTTGGAGGTTTCTCTTATTCTGAAAGATGAATGTCTGTTAACTCTAAGCTCTATGTACTCTGTACTTATTTGAAATTCATTTCATTCATCGTCTGATATGACTTAACGTTGGAGGTTTTCCCTTATCCTGAAAGATGAATGTCTGGTAACTCTAAGCTCTATGTACTCTGTACTCATTTGAATATCATTTCATTCATCGTCCGATATGACTTAACGTTGGAGGTTTTCTCTTATCCTCAAAGATGAATGTCTGTTAACTCTAAGCTCTATGTACTCTGTACTCATTTGAAATTCATTTCATTCATCGTCTGATATGACTTAACTTTGGAGGTTTCTCTTATTCTGAAAGATGAATGTCTGGTAACTCTAAGCTCTATGTACCCTGTAAACATTTAAACATTATTTCATTCATCGTCCGATATGACTTAACGTTGGAGGTTTCCTCTTATCCTGAAAGATGAATGTCTGGTAACTCTAAGCTCTATGTACTCTGTACTCATTTGAACATCTTTTCATTCATCGTCCGATATGACTTAACGTTGGAGGTTTCCTCTTATCCTGAAAGATGAATGTCTGGTAACTCAAAGCTCTATGTACTCTGTACTCATTTGAACATCATTTCATTCATCGTCCGATATGACTTAACGTTGGAGGTTTCCTCTTATCCTGAAAGATGAATGTCTGGTAACTCAAAGCTCTATGTACTCTGTACTCATTTGAACATCATTTCATTCATCGTCCGATATGACTTAACGTTGGGGGTTTTCTCTTATCCTGAAAGATGAATGTCTGGTAACTCTAAGCTCTATGTACCCTGTACTCGTTTGAACATCATTTCATTCATCGTGCTGTTGGTACTTTTCCCTTATTCTGAAAAATGAATTTCTGGCAAATGTAAGCTCTATGGAACCTGGGCTCGTTTAAATATAATTTTTTTCATATTCTGATGTGACTTAAAGTTGTAGAAGGTTAATTTTGGAAATTCTCAGTAGATCTGTGAAGTATTTGCGGTGCCTACCCCTCAAACTTTCAGTTGTTTCAGTTCTGATTGTCAAGATATGGATAATAGCCTTATACTGCTAGACGTTCAGCAAGAGCGGAGTTCCCGAAAACCGAGAGTGATGAGAAATGTATCCTGAAGTATGCCAGTGTAAATACTGATATTTGCAAATGTAAATCAGGAAGAGAAATGGGTGCCCCACATTAGCCCTCGGAGAGATGCATGTCGATACATATAGCCCAGTTAAAATACAGCACCGCCTTCTGTACCTGAATTGTAGGTGCACAAAACGGGGAGCAATCTCACATTTCATAGTACTAAATCAAGACACATATTTACAGGTATTTCCACTCTGCAGTGAAATACTGTGTTGCTGTGAAATAACTAAGTCACAATTTTTTACCAGTATATCCACTTCACCACATTACATGTTTCCGGAAGTATTGTCCATGAATGCACCAAGCGGGTGGCTAAGGCTGTCGTCTGTGGCCCGTGGTTCGATGCCAATGGCCATCGAGCTGACCCACGGGGCTTTCGGTGATCTCCTATCCCTCCATTTCACCTCCACTAAGATTTCACGTCATCTCTCCATTAAATCTTTCAGTGTAGAAATGTCGGCGAGTGTCTCGACGATGTATGACAGGATTATATGCTCCAGATAGACCAGGGGAACCCAGGTATAGTGGCCGCGCTCAAACCATCCCCAACCGGCTCTCTTTGTAGGGAAAACTGTTCTTCCCCCTAACCACAATGTCATAAACATCTTAGGAAACACCAACCGGGGTCAGAGGTGAAGAATGTTAGGCACGTGTTTACAGCTGAGAATACCCATGGTTGCCGTTGTTTAAAATAACGTTTAGAGGCAAAATATAAATAAATAAAGCAGAATTCACTGAAGCAAATTGTCATTGATCTTTTCAAATAAATTTTAAATGATTAATGTTTCATATAATAATACATAATGGTGCAACTCTTTATAACATAACTGTAAAGAGACATATTACCTATGCTGTTATGCTATTAGTACTTCTATTATGTACAAGAACTAAATGCGTACTATTACCATAGTATCTAAGGAAAGTTTAGTAAAACATCATTAAAATTTTAAAAGGGTTAAATTGCATCACTGTGCATGAATTTGCGAGGATATTTACTTACGAATTAAAGAAGTACTTTGGATATTCTGGTAGTAAATAATAATTTATAAACAAAGATTGCAGGTTATAGCTTTGTTTATTGCAATCCTGAGTCAATTTATCCTAAAACATTTTCCTTTATCCTATAGCAGCTACAGGTGGTCAGTTTCTGTTGATTTAAGAAAGCAATAAATACTTCCAAAGTTATAAAAAAAACCAAGGAATTAAACAAAAACTAGTAAGGAAACTCTATTACTCTTTTTAAACTTTCGAAGCTTTTACAAGGATGTCTGCTAATTTTACAGGTTTGAATAAAGTTGTCTTCCTCTTCCTCTTCTTCCTCCTCCTCTTCCTCTTCCTCTTCGTCTTCTTCCTCCTCCTACTCTTCCTCCGCTTGTTCCTCTTCCTCCGCTTGTTCCTCCTCCTCTTCTTCCTCGTCTTCCTCCTCTTTCTCTTCTTTCTCCGCTTCCTCCTCTTCCTCCTCTTTCTCTTCCTCTTCCTCTTTGTCTTCCTCTTCGTCTTCCTCTTCCTCTTCGTATTCCTCTTCCTCTTCGTCTTCCTCTTCCTCTTCGTCTTCCTCTTCCTCTTCGTCTTCCTCTTCCTCTTCGTCTTCTTCTTCTTGTTCCTCTTCCTCCTCTTCCTCCTCCTCTTCCTCCTCTTCTTCTTCCTCTTCTTCCTCTTCTTCCGCTTGTTCCTCTTCTTCCTCTTCTTCCTCTTCTTCCGCTTGTTCCTCTTCTTTCTATTCCTCCTCCTCTTCCTCCTCTTCCTCCTCCTCTTCCTCCTCTTCCTCCTCTTCCTTCTCTTCCTCTTCTTCTTCCTCTTCTTCCGCTTGTTCCTCCTCCTCCTCTTCCTCCTCTTCCTCTTCCTCCTCCTCTTCCTCCTCTTCCTCCTCTTCCTTCTCTTCCTCTTCTTCTTCCTCTTCTTCCGCTTGTTCCTCCTCTTCCTCTTCCTCCTCTTCCTCTTCCTCTTCTTCCTCTTCTTCCGCTTGTTCCTCTTGTTCCTCTTCTTCCTCTTCTTCCGCTTGTTCCTCTTCTTCCTATTCCTCCTCCTCTTCCTCCTCTTCCTCTTCCTCCTCCTCTTCCTCCTCTTCCTTCTCTTCCTCTTCTTCTTCCTCTTCTTCCGCTTGTTCCTCCTCTTCCTCCTCTTCCTCCTCTTCCTCTTCCTCTTCTTCCTCTTCTTCCTCTTACTCTTCCTCTTCTTCTTCCTCTTCCTCTTCATCTTCTTCTTCTTGTTCATCTTCCTCCTCTTCCTCCTCTTCTTCTTCCTCTTCTTCCTCTTCTTCCGCTTGTTCCTCCTCCTCTTCCTCCTCTTCCTCCTCTTCCTCCTCTTCCTCTTCCTCCTCTTCCTCCTCTTCCTTCTCTTCCTCTTCTTCTTCCTCTTCTTCCGCTTGTTCCTCCTCCTCTTCCTCCTCTTCCTCCTCTTCCTCCTCTTCCTCCTCTTCCTCCTCTTCCTCTTCCTCTTCTTCCTCTTACTCTTCCTCTTCTTCTTCCTCTTCGTCTTCTTCTTGTTCCTCTTCCTCTTCTTTCTCTTTTCTTCCTCTTCTTCTTGTTCTTCTTGTTCTTCTTCCTCTCCTTCTTCTTCTTGTTCTACTTCTTTCCCTAACTCCTTTGTGCTGTTAAGCGTCGAGTACAAGTCTCTTGCTAAACAGAATTTAAATAAATAATCAAGTATATTCCGCATAATAATTAAATATGTCATAAACGCTTTACAACTCGATAAAGTTTAGAAACACTGTTAGGTATATATTACAAGTATGAATGGAAATCCATGTTAGCATATCCATGTTAGATTCGATACCCACGGTCTCCACATCTTAATTAAATTACGCAAGTACTAACCCGCCAATAATTATTAAACACTAATAAATTTATAAAACTACACTAAGTAAAACACTATGTAACTTCTATAAATATAACTTTAATTAACACACATAGGAAGCACGTTTGCACAGTCTAAGATAATTTCTGAGGAGACAAGAAAAATATTGCAACAGCGCTCTAACTTGGTGAACGTATTAACAAGGACCACCCCATATGTTTAAGAGTAGTAAACCCTTATAATTGCTTACATTTGAGGAGGCGTGGTCAGAAGGGAAAGCTTTGACCAATGGACGAGGCTACTATAGTGGTGGGGTGACGTCAGCACTGCCAGCTCTCAACGCAGAAATGCCCCCGAACGAAAGGCAGGTTAGCGTGTGACGTCACCGTGCTGATTTCTGCTGTCCAAGAGGAAGGAAATAGTTTGATTCCGACAGCGTAGGAAAGACAGGATACGTATCGGGCATTGATAATATGTACAACTTACATCTTGGGTGTTGTAAAACTAATACTGGTTGCTTTAATTACACAATATGCCACAGTATATAAACAATTACATTTTGGCTCTGTGGTATGAGAAAATATATAAAACTTCAACTCGTAGTTTATCTGAAGGTCAGGAATGTTATAAAGTAAATATAATGAAACATAAAGTAATTTTCTCTGTAAATTAGATGAGAACTATCCAGAAAAAGATTACGTGGACATTTTCCGACACTTTCTGTTTCGTTTTTCTTTAACTAGTTTATCAATGTCAGGATGTAATGTCTGTGAAATTTGTATTCGAAGATTGCATGTTAGATTGTGATCCGACAAGGTACTTCGAGGTTTGGACACATATGTCGAGCCAAACATACACAATGTCCGTGCGGCAAGTGAATACAACCTCGGAAACTGGTTTGGGGGACATTCTTGTAAAAACCAGCCAAGTATTTCTTGTATGTATATTTCTCCATCAATAAATCATCATATTGTAAATTTAACAGTTCCATTAGGTACGTTGTAGTTACATTGTTGTCCACGAGTGTGCTACACCTGAGTGAACCCTCAAATTCTGTTCTCAGCGTCAACGAAACACTACACAGGTCTTTTCTGACGTCACACGTACTGCAGGCCTCGCTCCCGGCTGAAATACGTCACAACTCTCGAAGCTGTCTCCCTCTGTGATAGACACCTGTTCCTTAGTAGGACGTTATTCCGGTCTATGCCACACTTAGGGCATAGTCACAAAAGTTCAGTCTAGACGCAGTGAAAAATAGCCTCCGCAGCATTATCCAATCCAACTGTACAAAATTCCACAACTACAAGGGTGTTCTGAAAAAGTTTCCGACCTAGTAAAGATAAAAGACATTTTTTAAGATTTTTTAATTTTCAACATAGTCTCCTTGTAACTCTACACACTTCTCCCAGCGATGCTCCCATCTCTGTAACACGTCCAAATAGTACTCGGCGTTTTTCAACATAGTCTCCTTGTAACTCTACACACTTCTCCCAGCGATGCTCCCATCTCTGTAATACGTCCAAATAGTACTCGGCGTTTTTCAACATAGTCTCCTTGTAACTCTACACACTTCTCCCAGCGATGTTCCCATCTCTGTAACCCGTCCAAATAGTACTCGGTGTTTTTCAACATAGTCTCCTTGTAACTCTACACACTTCTCTCAGCGATGCTCCCATCTCTGTAACCCGTCCAAATAGTACTCGGTGTTTTTCAACATAGTCTCCTTGTAACTCTACACACTTCTCTCAGCGATGCTCCCATCTCTGTAACCCGTCCAAATAGTACTCGACGTTTTTCAACATAGTCTCCTTGTAACTCTACACACTTCTCCTAGCGATGCTCCCATCTCTGTAACCCGTCCAAATAGCACTCGACGTTTTTCAACATAGTCTCCTTGTAACTCTACACACTTCTCCTAGCGATGCTCTCTACTCTGTAACCCGTCCAAATAGTACTCGACGTTTTTCAACATAGTCTCCTTGTAACTCTACACACTTCTCCCAGTGATGTTCCTATCTCTGTAACCCGTCCAAATAGTACTCGACGTTTTTTCAACATAGTCTCCTGGTAACTCTACACACTTCTCCCAGTGATGCTCTCATCTCTGTAACACGTCCAAATAGTACTCGACGTTTTTCAACATAGTCTCCTTGTAACTCTACACACTTCTCCCAGCGATGTTCCTATCTCTGTAACCCGTCCAAATAGTACTCGACGTTTTTCAACATAGTCTCCTTGTAACTCTACACACTTCTCCCAGTGATGCTCTCATCTCTGTAACCCGTCCAAATAGTACTCGACGTTTTTCAACATAGCCTCCTTGTAACTCTACACACTTCTCCCAGCGATGTTCCTATCTCTGTAACCCGTCCAAATAGTACTCGGCGTTTTTCAACATAGTCTCCTTGTAACAATACACACTTCTCCCAGCGATGTTCCTATCTCTGTAACCCGTCCAAATAGTACTCGGCGTTTTACAACATAGTCTCCTTGTAACTCTACACACTTCTCCCAGTGATGCTCTCATCTCTGTAATCCGTCCAAATAGTATTCGGCGTTTCTCAACATAGTCTCCTTGTAACTTTACACACTTCTCCCAGCGATGTTCCCATCTCTGTAACCCGTCCAAATAGTACTCGACGTTTTTCAACATAGTCTCCTTGTAACTCTACACACTTCTCCCAGCGATGTTCCTATCTCTGTAACCCGTCCAAATAGTACTCGACGTTTTTCAACATAGTCTCCTTGTAACTCTACACACTTCTCCCAGTGATGCTCTCATCTCTGTAACCCGTCCAGATAGTACTCGACGTTTTTCAACATAGTCTCCTTGTAACTCTACACACTTCTCCCAGCGATGTTCCTATCTCTGTAACCCGTCCAAATAGTACTCGACGTTTTTCAACATAGTCTCCTTGTAAGTATACACACTTCTCCCAGTGATGTTCTTATCTCTGTAACCCATCCAAATAGTACTCGGTGTTTTTCAACATAGTCTCCTTGTAACTCTACACACTTCTCCCAGTGATGTTCTTATCTCTGTAACCCGTCCAAATAGTACTCGGTGTTTTTCAACATAGTCTCCTTGTAACTCTACACACTTCTCCCAGTGATGTTCTTATCTCTGTAACCCGTCCAAATAGTACTCGGTGTTTTTCAACATAGTCTCCCTGTAACTCTACACACTTCTCCCAGTGATGTTCTTATCTCTGTAACCCGTCCAAATAGTACTCGGTGTTTTTCAACATAGTCTTCTTGTAACTCTACACACTTCTCCCAGCGATGTTCCTATCTCTGTAACCCGTCCAAATTGTACTCGATGTTTTTCAACATAGTCTCCTTGTAAGTCTACACACTTCTCCCAGTGATGTTCTTATCTCTGTAACCCGTCCAAATAGTACTCGGTGTTTTTCAACATAGTCTCCTTGTAACTCTACACACTTCTCCCAGTGATGTTCTTATCTCTGTAACCCGTCCAAATAGTACTCGGCGTTTTTCAACATAGTCTCCTTGTAACTCTACACACTTCTCCCGGCGATGCTCCCATCTCTGTAACACGTCCAAATAGTACTCGGTGTTTTTCAACATAGTCTCCTTGTAACTCTACACACTTCTCCCAGTGATGTTCTTATCTCTGTAACCCGTCCAATAGTGTAAAATAATTGTTCACGTAGGTCATTTCCTCTTCATTTGACGAAAGTCTCTGTCCTCCGAATGCAATTTTCAGATCAGGGAATAAAAACAAGTGGCTTGGGGCTAGATCTGGTGAGTCAAGCAGTACAAACCGTAATTCGTAAATTTTCGCCATTGCAACCGGTGAGGTGTGAGACGGTGCGTTGTCTTGGTGTAACACGATTTTCTTTATCTGCAAATGCGGTCTTTTTTACGTAAGTTTTGCCTTCAACTTGTCAAGTAATGATGCGTAGTATGCTCCTGTAATGGCTTTTCCTGGTTGACGATAATCGATTAAAATAACTTCATGAGTATCCCGAAGATAATATCAGTTTTTGCTCCTTTAGAAGCCGGTTTCCCCGTTGCATTCCACTGGTTGGATTGTATTTTTGTTTCGGGTCTATGATGGTGTATCCAAGTTTCATCTACAGTAATTAAGCGACGCCAAAACTCGGATTTGTTGCGCCAAAACTGCGCCAACGGAGCGTTGGAAATGTTTATTCGAACACGCTTTTGGTCTAACGTGGGAAAACGCGGTACCCAACGCGCGGACAGATTTCTCATGTCTAAATGTTGATTTACTATGTGACAAACACGTTCTTTAACATGTTCATAGCCTCTGCTGTCTCTCTCCCTTTAATTCGGCGGTCGTCTAGCACCATTTGGTGAACTTTGGCGATGTAGTTGCAGTTTTTGGACGTCCCGAACGTTCATCGTCTCCAAAACTCTTACGGTCACGTTTAAATTCAGCTGCCCAAAATTTCATTGTGGTAAATAATGGTACAGAGTCCCCATACATAGAATCTAACTCATCTTTGTATTGCGTAGGTGGATTGTCTTTCAAAAAAAATATTTAATGAAAGCTTGGTATTCGATTTGGTTCATTTTCATAAGAACACTCACATCAATTCACTCAAACGACTGTTACATAACAACTGAGCGTCCATGATATCTCAAATTTGGTGGGTAGCTGTCAACAGATGAACAAGGGAATTTACTAGCTTTTGTTTACGCCTGTTGATTTAGCAGAGCTTCTACTTGCTGTGCTAGCTAGTACATGGGAGATGAAATGGAAGGGCAGAACATTTGGGGAATGTAACTAACCTACTGACATACCCAGTACTAGCCTGGCAAACCGGAAAAACCAATAAAAAAACTGATAAAAACCAATGAGTCAGGCAGGCCGGCCACTAGAATCGAACCTGGATCTCTTGAACGCGGGCCACAGACGAAAACGCCTGAGCCATCTCGCTCGATTTGTTAGCCCATTGTGATTAAGTATAAACAAATTTACGTTTAAACAATGTAAAAGAACAATGTAAACAAATATCATCTCGAATAACTGCCAAAAAAGCAAAGTTTTACAAACAAAATTGCCAGTGATGTGAATGTATGTTGTAGTAATTTTTATTTATATGTAGATTGGTCGTGTTCGACACTCACGGTATTAACAAACGCTATCCTACCTGGCGATGTCCAACAGGTGGAACTGACCCAAACAATGAGTGCGGTAGCACGTTCCAGTCTATCGCAGATTCACAAAAGCTGATTCTCATTTGTCTGTGGTTTGCCTCTTTAATTCCGCTCAACGATTTATTGATGAGCCAAAGGTGTGAAAGTTCTCGGCGCAGATCCCACCTGTCGAAAGTACCTTGCCTATAGGAAACCATTTTTGTAAGGTTCCAAGAACGTAACATTGGAATTTTAAATAAAATCCCCCACGACAAGCTACACCTTACATTAAACATTCTTCAAAGTCTCCGAATTTCTTAAAAAAACCTGTATAAGGTTGATTAAAGAAGCACATGACAATACATATATTGAATTTTCTGGAATTGTTGACAGAAGATCTTTACATTCTGAATAACTTTTGTATAACTTGGAAACTGTAATTTGAATTTTTTAATGATGATAATAATAATAATAATAATAATAATAATAATAATAATAATAATAATAATAATAATAATAATAATAATAATAATAATAATAATAATAATAATAATAATAATAATAATAATAATAATAATAATAATAATAATAATAATAATAATAATAATAATAATAATAATAATAATAATAATAATAATAATAATAATAATAATAATAATAATAATAATAATAATAATAATAATAATAATAATAATAATAATAATAATAATAATAATAATAATAATAATAATAATAATAATAATAATAATAATAATAATAATAATAATAATAATAATAATAATAATAATAATAATAATAATAATAATAATAATAATAATAATAATAATAATAATAATAATAATAATAATAATAATAATAATAATAATAATAATAATAATAATAATAATAATAATAATAATAATAATAATAATAATAATAATAATAATAATAATAATAATAATAATAATAATAATAATAATAATAATAATAATAATAATAATAATAATAATAATAATAATAATAATAATAATAATAATAATAATAATAATAATAATAATAATAATAATAATAATAATAATAATAATAATAATAATAATAATAATAATAATAATAATAATAATAATAATGGTAAAACCACAGAAAAATAAGAATAACCAACGGACAACAATAGCAGTAACAAGAAACGATCAAAAAGACAATGTGCTGGCATGGATTCCGTTAAATCACTTTACAACAAGCGAAGACAGGTACTGGCGGTGTGACGTCAGCGCCATCAGCTCCAACGGCCAAATATGCCCCCGAACGAAAGGCAGCTTAGCGTGTGACGTCACCTCGCTGCCTTCTGCTGCCTAACAAGAAGGGAACGGTTTGATGCATTGGGGTTCTGACACTGACAGAGTGGCAAAGACAGGAAACCTATCGGCTGTTAATAATGTCGTTAACCCACAAAGTCCCAATTGGTGTCAGGAGTGACACTTACCATTATGGAGGCTGCATTGGGAAAGGTTTTAACGGAGCTGAAAAAAATGAAGACGGCTAACGACAACATCACCGAAAAGATGGAAGAAGTGAAGCCCAAACTGTCAACCAAGACGGAAGCTGCAAATAGCAACTTGTCCGCGACAATGACCACGAAGATGATAGAATTAACCACGGAAATGAAGGCTGCGAACGAAGCCCTCTCCGTTAAGAATGAAGAGCAGTTGACCGGCGTGAAGGACGACGTCACGGAGCTGGGAAATCGGATGGGACAAATGGACAAGCGCATCGAAGACCTGGCAAACCGCGTTAACGACCTGGAGGTAAAGGCCGACAGCAACACAAAGTCCCTGAACGCCACAGTGGAAGACGTCGAAGACCTGGCGAACCACGTTAACAACCCAGAGGGAAAGGCCCACAGCAACGCCAAGGCCCTGAACGCCATGGTAGAGGACATCGTCGGCAGGAGGTTGAAGAACTTGAAGGCTGACGCGCCGGGACGCGACACAACATCTGTGCACATCAAACCGCCGAAGTACGACACGTACACGTTCGAAGCCTTAAGTGGACAAGTGGCCAAGCACAAGTGGTCCCCAAAGGGAGATGCCGCACAGCTAACAGCCAACCTCCAGGGACGGGCCGGATAGTTCCTGAACGCGGTCCAGACAGCGGAGTGGAGGGGATCCGTCCCTTTCAGCTGCCGTGGTGCGGACGCTGTGGACCCCTAGCACTCATGGTACCTCTGACGATATTAGAGCAACCTCGGGCCGAACATTCCTTAGGGATTTATTCGGATTGGGTTGGTCTCGAGGGAGCAGTGGTTCCGATACCTGTGGGAGATCATGTACGTCTCCGGACGGGGTTGAGGAAGCCATATATTCCCGCTTACTAGCCTGCATAGCCAGTGGAAGGTGTGCTAGATCGCCAGGCGGCCCCGCCGAAGTCAAATCGGTAGGCTTTACCTTTGGTGTTGGCCCGCGTAAGTGGCGTATCCACTTGCATCCCTTCTTGTGTTCTCATGACCAGATGGGGGCTTGTTAGTCCCTAGGTCTTGCCCTATGGAAAGCCCCAAGGAGGCGCCGAACACCCTTTTGGGACAGCTGAGTAACTGCCTTGGTTGAAGGAGGCCAGGGTCTTTGGACCGACGAGTCCCGGACTAACTGGTCCAGACAGCTGCGGCACTCAACGACATGTGGGAGGCCCTGGGGAAATGGTTCGTAAACCACTGCTTAGCCATCAGCGAGAACGGGACGTCAAGGTGCACTGTTCTTGCTGGCCTACCGCTCGTATACACGCGGTACTCCTGGGATGTCGCCAGGCAGCTTAATGTTCGGCAGACAGCTACATCTCCCTTGTGACCTGGCTTTTGGAAGCCCCCCGGACGCAAAACGGCCAGCAACCAAGTACGTGGAGAACCTGTTGGACCATCTCCAGGACATGCATGAAAAGGCTTGTCAGAACTTTCAGAATGCGAGAGACCACATGAAGACCCGATACGACAGGCAAGCCAACAGCCAAGGTTTCCATCAAGATGACCTGGTCTGCTTGTACCGCCCTCCCTGGACCAAGGGACGCTGCCCGAATCTTCAACAGCCGTCGCAAGCACCGTACCTGGTGGTGAAGAGGATTAGCGACGTGGTGTATCGCATCCAGAAGGTGCACCGAGGGAAGATGTTAGTGGTACTCCTGGATCGTCTGGACCGCTACGATGCTGCTGTTCGGGACCATAAGTCTTGAGGAGGTAGCAGTTGAGAAAATATTGTCTAGCACACATCGAAATTCCCGAGAGAAGCAGCAGCTGGCAGGTAGGGCCACATGGGAAGCATTCAGCCACGCCTGCCTATTTATCTGTGTAGCGCTAACTGAGGGGATGTTTGGAAAGGCATCACTAGCCGTCTCTTTCCCCTCCCCATGACGTCTGGAACAATCAGGATATTTCATCTAATACGGAACCTTCTAGATTGGTCAGTTGGTCTTATATAAGGGACGCGCCGGGCTGGAGGAGAGTTCAGTTTTGGTGAGCACCCGTGAAGGGCGCCGTGCTAGCGAACGGACTGGAAGGCTGCGTACGTTTATCAGAGGAATTGCACGTAATTGCAAGTGTGGAGTGGACCTGTGACAGACGAACTGGTGGAGTGTAATTGTGTGCGCTACGTAATTCTATGTAATCGGTAAGTGTTCCAACTGTAATTTGGTGGAAATAAAGAACATTTTGAGTGTGTGCAGTTGGACTTTTAATTTCACGAACCTACAAAGTCACAATATATAAAACTTCAACCCGTAATTTTTGTGAAGGTCAGGCAAGTTATAAAGTAAATAGTATAAAACATAAAGCAATTTTATCTGCATATTAGACGAGACCAACACTGAACAAAATTACGTGGACATTTTCCGACACTTTCTGTTTCGATTTTCTTTAACTAGTTTATCAATGTCAGGACGTAATGTCTTGGAAATTTGTATTCGAAGACTGCATGTTAGCCTGTGATCCGACAAGGTACTTCTTGGTTTGGACTTAGCTAACTTCATAACAGAAAATAAATCGCACACATATGAGGTAGGACCCAAAAGAAACCGGACCCGAGGGCGCTGCCACTCGTAGACGTAGTGCAGGTTTCTTACGCTAGATGGTGTTAGTAGAGACCTTCATGAAACAGCTGTGCAGACGGTGTCAGTGTAGAGCTGAAAGTGCAAGTGTGGTATTGTGTTTCTCTGACTGTTGGCGGTTTACCTCTGCGAAGTCGTTACGGCAACTTTAAAAGAACAAAGAGTGTGTGTGAAATTTTGTTTCCTGCTTAAAAATACTGCAACGAAGACACGCCAAATGCTTCAGGAAGCTTTCCAGGAGGACGCTATGAGCTGCACACAGGTTTTCGAGTGGTTTGCGCGCTTTAAACGTGGTGAGATGTGTGTTGAAGACCAAGCTCGTTCTGGACGCCCTTCAACATCGCGAAATGAAGAGAACATTGAAAACTCCATCAAAAGATCAAAGAGGATCATCGCCAAACGATCGACCAAGTTTCAGCAGCGACAGGAATCAGTTGTAGCTCGTGCCAGCGGATCCAGAGGGAGGATTTGCACATGAGACGTGTTGCTGCTAAATTTATTCCGCGCCTTCTCACACAGGAGCACAAAAACATCCGCATGAATATGTGTCAGGACTTGAAAACAGAGAGTGTACGTGATCCAAACTTCTTGAACAAAGTCAGTACAGGGGATGAGAGTTGGTGTTACGGGTATGACCCAGAAACCAAGCAAGCGTCAAGCCAGTGGAGGACTCCCAACTCTCCCAGACCAAAAGAAGCAAGGCAAGTGAGGTCAAATGTGAAGATGATGATCATTGTCTTTTTTGATGTTCGTGGAATTGTGCGTCGGGAATTCGTATCCCCTAGCCAGATTGTTAACCAGCACTTTAACTTGGATGCTTTAAGGCGTCTGCGAGAGGATATGAGGAGGAAACGCCCGGAATTTTGGCTATCAGGTGACTGGTTTCTGCATCACGACAGCGCTCCAGCACACACGGCCTTACGAGTGACACACTATTTGGCATCTCAGAGGTGGTCTGTCGTTCCCCACGCTCTGTATTCGCCGGACCTAGCCCCGTGCAACTTTTTCCTATTTCCACGAATGAAAAAGGCGTAAAAGGGGAGCGTTATGACGATGTGGAGGCGGTAAAAACAGCTTCGCAACGGGCACTGGACAATATCAAACTTGAAGAGTTCCAAATATGCTTCCAACAGTGAGAGAGACTTGACAAGTGCATCGCATGTAATGAAGAGTATTTTGAAGGTGAGTGAAGTAATTTTCTAAAAAGTGTCATCAATAAAGTTTTTATGAGAAGAATCCGGTTTATTTTGTGTGTCTCCTCGTATGTCGAGCCAGGCATACGCAATGCCCGTGCGGCAAGTGAATACAACCTCAAAAATCTGGTTTGGGGGATATTCTTGTAAAAATCAGCCAAGTCTTTCTTGTGTGTATATTTGTCCTTCAATAAATGGTCACATTGTAAATTTAACAGTTCCATTTGGTACGTGACAGCTACATTGTTGTCATCGTGTGTGCGAAACCTGACTAAACCCTCAGATTCTGCATTTATATAGGCAAGTTGGTGCTACACGATTCTTGCTGACCTCACACGCACTGCAGACCTCGCTCCCTGCTGAAATACCTCACAACTCTCGAAGCTGTCATCCTCTGTCCGTAACTGCAGGCAATAACAGCGCAAAGAGGAATGAGTATGTAACTAAAGTTGAAAGCATTATAGTATCTTTTCTCTCTGTACATGGACTAAAAACGAACATTTAAGTTGGTTTGTATCATATCTAACTAAAAGAAAACAGAGTGTTGAAGTAGCCGTCGGTGATATTGGTTATGAAAAACAAACTTCGAACTGGAAAGTAGTAACTCATGGAGTACCCCAAGGTTCCGTGTTAGAGCCTTAATTATTTCTGATCTATATAAATGACCTCTCACTTTATATAAAGGACATTGCAAGTAGAGTTCCTTTCTTTGATGACACTAGTGTCCTGGTGACTAGTAAAAATTTAAACGAGTGTATAATTAAAATGAATTATGTTTTGAACTGTACGTTATGCTGGTTTAAAGCGAACAAATCATCTGTGAATCTAGACAAAACAAAAGTGGTCAAATTTATAATCTGTCGTACGTCACATAATCAAATAGGCATCGGGATTAATGATATGTTATTAGAAGAAATAGACAGCATAAAATGTCTTCAAGTGGACAGATGTTAAGATTGGAAAGCTCACATAAATTTATATCTTACCTAAACTCAGCTCTGCCTGTTATGCTATCCGAGAGCTGGTTAATGTGATTTCTACTGACACACTTAAATTCAGGGGCGGCCGGTGAGGTATTGTATTGATGGTGCCATAAATAAATAAGGGTTGTTAAAGAATAAATATGTGTACCAATTACGAACGATTGAGGTAATCTTATTAATAATCCATCCTATTTTATAATATACTGTACCAAACAGAACGTGCAGAACAGTCTTAGAAATGCCTTTGAATACTGATGACTGACTGAGATGCACTTGAAGTTCTTTATCCAACTCCGCACTAAACTGAATGAGCTCACGAGAAAAAACCTTATTTTGAGAGGCGTCAGATTCGTCATGTCCCCTATTTGCCAGCCCCATAGCACCACAGAACCGAATACAATTTATATTTAAGTTCAATATATACCTGTTCTTGTCTACTTGTTTGTTATGGCTGTTGACTATTTGCCCATACTGCGAATCTAAGTTGTCCTGAATATTGGTTTTGCCTAGAAATGAAAGACTCAGAACATTGTCCATGTGTTACTTCGATGTTTTATGCATTTTCATTTTAGACCATAAATGCCCAATATCAGTTATTCCAGTCTTACACCAATGGACATCTCCCCCAAATAACACACAAGGAAAACAAAAAACTGCATTGCTTTCATCACAGCCGTAAAGGCATTTGTTCTTTTGATAAATATCTGGATTAAACTTACGGCATCGATTTTTTGTTTGCTGCTGCAGATTCAGATTTGGGAGTAGCCTACCCATTGTTTTTATCTGAATTTTTTCCACTTAGATTCCTGTTACTAAATGGAGTTTTCAGTAATGTACTCACCTTGCTCATGTTCGTAACTTTACTGTGAAGCTTAACTTAAAGAAAAAACACTGAACACTGTTTTAAAAATCCATGCTCACGATGAACTACAGCATTACAAGAGCACATACAGAACTGCTCTACCATTGCTTTACAAAACATGTGTCCAACACATGCTGGACGCGCAGGTTTTATGTTCTACCAACAAAACTGCTGCTGTTAAATATGCACATTTTGAAATACTGTCTCTTAATTTTAAAATCTAATACTATATTCACATTAAAACCCAATTAATTTTATTTATAAAGATATCTGTGTGTTGTGTTTCTGCAACTGATTTCATTAAGCATTAATTTGTGTTTTGAAGTTCTTCAGCATTAACTTGCAGTAGGATGGTGACACTGCATTAAAGGAAGATATAGCGCGAATTGTATTCTTACCATTGTTTTTCGCTAGGCGGCAGAATCGTGGTTCTCTGAAGTCCCGTGTTTTACTGCACTCTAACGGGCAAAGCGTAAGTTATGCGCCAGAGAAATCCCGGCACTACCTTCTCTGACTTTCTTCCATAAGAGCCGTGTATAAGCAGACATCTTAGCCCCTAGCCCTAACACAGGCGTTTATGAGCGTAGACGGTGTCGTTCTGGAATCGGCACCAAGCTACGGAAAACAACCAAGAGAGAGCGCTGGCGTTCAACGCGCCTATTCAAACGAGGGAGCAACTATTCATAAACAATTCCTTTTGCGCAATTCTTGTACACTTCTCTTTCTTTCGCTTTCATACAGATGGTGCCATGGCACAGCGGCACTACCTCAGAAGCCGCCCCTGCTTAAATTAGTGTATTATGCATACTTTAACTCTATCGTGGAATACGGAATATTATTTTGGGGCAACTCAGTATAAAGTAAAAAAATATTTCTTATGCAAAAGAAGGTAATAAGAATCATTACTAGCTGATCCCGTAGCACAGTCGGTAGAGCACCTGCCTGCCGTGCTAGGGATTCCGGGTTCGATTCCCGGCGGTGGGAGTGGGGATTTTACTCCGTCCAAGATAATTTCTCATCTTTCCCAGAGTGAGACCGCGAATGTCTGCGTGATGTAATTTATTTAGGTGCACAGGTGCTGGACCTCTGGACCCGTAGGACAAAGGACCCGTCAAGACGCCACTTATGCGCGTCAACCTCGCAGGGAAGACTACCGAAAACCTCGGTGGGGCCGCCTGATGATCTAGCACACCTTCTACTAGCTCTGCAGGCTAGTACCCGGGACTTATGAGGCAACCCTCTACCGCCCCCCTCTCTCTACCCCATCCGGGCGGCCGTAGCCTGACCGGAGGTATCCAATTCCCCGTGGGTGTCGGGAACACACTGCTCCAAACCAATCCGAACAACTCCCCGATGGGAGGGGCTCGGCACTTCGGCCCGAGGTTCGCCTAGTAACGTCAGAGGTGCCATGAGTGCTAAGGGTCCGCAGCATCCGCAGCACGGCAGCTGAAGGGGACGGATTCCCTCCCGTACGGGAGTACGTGATGTAATGATTAAAAACCAAACGAACAAGAGTAACCTTCGATATGTTCCAAAGGAGAACGGCCGCCAATATGAGCATTGCAGTTAAAGGCGGGGTATAAATGAAGGGGGGGGGGAACAGAATCATTACTAACACCTACAACAGATGCTCCTGTAAAAATGCGCTTAGAGGATTGAAGATATTAACATTTCCTTGCATGTATATATTCTCGATCGTATGCAATCGTGCCTTATTTGCAACAAATAATGTGATTCACAAAATAAACACTAGACAAAAGTATAATATCCATTATCCCAGTGCTAAACTTTCTTGCTTCCAGAAAGGTGTGCATTATGAAACTATCAAAATATTTGGCGCACTTCCTAATGTTCTTAAAGAAAAAGTTAATAATTTCGGTGCTTTTAAAAATTCTGTTAGAGAGTACCTTTGCTCAAAATCTTTTTATTCTGTACAAGATTATCTGATTGACGAATTATGCTGATAATGCTTCCGTAGCTCTGTAAGTAGTATCTAACTGTTCCAATAACAAATCATTACCAATAAATCTTTGATGCAAGTTGAAAGTTTATTTTTAATGTATATGTATTTAAGAAATAACAATGAATGGTATCCATGCAAAAAGGTTGAGATGTACTGGCATAAGCCAAGTGAAAGCTGATTTAAGAAGTGTTTTATATTGTATCATATATAAATATCCCTGCTTTGTTTTCCATATTGTTGTTCTTATTGCCTTATGTTAACTATTCAAGTACATATAGTCACCAGAGTGTGATTAATACAGTCACTTGTGACATCTAGTGACCATATATATGCCATTAAACTTTAAACATCTGGACCTGTACGATATTCAGAGCCTTTCCTGGAAACAAGTGAACACACTGAACGTAAATCAATCTAATCTAGTATAATCTACACGGTTCTTTTCTCGTATTATGATATACACCCGCTAGTGTAGTCCTGGGATGCGCCTTTCTCGCTGCGCAAGATGAGCACAGAACTTCGCCGCGACATTGCCGTGTATTTGGTGGGTTCCCCGTAGAGTTATGCAACTTTTCATACGCACAAAGCAATATCATACACAAAGTCTAAGCAGTTCCCACCTAGTATGTCCAAATTTTCCGATTATTATGCTTTCCTCGTAATTCATTTCTTTATCTCCTGCCAAACAGAGCCAATGCAATTTCACAAGCATAGCATGGCGAACAGCTCTTTAAAACATTTGACTATCACTTAAATTCTACTGGGTAACCAAAAGAACATCAGCAAAAAGACTGTCGCTAACCTAAATATATAATTTTAAAATTAAAACCACTAGAGGAATAATGAGAAATTTATCAAATCTCAAAATGTCAAACAGCATTTCTATACCTGTTATGAACATAGACAAAGCAAAAGAATTGTAATCCCTTACACAAGAGCATTTATCTAGTAACAAATATCCGGCTATGCAAACCAATGAGAGAAAAATAACATAAATATAAAACATAAAACATGATTTTCTGGTTCTATTCAGTTTTCACTTCTCGTGCCTTTGTTACCCACTTCTGTGGCGTGGCGGCAGCGTGTCCGACTCACCTTCAAGTAGTCGCAACTTCAAATCTCGGTCACAATAACCTATCTGGATAAGGTTTCCGAAGTTTTCATTACTATGAAATACGAATGTCTGTAAAATCTAACGTACTCATTTGTACATCATTTCATTCATCGTCCGATATGACTTAACGTTGGAGGTCTTCTCTTATCCTGAAAGTTCAATGTCTGGTAACTTTAACCTCTATGTACCCTATACTCATTTGAACATTTCATTCATCGTCTGATATGAGTTTACGTTGGAGGTTTTGTCTTATCCTGAGAGATGAATGTCTGGTAACTCTAAGCTCTATGTACGCTGTACTCATTTGAACATTTCATTTATCGTCTGATATGACCTTACGTTGGTGGGTTTGTCTTCTCCTGAAAGATGAATGGCTGGTAACTCTAAGCTCTATGTTCCTTATACTCATTTGAACATTTCATTTATCGTCTGATATGACCTTACGTTGGAGGTTTTGACTCACCCTGAAAGATGAATGTCTGGTAACTCTAAGCTCTATGTACCCTGTACTCATTTGAACATCATTTCATTCATCGTCCGATATGAATTAAAGTTGGAGGTTTTGTCTTACCCTGAAAGATGAATGTCTGGTAACTCTAAGCTCTATATACCCTGTACTCATTTGAACATCATTTCATTCATCGTTCGATCTGACCTAAGGTTGCAGGTTTTCCCTTATCCTGAAAGATGAATGTCTGATAACTCTAAGCTCTATGTACCCTGTACTCATTTGAACATCATTTCATTCATCGTCCGATATGACTTAACGTTGGAGGTTTTCTCTTATCCTGAAAGATGAATGTCTGGTATCTCTAAGCTCTATGTACCCTGTACTCATTTGAACATCATTTCATTCCTCGTCCGATATGACTTAACGTTGGAGGTTTTCCCTTATCCTGAAAGACGAATGTCTGTTAACTCTAAGCTCTATGTACCCTGTACTCATTTGAACATCATTTCATTCATCGTCCGATATGACTTAACATTTGAGGATTTCTCTTATCCTGAAAGATGAATGTCTGTTAACTCTAAGCTCTATGTACCCTGTACTCATTTGAACATCATTTCATTCCTCGTCCGATATGACTTAATGTTGGAGGTTTTCTCTTATCCTGAAAGACGAATGTCTGGTAACTCTAAGCTCTGTGTATCCTGTACTCATTTGAACATCATTTCATTCATCGTCCGATATGACTTAACGTTGGAGGTTTTCTCTTATCCTGAAAGACGAATGTCTGGTAACTCTAAGCTCTGTGTATCCTGTACTCATTTGAACATCATTTCATTCATCGTCTGATATGACTTAGCGTTGGAGGTTTTTTCTGATCCTGAAAGATGAATGACTGGTAGCTCTAAGCTCTATGTACCCTGTACTCATTTGAACATCATTTCATTCATCGTCCGATATGACTTAACGTTGGAGGTTTTCTCTTATCCTGAAAGATGAATGTGTGGTAACTCTAAGCTCTATGTACCCTGTACTCATTTGTACATCATTTCATTCATCGTCCGATATGACTTAACGTTGGAGGTTTTCTCTTATCCTGGAAGATGAATGTCTGGTAACTCTAAGCTCTACGTACCCTGTACTCATTTGAACATTATTTCATTCATCGCCCGATATGACTTAACGTTGGAGGTTTTCTCTTATCCTGAAAGATGAATGTCTGGCAACTCTAAGCTCTATGTACCCTGTACTCATTTGAACATCATTTCATTCATCGTCCGATATGACTTAACGTTGGAGGTTTTCTCTTATCCTGAAAGATGAATGTCTGGTAACTCTAAGCTCTATGTACCCTGTACTGATTTGAACATCATTTCATTCATCGTCTGATATGACTTAACGTTGGAGGTTTTCCCTTATCCTGAAAGATGAATGGCTGGTAACTCTAAGCTCTATGTACCCTGTACTCATTTGAACATTCATTAAGAAAAATGATAATTGAAATTTGAGTGTACATTACACATGTTTATTGAGGTCTTTTATTTCCTGCAGACTTTAGTTCAGTTTCAACACCAAATATCGGCCGTAAGGACAAAACAAGTGAGTACAGTGTACAAATGCCTAAGGTTGTATAAGCTTATTCGGATGTTGAATGCCTTGCTCTTAGGAAGCAATTACATTTAATTAGTGACGTTTATAGTACTAAAATGTTGACTTCAAAGGCTCTATTTCAGAGCCTTAATGACGTCATAAATCAGCCGGGTTGCTGTGTGGCTTAGTAATTCTATTGAGGCTTGCGCAAAGCGCCACGAGGCAGCACTTCGTATAAGGAGAACCAGCAAATTTATTTTGGTATAAATGAAAAGGACAATTACATAGAGTAAATAGGGAAGTGTTGTACTAGGCACCAAATTACTTGATATATGAGACTTAATTGAGATATACCGACCTTTATGGCGTATGCGGTGGCCTCTTTACCTCACAGAAAGTTCCCAAGTTCTAATCTCAGTCACGGTGAGTTATCTGGATAAGTTCTTTTTCAGGGTTTTCCTTTATCCTGAAAGATTAACATCTTTCAATAATTGTTTACTTGGCTGATCAGCAGTATTGCTATACAAGCCACTGATAAATTACCTAGGTGCGACATAAAATTAACAACTGAGGAATTACTGGCCTTTAACATACGCAATAGTTGATAAATTTATAACATAAATAAACAGAAAAAATTAAGAACACATTTAAATGAAAGATAATAAAAGACAAGGTAAATACCAGGATACCTAATACGTACAATAACATCAAATAAGATGGATAACAATTGAAAAGAGAGGTTAGATATGCGAGGCTAGATTATGATTAGTGGTGTTATGAGAAACATACAGGACACACCAGTGCTCTTCAATAAATAATGATCATAATTTTGTTACGGTCATTATTTTTCGCACTAAAATGTAATTTTATTATATTCTGTTAGCTTAATGTCAAACAAAAACGCCGTAGTAGTTTCATTGTTGGTACTCTTGGTTCCCACCTGTGAAAACAGGTAAGTTCACACATGTTCAGTATCGCCTACCGCTGTAATGGAGGTATCACTAGAGGAATAATATGCTGCTTTGAACTTCTGATTTCGTGTCAACAAATCTTCCGTTGAAGCCTATACAATGTTACGGGATGCCTATGGAGAGTCTGTTTTTTCCTACAAACCAGCTCGAAAGTGGTTTAAAATGTTCAAAGAGGGGAGAAATCAATTTCAAAGTAAGGTGTACCCGATGCTCCAGTTACTGGTCTTATAGAAGAAAACATCAACACTGCTGCTGCCATTGTGAGAGAGCATCGACGAATTACCTTAAGATCACTTTCTGAAATACTGAACATTTCATTGGGTGCCACCCACACGTTGGTGACAGAAACATTACACATGAGACGTGTTTGTGCGCGATGAGTTCCAAGACTGTTGATTCCCGAACAAAAGAACAGTCGCATGGAGGTCTGCATGCAGTTAAAGTTGATGTGAGAGGAAGATCCGGAGTTTCTTTCAAACGTAATCACTTGTGATGCAACTTGGCTACATCATTTTGACCCTGAGAGCAAACAGCAAAGCTCAGTGTGGAAATCTCCTTCATCGCCAACCCCCAAAACAGCAAAAGTGGTTGCTTCTGCTGGGAAAGTTATGGTCATCTCATTCTTTGATATTCATGGAATGGTTTATCAGCATGTTGCATCTGCACACACATCAGTAACTGGACAATACTACAGGGATGTCCTCAAAACATTGAAAGTCCATATCAGGCATAAAAGACCACATTTCCGTGAAGAAGGCTGATGCTGCAACACGATAATGCGCGGCTGCATGTTGCCAATGTTGTTGCTGAATATCTTGCAAAAATCAACGTGAAGCACATCCCTCACCCTCCCTATAGTCCGGATTTATCCCCATGTGACTTTTTTCTATTTCCTAATTTGCAGAAACTCTTTCGTGGGAGGCATTATCCATCATCAGAAGCAGCGGTGAAGACTGCGGAGGCGATTTTAAGGATCTCTCAAGAATAGTTTCGAGCATATTTTTGAAGACTGACAGAAACGCTGGGACAAGTACATCGCATTCAGGGGAGACTGTTTTGAGAAGCAACATCAAAATTATGAGGATGAGTGAAGGTACGTTCTCAAGAAAAAAAAAGTGATCATTCTTTATTGCAGAGCTCTCGTATTTTGAATTAGTGACAGAAGTCGCTATCTTCTGAATCAGTGAGTAGGATATCTTGAGGCAGTTTTCTTTTCAATCTGGCGCTTTCGAAGTTTCGTCGTCCAATGTCATAGGTTACAGCGCCTGATACTTGGGATATCTAACGAAAAATGTCTTTGATATCAGTTTCAAGTACAGGTGAATGGGAAGAATACCAAGTTCCTGATGGAGTTGTCCATTTCTAATGAACCATGGAGCCTTTGTTAACACTGCGGAGAAATTTGTTTTGTATAACCTGAAGTCGATGAATGCACCCTATACAGGAGCAGCGTAAGAAATTATGGGGCGTGTAAGAGACTTGTAGATCCATATGGAGCACTCCAGACCAAGCTTTGATTTCCTCTGTAGCAATGGATACAGCTGTTTTAGTTCTAGAAATTGCTAAAGTGTAAATGTAAGATATATGAGAATTCCAGGTTAGTTTAGTGTGAAGCATTACGCCTAAATATTTGATTGGTGTTTCTGGAGGCTTCCATGTAAGTTGTTTTCCCTGCAGGTCCAATGCGGGTGTATTTTGATAAGATCTTGATGGGAATATTTTCGTTTCCGTTTTATTAGTATTTAATACTACTCGCTACATTTTTAACCACTTAGATAGTATATTGAATGATACTTGTAGCCTGTTGATTGCAGTACCTAAATCTGGATGCGAATAGAAAATAACGGTGTCATCGGCATAATTAGCTGTGGATATGGGATTTGCATTTGGAAGGTCGTGCATGAATATATTGAATAATAGTGGTGCCAGAATTGATCATTGTGGAACTACTGCTGCTATTTGTCGATGACCGGATTTGTAACTGTATATTCATACTAAAAATTGCCACAGTAAGTTAAAACTTTCAATCATTGTGATCAGATTATCTGGTAGTCCAATTCTATGTAGTTTTACCAGTAAACGATTCTGCCATACATAATCGAAAGCTTGAGCTATATCTAGAAAAATGGCAGGGGTATACTGTTTCTTTTCAAATCCTTTTATGATGCTTTCAGTAACTCTTAGTAGTTGATCAGTTGTGGAATACAGAGGACAAAGCCAAATTGATACGATGGTATAAAGTTGTTTTTGTACACAAATTCTGCTAAGCGTTTTTGGATAACTTTCTCAAAAATTTGGATAAAGTTGGAAGTAGAATAATCGGTAACCTGAATGAAGACGTTTCGCAAATATGGATATCTGGTAACTCTAAGCTCTATGTACGCAGTACTCATTTCAACATCAATTCATCTTGCAGAGTGTTTCTGTATTCTGTAAGAACCCAGTGCTAAAATGAAAGCTACCAACATTGAGATGCGTGCTTCGCCTCGTGACGTTTAGAGTATATAATGGATGGGCACCGTCAATATCCTGCTCTTCCGGTTTGGAAAGGAACGCGGAACATTGCAGTATACCCTTACTCAGGGCGTTGTAAAAACAGCCTGTGTAAATTATTACTTGTGCAGCTCGCCATCCACAAAATAAACAAAGTTACATTCTGTACTCACATGACTTCCTCTTATCTTGTATAAAAAGCTATTCTTCTATCTACTACAAGATAAACATTAATTTATTCTATTTACAAGGAAATACAGTAGACTTTAAGTGATAGTCAAATGTTTTGGTGGTTATGTAATGTACACATGACTTTCTCTACTCTTGTACAAACACTTATTGCTCTATCTACTTCAAGATAAACATTATCTTATTGTAGTTACAAGGGAATACAGTAGACTTTAAGTGATAGTCAAATGTTTTGGTCGTTATGTGATGTATACATGACTTTCTCTACTCTTGTACAAACACTTATTGCTCTATCTACTTCAAGATAAACATTATCTTATTGTAGTTACAAGGGAATACAGTAGACTTTAAGT
This sequence comes from Mantis religiosa, assembly GCA_030765055.1. Taxonomy (NCBI): domain Eukaryota; kingdom Metazoa; phylum Arthropoda; class Insecta; order Mantodea; family Mantidae; genus Mantis; species Mantis religiosa. The sequence continues at coordinate 37,239,079 of CM060947.1, forward strand.
GCTAGTCAAATGTTTTGGTCGTTATGTGATGTATACATGACCTTCTCTACTCTTGTAAAAACACTTATTGCTCTATTTACTTCAAGATAAACACTATCTTATTGTAGTTACAAGGGAATACAGTAGACTTTAAATGACAGTCAAATGTTTTGGTCGTTATGTGATGTATACATGACTTCCTCTACTCTTGTACAAACACTTACTGCTCTATCTACTTCAAGATAAACATTATCTTATTGTAGTTACAAGGGAATACAGTAGACTTTAAGTGATAGTCAAATGTTTTGGTCGTTATGTGATGTATACATGACTTTCTCTACTCTTGTACAAACACTTATTGCTCTATCTACTTCAAGATAAACATTATCTTATTGTAGTTACAAGGGAATACGGTAGACTTTAAGTGATAGTCAAATGTTTTGGTCGTTATGTGATGTATACATGACTTTCTCTACTTTTGTACAAACGCTTATTGCTCTATCTACTTCAAAATAAACTTTAATTTATTGTAGTTACAAGGGAGTACGGTAGACTTTAAGTGATAGCCAAATGTTTTGGTCGTTATGTGATGTATACATGACTTTCTCTACTCTTGTACAAACACTTATTGCTCTATCTACTTCAAGATAAACATTACAAGGGAATACAGTAGACTTTAAGTGATAGTCAAATGTTTTGGTCGTTATGTGATGTACACATGACTTCCACTAATCTTGTATAAAAACTTATTCCTCTATCTACTTCAAGATAAACAATATCTTATTGTAGTTATAAGGAGATGCAGTAGACTTTAAGTGTTAATCAAATGTTTTGGTCGTTATGTGATGTATACATGACTTTCTCTACTCTTGTACAAACACTTATTGCTCTATCTACTTCAAGATAAACATTACAAGGGAATACAGTAGACTTTAAGTGATAGTCAAATGTTTTGGTCGTTATGTGATGTACACATGACTTCCACTAATCTTGTATAAAAACTTATTCCTCTATCTACTTCAAGATAAACAATATCTTATTGTAGTTATAAGGAGATGCAGTAGACTTTAAGTGTTAATCAAATGTTTTGGTCGTTATGTGATGTATACATGACTTTCTCTACTCTTGTACAAACACTTATTGCTCTATTTACTTCAAGATAAACACTATCTTATTGTAGTTACAAGGGAATACAGTAGACTTTAAGTGATAGTCAAATGTTTTGGTCGTTATGTGATGTATACATGACTTTCTCTACTCTTGTACAAACACTTATTGCTCTATCTACTTCAAGATAAACATTATCTTATTGTAGTTACAAGGGAATACAGTAGACTTTAAGTGATAGTCAAATGTTTTGGTCGTTATGTGATGTATACATGACTTTCTCTACTCTTGTACAAACACTTATTGCTCTATCTACTTCAAGATAAACATTGTCTTATTGTAGTTACAAGGAAATTCTTTAATTTATAGTCAAAACTTATAATGAGTTCATTGCTATGGGAAACCTTTGAAATCCCGTTCTGTTTATGTGTCTGTGAGTAACGTCTTCCTATATGAGAGAACTATTCGATAGTTCAGAAAAATCGAGGTCCACTTAACCTTTGTTTGAACAGAACATTAACTAATTGATAGTGATATGGACTGCAACCTTTAGGGCAAATTCCAGACATCCCTTTTGTATGTCGTGAAAGTATCTGGAGCTGACGTACAACTTGTTTTAAGTACAGCTGTAAGTATGTATCAATATATTTCATAGATTCTTACCTAGTAGTGACAAATGAGAAATTCTTGTCAGATATTAAGTTACTAGCAAAAGTGAGTGAACTACATACTTTCCACATTTTAGGCTGACAGTTCACGAGGTGTGGGCCAGGGAAGCAGTGGAGAGAGGAAGCAGTTTCTGCTTGTAATGTTAGCATGCTTGCAATACAAGAGAGGTCTATATGCTACTGTACAATAGAAAGGGTACTGTAGAGTAGCCTTGGTTCTTAGAGTCATTATTCTCTCTTATTTTAATGAAAATTATTATTTGGAACTACCCTAACTTTGAAAGTCAGGCCTCGACACTGGATCTACGTGTGACTGTACAATAGAAAGAGTACTAAGGGGTAGCCTTAGTTCTTTGAGCCATTATTCCCTCTTATTTTAATGAAAATTATTATTTGGAGCTTCCCTCACTAAGAATGTCACACCTCGACCCTGCACGTACGTGTGGCTGTACAATAGAAAGAGTACTAAAGAGTAGCCTTAGCTCTTTGTGCCATTATTCCCTCTTATTTTAATGACAATTATTTGGAGCTTTCCTCACTTTGTAAGTCAGATCTCGACGCTGGACCTACGTGTGACTTTACAATAGAAAGAGTACTAAAGGGTAGCCTTAGTTCTTTGAGCCATTATTCCCTCTTATTTTAATGAAAATTATTATTTGGAGCTTCCCTCACTTTGAAAGTCACGCCTCGCTACTGGACCTACCTGTGACTGTACAATAGAAAGAGTACTAAGGGGTAGCTTTAGTTCTTTGAGCCATTATTCCCTCTTATTTTAATGAAAATTATTATTTGGAGCTTCCCTCACTTTGAAAGTCTCTCCTCGCTACATGACCGAAATGTGACTGTACAATAGAAAGAGTACCGAAGAGTATTCTTTGTTCTTTGAGTAATTATTCTCTCTTATTTTAATGAAAATTATTATTTCGAGTTTCCCTCGGACCTACGTGTGACTGTACAATACAAAGTGTACTAAAGAGTGGTCTCAGTCCTTTGAGTTATTATTTTCTATTATTTTAATGAAAATTATTATTTGGAGCTTCCCTCGCTTTGAAAATCACAGCTCGACACTAGAACTACGTATGACTCTACAATAGAAAGAGTACTAAAGAATAGCCTTAGTTCTTTGAGCCATTATTCCCTCTTATTTTAATGAAAATTTTTGGAGCTTCCCTCACTTTGAAAGTCACTCCTCGCTACATGACCGAAATGTGACTGTACAATAGAAAGAGTACCGAATAGTATTCTTAGATCTTTGAGTCATTGTTCTCCCTTATTTTAATTAAAATTATTATTTGGAGCTTCCCTCGCTATGAAAGTCACTCCTAGCTACAGGACCGAAGTTTGACTGTACAATAGAAAGAGTACTGAAGGGTATTCTTTGTTCTTTGGGTTATTATTCTCTCTTATTTTAATGAAAATTATTATTTGGAGCTTCCCACGCTTTGAAAATCACAGCTCGACACGGGACCTACGTGTGACTGTACAATGGAAAGAGTACTGAAGAGTAGCCTTAGTTCTTTGAGTCATTATTCTCTCTTATCTTAATGAACATTATTATTTGGAGCTTCCCTCGCTTTGAAAGTCACTCCTCGCTACTTACTTTTGCACTTAGTACAAAAAAGCAAAGTGGAAGAGACATATCAATTAAGAAGGAAAAAAAAAAATATTCCAAAAGGTCGACAGGTTAATTATTGAGGGGCAGAAGTAGAAGAGGAGGAGGGGGAGGAAAATGGGTGTCGTAAAATCACGTAAATGTAGATTTGTGTAAAGTGATAAATGGCAGATGTCTTTCGTAAGGAAAAGGTGGAGAGTGTTTGTTTACTCGGATGGTATGGAGCACGTGTGGCTATTCTAGGAGGACCTTCCGAGACCTGGGCAGGTCAACGGGTCCATTCATAACGTCCTTCATAAACAAACAGTAACGAAACGCCTTGCTTTGCGGCATCTTACGGCACGTCAGAAGCGGGAGTTGACGAAGTTTATTGTTGGTGGATATGACCGCCAGCAACAACTTGGACATGCCGACTGCTTCTTAGTTGACAGTAGATTTGGAAAAATATAATACAAAGAATTAATTTCAAAGGTATTTGTGTAATATTCCACTGCTTCATCTGATTAGAGCAATAATATTTCAGGTATATTATCTTACAAAATAAATGACAAAGTGCTAGACCAGGTCTGTATCCAAGGTGATGTAGGTTTAAACATCCAGATGCTCCGCTATAACTTCTGTTAAGTGTGTGTGTGTGTGTGTGTGTGTGTGTGTGTGTGTGTGTGTGTGTGTGTGTGTGTGTGTGTGTGTGTGTGTGTGTTGACACGAAACTAGTAGGAGTAAATGACAAAAAATATTGAATTATCTCAGTTGTTGAAAAGTTTGTCCATCTTACTATAATACGAGGCCTGATCAACAAAACTGTGACTGGCTTTCACAGATGTTGATTGCAACAATTCAATATTTATATGATCTTTTTCAAATTAGTCTCCCCTTGCTTCAACACACATTTTATAGTGTCTCTGCCAGTGCTTGAACACTTGCTGCAGACCATTCTTTGTCAGGTCCTTGAGTATCGCCTCCATTTTCTTGAGCACTGGATCAGAGTTCTCTAATCGAATGCCCCTAAACTTTACCTTTAGTGATGGGAATAAAGAAAGTCTCGGGGTTCAAGATCGGGGCTATAATTTGGATGTGGTACACAGGCAATGTTGAATCGAGCCAGAAACTGCAAGACTTGATTTGCGACGTGAGGCCGTGCATTGTCATGATGAAGTCGTCACCCAGTCCGAGAAAGCTCTGGTCGTTTCTTTGTAATGTGCTTCCTCAGTGTAGCCAATACTGACGTGTGGTATGCTGCTGTAACAGTAGTGTTAGGGGGAACTGCATGCGACATGAGGCCGTGGATTGTCATGATGAAGTCCTCACCCAGTCCGAGAAAGCTCTGGTCGTTTCTTTGCAATGTGCTTCCTCAGTGTAGCCAATACTGACGTGTAGTATGCTGCTGTAACAGTAGTGTGAGGGGGAACTGCATGCGACGTGAGGCCGTACATTGTCATGATGAAGTCGTCACCCAGTCCGAGAAAGCTCTGGTCGTTTCTTTGCAATGTGCTTCCTCAGTGTAGCCAATACTGACGTGTAGTATGCTGCTGTAACAGTAGTGTGAGGGGGAACTGCATGCGACGTGAGGCCGTGCATTGTCATGATGAAGTCGTCACCCATCCCGAGAAAGCTCTGGTCGTTTCTTTGCAATGTGCTTCCTCAGTGTAGCCAATACTGACGTATAGTATGCTGCTGTAACAGTAGTGTGAGGGGGAACTGCATGCGACGTGAGGCTGTGCATTGTCATGATGAAGTCGTCACCCATCCCGAGAAAGCTCTGGTCGTTTCTTTGCAATGTGCTTCCTCAGTGTAGCCAATACTGACATGTAGTAAACTGCTGAAACAGAAGCGTAAGGGGGAACTGCATGCGAGGTGAGGCCGTGCATTGTTAGGATGAAGTCGTCACACAATCCCAGATATCTCTGATCGTTTCTTTGCAATGTGCTTCCTCAGTATAGCCAATACTGACGTGTAGTATGCTGCTGTAACAGTAGTGTGAGGGAGAACTGCATGCGACATGAGTCCGTGCATTGTCATGATGAAGTCATCACCCAGTCCGTGAAAGCTCCGGTCGTTTCTTTGCAATGTGCTTCCTCAGTGTAGCCAATACTAACATGTAGTATGCTGCTGTAACAGTAGTGTGAGGGGGAAGTGCATGCGACGTGAGGTCGTGCTTTGTCATGATGAAGTCATCACCCAGTCCGTGAAAGCTCTGGTCGTTTCTTTGCAATGTGCTTCCTCAGTGTAGCCAATACTGACGTGTAGTATGCTGCTGTAACAGTAGTGTGAGGGGGAACTGCATGGGACGTGAGGCCGTACATTGTCATGATGAAGTCGTCACCCAGTACGAGAAAGCTCTGCTCGTTTCTTTGCAATGTACTTCCTCAATGAAGCCAATACTGACGTGTAGTATACTGCTGTAACAGTAGTGTGAGGGGGAACTGCATGTGACGTAAGGCCGTGCATTGTCATGATGAAGTCGTCACCCATCCCGAGAAAGCTCTGGTCTTTTCTTTGCAATGTGCTTCCTCAGTGTAGCCAATACTGACGTGTAGTATGCTGTAACAGTAGTGTGAGGGGGAACTGCATGTGACGTAAGGCCGTGCATTGTCATGATGAAGTCGTCACCCAGTCCAAGAAAGCTCTGGTCGTTTCTTTATAATGTGGTTTCTCAGTGTAGCCAATACTGACGTGTAGTATGCTGCTCTAATAGTAGTGTGAGGGGGAACTGCATGTGACGTAAGGCCGTGCATTGTCATGATGAAGTCGTCACCCAGTCCGAGAAAGCTCTGGTCTTTTCTTTGCAATGTGCTTCCTCAGTGTAGCCAATACTGACGTGTAGTATGCTGTAACAGTAGTGTGAGGGGGAAGTACATGCGACATGAGTCCGTGCATTGTCATGATGAAGTCGTCACCCAGTCCGAGAAAGCTCTGGTCGTTTCTTTGCAATATGCTTCCTCAGTTTAGCCAATACTGACGTGTAGTATGCTGCTGTAACACTAGTGTGAGGGAGAACTGCATGTGACATGTGGCCGTGCATTGTCATGATGAAGGCGTCACCCAGTCCGAGAAAGCTCTGGTCGTTTCTTTGTAATGTGCTTCCTCAATGTATTCAATACTGACGTGTAGTATGCTGCTGTAACAGTAGTGTGAGGGGGAACTGCATGTGACGTGAGGCTGTGCATTGTCATGATGAAGGCGTCACCCAGTCCGAGAAAGCTCTGGTCGTTTCTTTGTAATGTGCTTCCTCAGTGTATTCAATACTGACGTGTAGTATGCTGCTGTAACAGTAGTGTGAGGCGGAACTACATGTGACGTAAGGCCGTGCATTGTCATGATGAAGTCGTCACCCAGTCCGAGAAAGCTCTGGTCGTTTCTTTGTAATGTGCTTCCTCAGTGTAGCCAATACGGACGTGTAGTATGCTGTTGTAAAATAGTGTGAGGGGGAACTGCATGCGACGTGAAGTGGTGCTTTGTCATGATGAAGTCGTCACCCAGTCCGAGAAACTCTGGTCGTTTCTTTGCAATGTGCTTCCTCAGTGTAGCCAATACTGACGTGTAGTATGCTGCTGTAACAGTAGTGTGGGGGGAACTGCATGCGACATGAGTCCGTGCATTGTCATGATGAAGTCGTCACCCAGTCCGAGAAAGTTCTGGTCGTTTCTTTGTAATGTGCTTCCTCAGTGTAGCCAATACTGACGTGTAGTGTGCTGCTGTAACAGTAGTGTGAGGGGGAACTGCATGCGACATCAGTCCGTGCATAGTCATGATGAAGTCGTCACCCAGTCCGAGAAAGTTCTGGTCGTTTCTTTGTAACGTGCTTCCTCAGTACAGCCAATACTGACGTGTGGTATGCTGCTGTAACAGTAGTGTGAGGGGGAACTGCATGTGACGTAAGGCCGTGCATTGTCATGATGAAGTCGTCACCCAGTCCGAGAAAGCTCTGGTCGTTTCTTTGTAATGTGGTTTCTCAGTGTAGCCAATACTGACGTGAGGTATGCTGCTGTAACAGTAGTGTGAGGGGGAACTGCATGTGACGTAAGGCCGTGCATTGTCATGATGAAGTCGTCATCCTGTCCGAGAAAGCTCTGGTCGTTTCTTTGTAATGTGCTTCCTCAGTGTAGAAAATACTGACGTGTAGTAATGCTGCTGTAACAGTAGTGTGAGGGGGAACTGCATGCGACGTGCATTCCCATGATGAAGTCGCCACCCAGTCCGAGAGAGCTCTGGTCGTTTCTTTGCAATGTGCTTCCTCAGTGTAGCCAATACTGGCGTGTAGTATGCTGTTGTAACAATACTGTGAGGGGGAACTGCATGCGACATGAGTCCGTGCATTGTCATGATGAAGTCGTCACCCAGTCCGAGAAAGCTCTGGTCGTTTCTTTGCAATGTGCTTCCTCAATGTAGCCAATACTGACGTGTAGTATGCTGCTGTAACACAGTGTGAGGGGAAACTTCATGCTGGTAAATCTTAGCGTTGCAGTCAAAAAATGTAATCACCATTACTTTCCCTGCAGATGGAAGAACACTTTTTCTGGTGTTGGAGAAACTGGCGATTTGCACACTGTGATTTGTTTTCCTTCAGGATCATAATGATGCACCCATGACTTATTACCGATGAAAATCGCAGCTTAGGGTTATTCGATTTGAGAACTCTGAAGCAGTACTCAAGAAAAGTGAGGCGATTCTCAAGGACCTGACAAAGAATGGTCTGCAGCACGTGTTCAAGGACTGGCAGAGACACTATAAAAAGTGCAGTGAAGTACGAGGGGACTACTTTGAAGAAGACCATGTAAACATTGAATTGCTCTAATAAACATCTGTGAAAAAAACATTCTCAGTCTTTGTTGATCAACCCTCGTACTGTTACGAGGGTGGACTGAAAAGTTTTTGTTTCACCCAGAGATGGCAGTACCACTTACCTGATTTCATTCCTTACGTTCGTACACATTTTAATGGAACCTCAAATCATTACAGGAAACAGTTGACTGTAGGCACTTGTTTGAAGCAGTGAAAGTGCACATTGTTCTGAAAAAAGAGAAATTCGAGTATCGTGTTGTGATAAAATTCTTTGTAAAAGGTTTGACGTCTATAGAAGCTCGTTTTCAGATTGTAAATGTGTACAGTGACCCTTCACCTTCAGTTTTCACTGTGAAGGAATGGGCGGTTGATTTTAAACGTGACTGTGAAAGTTTCCAAAACGCTACGTAGTCACCATCCAGATTTACACATTTTCCCCAGCGTTTCTTGACTTTCCGAATACCTTGATTGTAGAAGTCTGCAGAATTCGCTTTAAGCTACTCTTCCACTTCATTAATGACGTCATTTGTGTTGTCAAATCGGCGACCACACAACGGATTCTTTATTTACGTGAACAAGAAAAAGTCACTTGGTACGAGATCGGGCGAATAAGGCGGATGCTGTAAGATCTCAAAGCCACATTCCCTTGTTTTGTCAACTGAAACTTGAGATGAATGAGCTGGTACATTGTTAGACAGAAGACGAACAACTTTGGAGAGCATACCGCGTCGTTTCTTAATCAGAGCTGCTCGTAACTTGTGCAGAAGATTGCAGTAGTATCTGTCAGTGATGGTTTGACACTTGGCAAGATAATCTGTAAGTATGACTACACGACAGTCCCAGAAAACTGAAAGCACGACCTTCTTAGATGACTTTTGCATCTTTGCCATTTTGGGAGAGGGGAATCAGAATGCTTACACTCCATGTTCATGGCTTTTGTCTCTGGATCTTAATGATTGATTCAGCATTCATCCATGGTTACCAGACGATCAAAATATTCTCTTCAACCTGTTCCAACAGCATCAACATCTGTCTTGAAAGGTCACGCCGTGTTTGCTTTTGGAAAGGGGTTAGCAAACGTGGAACTCACCGTACAGACACCTTAGACATGTGCAGTTCGTCCACACACTACCATAACTAAGATGTGTCTCATTCATGATCATTTGGATGATTGCTCGTCTGTCTTCCAGTATTAAACACTCCACTTTCTTCACTGTGACAGCTGACGGTCTATCAGCTCTTGGCTCATCTGTCAGGGACATGTGACCAGTTTGAAAATTTCTTTTCCACCTCACAATAGTGTCATACGATGGACAATCATTTCCATAAACAGCCCTCATCTCATCATGGATTTCCCGGGCAGTTTTGTCCTTCAAATGTAGGAACTTGATGACATTATGAGCTTTAATTTTCTCCATCTTACACCTCAGTCACTTCTGGAACTCACTGTAAGAAAACAAAATGGCTCAAATCAGTGACACTGTAGCATAAACACATAAAAACTACCGGGTGATACTTCAATCTTTACGACATCCATTTGTAAGAAAGTCTGTATTTTTTGTTGTACAAGCTTTGATGCACGTTCTATATATATTTATCTTATACGAACTCAAAAATAACAAAATGCCTGCAAAGGAGCAATAACATACCTCCTTTCCGTAAAAGAAGCTCCGTTTCTCACTTAGACAAAACACAATCGTATTACGCCGTCAACTGTCTCAGATAGTTGAGTTCTTCGTCTCCATAGAAGAAAACACTATCGTCACCTAAGAAACGGATTTTGAAAAGCTATTCGGAGTCTCCTTACTCCAAGAAAATTTAATTAAAATGGACACTGTTCTAAACGTTATTTCATTTTGTGAACCTTCTAAGTTAATGAAATAGAATAAAAAGGAAAGTAGCGAATGTATAGTTTTAGAAACGTTATCAACTGCAATTGAATGCTAGTAAATTGACCGGATGGACGTAAGTAGACTAAAGATTCAAACAGAGAGACAATCAGGTCGTGAGAATGGGATCACGTATTATACACAGCATGGGAAACCTCGGACAACCATCTTTTGTTTCATGGTGTTGAGCGCTAGGAAATCAGCTGAATTAAACTTGGGTGTGTGCTACGTCAATTCAAACTTAACTCTAGTTTACTCCGATATTTAAAATAATTAACCCAGTTTCTGGTGACCAGATAAATGCGTTCTTGTGTTTTTCGTTTATTTATTATTTCTTTGCTACATTATCCAGAGTAGTCGAGAGTGTACTGTAGACTTTTCACGCCTCCAAGACTGTTGGTAACGTTTCGAACTAGGTCAGGTTTGGTTAACTGAATAAGGCTTTCTCCACGGTTTTCTCTTATACTAAAAGATGATGTCTGGTAACTCTAAGCTCTATGTATTCTGCACTCATATGAACATCGTTTCATTCATCGACCAATATGACTTAACGTTGCAGGTTTTCTCTTATCCTAAAAGATGAATGTCTGGTAACCCTAAGCTCTATGTACCCTGCACTCATTTGAACATCATTTCATTCATCGTCCGATATGACTTAACGTTGAAGGTTTCCCTTATCCTGAAAGATAAATGTCTGGTAAACTAAGCTCTATGCACCCTGTACTCATTTGAACATCATTTCATTCATCGTCCGATATGACTTAACATTGGAGGTTTTCTCTTATCCTGAAAGATGAATGTCTGGTAACTCTATGCTCTATGTACCCTGTACTCATTTGAACATCATTTCATTCATCGTCCGATATGACTTAACATTGGAGGTTTTCTCTTATCCTGAAAGATGAATGTCTGGTAACTCTAAGCTCTATGTACCCTGTACTCATTTGAACATCATTTCATTCATCGTCCGATATGACTTAACATTGGAGGTTTTCTCTTATCCTGAAAGATGAATGTCTGGTAACTCTATGCTCTATGTACCCTGTACTCATTTGGCATCATTTCATTCATCGTCTGATATGACTTAACATTGGAGGTTTTCTCTTATCCTGAAAGATGAATGTCTGGTAACTCTATGCTCTATGTACCCTGTACTCATTTGACATCATTTCATTCATTGTCTGATATGACTTAACGTTGGAGGTTTTCTCTTATCCTGGAAGATGAATGTCTGGTAGCTCTAAGCTCTATGTACGCTGTACTCATTTGAACATCATTTCATTCATCGTCCGATATGACTTAACGTTGGAGGTTTTCTCTTATCCTGAAAGATGAATGTCTGGTAACTCTATGCTCTATGTACCCTGTACTCATTTGGCATCATTTCATTCATCGTCTGATATGACTTAACATTGGAGGTTTTCTCTTATCCTGAAAGATGAATGTCTGGTAACTCTATGCTCTATGTACCCTGTACTCATTTGGCATCATTTCATTCATCGTCTGATATGACTTAACATTGGAGGTTTTCTCTTATCCTGAAAGATGAATGTCTGGTAACTCTATGCTCTATGTACCCTGTACTCATTTGACATCATTTCATTCATTGTCTGATATGACTTAACGTTGGAGGTTTTCTCTTATCCTGGAAGATGAATGTCTGGTAGCTCTAAGCTCTATGTACGCTGTACTCATTTGAACATCATTTCATTCATCGTCCGATATGACTTAACGTTGGAGGTTTTCTCTTATCTTGAAGGATGAATGTCTGGTAACTCTAAGCTCTATGTACCCTGTACTCATTTGGCATCATTTCATTCATCGTCTGATATGACTTAACATTGGAGGTTTTCTCTTATCCTGAAAGATGAATGTCTGGTAACTCTATGCTCTATGTACCCTGTACTCATTTGGCATCATTTCATTCATCGTCTGATATGACTTAACATTGGAGGTTTTCTCTTATCCTGAAAGATGAATGTCTGGTAACTCTATGCTCTATGTACCCTGTACTCATTTGACATCATTTCATTCATCGTCTGATATGACTTAACGTTGGAGGTTTTCTCTTATCCTGGAAGATGAATGTCTGGTAGCTCTAAGCTCTATGTACGCTGTACTCATTTGAACATCATTTCATTCATCGTCCGATATGACTTAACGTTGGAGGTTTTCTCTTATCTTGAAGGATGAATGTCTGGTAACTCTAAGCTCTATGTACCCTGTACTCATTTGGCATCATTTCATTCATCGTCTGATATGACTTAACATTGGAGGTTTTCTCTTATCCTGAAAGATGAATGTCTGGTAACTCTATGCTCTATGTACCCTGTACTCATTTGACATCATTTCATTCATCGTCCGATATGACTTAACATTGGAGGTTTTCTCTTATCCTGAAAGATGAATGTCTGGTAACTCTATGCTCTATGTACCCTGTACTCATTTGGCATCATTTCATTCATCGTCTGATATGACTTAACATTGGAGGTTTTCTCTTATCCTGAAAGATGAATGTCTGGTAACTCTATGCTCTATGTACCCTGTACTCATTTGACATCATTTCATTCATCGTCTGATATGACTTAACGTTGGAGGTTTTCTCTTATCCTGGAAGATGAATGTCTGGTAGCTCTAAGCTCTATGTACGCTGTACTCATTTGAACATCATTTCATTCATCGTCCGATATGACTTAACGTTGGAGGTTTTCTCTTATCTTGAAGGATGAATGTCTGGTAACTCTAAGCTCTATGCACCCTGTACTCATTTGAACATCATTTCATTCATCGTCCGATATGACTTAACGTTGGAGGTTTTCTCTTATCCTGAAGGATGAATGTCTGGTAACTCTAAGCTCTATGTACCCTGTACTCATTTGTACATCATTTCATTCATCGTCTGATATGACTTATTGTTGGAGGTTTTCTCTTATCCTGAAAGATGAATGTCCGGTAACCCTATGCTCTATGTACCCTGTACTCATTTGAACATCATTTCATTCATCGTCTGATATGACTTAACGTTGGAGGTTTTCTCTGATCCTGAAAGATGAATGTCTGGTAACTCTAAGCTCTATGTACCCTGCACTCATTTGAACATCATTTCATTCATCGTCTGATATGACTTAACGTTGAAGGTTTTCTCTTATCCTAAAAGATGAATGTCTGGTAACCCTATGCTCTAGGTACCCTGTACTCTATTGAACATCATTTCATTCATCGTCTGATATGACTTAACGTTGAAGGTTTTCTCTTATCCTGAAAGATGAATGTCCGGTAACCCTATGCTCTATGTACCCTGTACTCATTTGAACATCATTTCATTCATCGTCTGATATGACTTAACGTTGGAGGTTTTCTCTGATCCTGAAAGATGATTGTCTGGTAACTCTAAGCTCTATGTACCCTGCACTCATTTGAACATCATTTCATTCATCGTCTGATATGACTTAACGTTGGAGGTTTTCTCTTATCCTGAAAGATGAATGTCCGGTAACCCTATGCTCTATGTACCCTGTACTCATTTGAACATCATTTCATTCATCGTCTGATATGACTTAACGTTGGAGGTTTTCTCTTATCTTGAAAGATGAATGTCTGGTAACTCTAAGCTCTATGTACCCTGCACTCATTTGAACATCATTTCATTCATCGTCTGATATGACTTAACGTTGAAGGTTTTCTCTTATCCTGAAAGATGAATGTCTGGTAACTATAAGCTCTATGTACCCTGTACTCATTTGAACATCATTTCATTCATCGTCTGATATGACTTAACGTTGAAGGTTTTCTCTTATCCTGAAAGATGAATGTCCGGTAACCCTATGCTCTATGTACCCTGTACTCATTTGAACATCATTTCATTCATCGTCTGATATGACTTAACGTTGGAGGTTTTCTCTGATCCTGAAAGATGATTGTCTGGTAACTCTAAGCTCTATGTACCCTGCACTCATTTGAACATCATTTCATTCATCGTCTGATATGACTTAACGTTGGAGGTTTTCTCTTATCCTGAAAGATGAATGTCCGGTAACCCTATGCTCTATGTACCCTGTACTCATTTGAACATCATTTCATTCATCGTCTGATATGACTTAACGTTGGAGGTTTTCTCTTATCTTGAAAGATGAATGTCTGGTAACTCTAAGCTCTATGTACCCTGCACTCATTTGAACATCATTTCATTCATCGTCTGATATGACTTAACGTTGAAGGTTTTCTCTTATCCTGAAAGATGAATGTCTGGTAACTATAAGCTCTATGTACCCTGTACTCATTTGAACATCATTTCATTCATCGTCTGATATGACTTAACGTTGAAGGTTTTCTCTTATCCTGAAAGATGAATGTCTGGTAACTCTAAGCTCTATGGCCTCCGGGCTCATTTGATGATCATTTCATTCATCGTCCGATATGACTTAAGGTTGGAGGTTTTCCCTTATCCTGAAAGATGAATGTCTGGTAACTCTAAGCTCTATGTACCCTGTACTCAATTGAACATCATTTCATTCATCGTCTGATATGACTTAACGTTGGAGGTTTTCCCTTATCCTGAAAGATGAATGTCTGGTAACTCTAAGCTCTATGTACCCTGTACTCATTTGAACATCATTTCATTCATCGTCTGATATGACTTAACGTTGGAGGTTTTCCCTTATCCTGAAAGATGAATGTCTGGTAACTCTAAGCTCTATGTACCCTGTACTCATTTGAACATCATTTCATTCATCGTCTGATATGACTTAACGTTGGAGGTTTTCCCTTATCCTGAAAGATGAATGTCTGGTAACTCTAAGCTCTATGTACCCTGTACTCATTTGAACATCATTTCATTCATCGGTTGATATGACTTAACGATGTAGGTTTTCTCTTATCCTGAAAGATGAATGTCTGGTAACTATAAGCTCTATGTACCCTGTACTCATTTGAACATCATTTCATTCATCGTCTGATATGACTTAACGTTGGAGGTTTTCTCTTATCCTGAAAGATGAATGTCTAGTAACTATAAGCTCTATGTACCCTGTACTCATTTAAACATCATTTCATTCATCGTCTGATATGACTTAACGTTGGAGGTTTTCTCTTATCCTGAAAGATGAATGTCTAGTAACTCTAAGCTCTATGTACCCTGTAGTCATTTAAACATCATTTCATTCACCGTCCGATATGACTTAGCGTTGGAGGTTTTCTCTTATCCTGAAAGATGAATGTCTGATAACTCTAAGCTCTATGTACCCTGTACTCATTTGAACATTATTTCATTCATCGACCGATATGACTTAACGTTGGAGGTTTTCCCTTATCCTGAAAGATGAATGTCTGATAACTCTAAGCTCTATGTACCCTGTACTCATTTGAACATCATTTCATTCATCGTCTGTTATGACTTAACGTTGGAGGTTTTCTCTTATCCTGAAAGATGAATGTCTGATAACTCTAAGCTCTATGTACCCTGTACTCATTTGAACATTATTTCATTCATCGACCGATATGACTTAACGTTGGAGGTTTTCTCTTATCCTGAAAGATGAATGTCTGATAACTCTAAGCTCTATGTACCCTGTACTCATTTAAACATCATTTCATTCACCGTCCGATATGACTTAGCGTTGGAGGTTTTCTCTTATCCTGAAAGATGAATGTCTGATAACTCTAAGCTCTATGTACCCTGTACTCATTTGAACATTATTTCATTCATCGACCGATATGACTTAACGTTGGAGGTTTTCCCTTATCCTGAAAGATGAATGTCTGGTAACTCTAAGCTCTATGTATCCTGTACTCATTTGAACATCATTTCATTCATCGTCCGATATGACTTAACGTTGGAGGTTTTCTCTTATCCTGAAAGATGAATGTCTGGTACCTCTAAGCTCTATGTACCCTGTACTCATTTGAACATCATTTCATTCATCGTCCGATATGACTTAACGTTGGAAGTTTTCTCTTATCCTGAAAGATGAATATCTGGTAACTCTAAGCTCTATGTACCCTGTACTCATTTGAACATTATTTCATTCATCGTCTGATATGACTTAACCTTGGAGGTTTTCTCTTATCCTAAAAGATGAGTGACTAGTAACTTTAAGCTCTATGTACCCTGTATTCATTTGAACACCATTTCATACATCGTCCGATATGACGTAGGAATTTAGACCAGTGCATTTCATAAATCTAACGTGTATATCTGAATGTTCTTCAACTGTATCTACATTCGAAATAACTTTTGTATATATGACAAGCTGTACGATATGAACAAAGTATTACTGCATAACAAATTTAGTCTTTGTTACTACGTCCAATATATGTTAAATAGATTGGTTATGTAGTGGTTCAATTCAGAAATATACCTTGTTATCTATTCTGGTGCTTTATTCAAGTTGGAAACCGTTTTTCTTTTTTTCTTTTTCTTTTCGGACATTCTAAGTGGATGGCATTGTAGCGTGTAAGCCATAGCAACTACCTATTTAAAACATTTGACTATCAGTCAGTCTACTGTACCTACAAGAAAATTAACAATAGGGTTATGTTTATCACTTTTTTCGTGTATTAGGTAAAGAAATTACATTTTTAAGAATGTTTCGCGGAAGAAAGTTGCATGTAACACTGCCAGAAGTTGGTGACTGTACAAGATATAAAATGAAGCGGATTGCAGCTCTGTTTTCATCGGCGACAGGTTTGACACCGAAGGATTATTTCCAGTCCTACCGATATTTACAAAGTAACGTCGCGGTCCATTAAAAGCTCATCCATCAAGTTACACCTCCCCACCCCCCGCTGCACCTTACCTACTCTCCACAATTAACGACCTTCGGGATCCCTCCCTGTTAAAGGGGACGGACGAACCTTTCTTCCCTTGCAAAACTGAAAACTTTAAATTCCCTAAATTAATTGGAGGCTAATGAATTAGCATCTCTCCTCTGTCATTGTAACCTTGTCTCGCTTTACGCACACAAACCTGTTTTGTTGTCCTAAAAGGAAACGATGGGGAATAAATTACAAATTACATGTTACTGTACAGATACGGCATTTCTGACAATTTAAGGGCTTTGTAAAGTTCTATTTGCAGGATTAATATCTTGAGATTTTAAAATACAATAAAAATTGCAGAATCACTACCACGGTATCGAAAAAGTATCGAGCAAATTTTATGAAGTACCGTTGGACGGCGATACGATATAAGTATCGATATATCGCAAGTGTTGGTAAACCAATATTTGATATCGATTTGTTTGCATTGATACTCGTTACTTTGGCTTTGACTATCGATTTAGCTCTAGTCCCACATTGCCTTTATGTATACCCCTGCCATTTTTCTAGATATATCTCAAGCTTTCGATACTGTATGGCACACTGGTTTACTGGTAAAACTACATAGAATTGGACTCCCAGATTATCTGATCAGAACAATTGAAAGTTTTATCTCTGAGCGCCAAGTTTTAGTGCGAATAGACTGTTACAAATTCGATCTTCGACCAATAGCAGCAGGAGTTCTACAAGGATCAGTTGTGGCACCAGTATTATTCAATGTGTTTATGCACGACCTTCCAAATGCAAATCCCATATCCAGAGCTATGTATGCCGATGACACCGTTATTTTCTATTCGCATCCAGACTTAAGTACTGCAAACAGGCTACAAATATCATTAAATACGTTATCTAAGAGCTTCAAAATGTGGTGAGTAATATTAAATACTGTGACTTTGTAGTTTCGTGAAATTAAAAGTCCAATTGCACAAACTCAAAATGTTCTTTATTTCCACCGAATTACAGTTGGAACACTTGCCGATTACACAAAATTACGTAGCGCACACAATTACAACTCACCAGTTCGTCTGTCACAGGTCCACTCTGCACTCGCAATTACGTACAACTCCTCCGATGCACGTACACAGTCTTCCGGTCCGTTCACTCACTCGGCGCTCCTCCGACTGCTTGCCAAGAACTGAGCTGACTCGCCAACTGCAGGCCTTATATAGGGAAGATCGCCGTTTCTGGAAGTCTCGCGGTTCAATGAATCATCCCGAAGGTTCCAGGCGACAGGGGAGGGGAAAGAGACGGTACAGGGCCCATGCCGCTCTTCTAATCATCTCCCTCATTTAGTGACACGAGACAAATGGGTAGGCGTGGCTGAATGTTTCCCGTCCGGCCCTACCCTGCCGCCAGCTTGCCGTGCCTTTCTATAATTAGGTGACAATACTAATAAAACGGAAACGAAAATATTCTCCTTTAGATCTTATCAAATTCCGCCGCCACTGGATCTGCAGGGAAACAACTAACATGGAAGCCTCCAGAAACACCAGTCAAATATTTAGGCGTATTTCTTGACACTAAATTAACTTAGAATTCTCATATATCTTACACAAAATTCATAAAAAGAGGCAATTATTTTGGACCTATAAAAGGAGATGAGACTAAATGGGAGGAATTAAGAATTAGGCGTAAAAAACGTAGGTTGGTAGCATTATTCAAAGCTAATGCTGGTGTAAAGGCATGGGTGGACGTTAGTGTAAGGTTAGATAATCCGGATTATTATGGACGAAACGATCATAGGTATAAAATTAAGGGTAGAAGATACAGAACCGACGTAGGAAAATTTTCTTTTGTTAATAGAACCATTGAAGGATGGAATGAATTGCCTGTAGTAGTCTTTCAGGGCTGTCCCCTGTCGCTGAAGAAATTTAGAGAAAATCTAGATGGTTTATAGTTTAACTTTTGAATTATAATGGTATATAATTTGTAAATAGAGAAGTAATTAGATAAGTTTTAAGTGACTAAAGTAAAATAATATCATGTTTGTATTGTTTACTGTGTTATTGTTGTAAATCTAGTATTTGTAATTTGATCTGTATTCTTAACTCTGTCACCGGGTAGTACCCAATTGCAGTCAATAAATACATACATACATATCCACAATAGCCATTTCTGGAATTAAAAATCTGTATCCATTGCTACAGAAGAAATCACAGCTTGGTCTGGAGTGCTCAATATTGATCTACAAGTCTCTTATACGCCCCATAATTTCTTACGCTGCTCCTGCATGCAGTGGACATTCATCGACTTCAGGTTATACAAAACAAATACCTCCACAGTATTACAAAGGCTCCATGGTTCATTAGAAATGATCAACTCCATCACGAACTTAGTATTCTTCCCATACATCTGTACTTCAAATTGATATCAAAGACATTCTTCGTTAGATTATCCGAAGTAGCAGGGGCTGTAACCTATGACATTGGACGACAAAACTTGGAAACTGCCTCAAGACATCGTACTCACTGATTCAGAAGATAGCGACTTCTGTGACGAATTCAAAGTACGAGGGATCTTCAATAAATAATGATCATACTTTTTTTTGAGAACCTACCTTCACTCGTCCACATTCAGTCTCCCCTGAATGCGATGTATTTGTCCCAGCGTTTCTGTCAGTCTTCAAAGGCATGCTGGAAACCATTTTTTGAGATATCCTTCAAAATCGCCTCTGCAGCCTTCAACACTGCTTCTAATGATGGATAATGCCTCCCACGAAGGATTTTCTGCAAATTAGGGGATAGAAATGAGTCACATGGGGCTAGATCCGGACTATAGTGAGGATGAGGGATGTACTTCACGCTGATTTTTGCAAGATATTCAACAACATTGTCGTGGTGCAGCATCCAGGCTGCTTCACGGAAATGCGGTCTTTTGAGCCTAAAATGGACTTGCAATGTTTTCAGGACATACCTGCAGTATTGTCCAGTTACTGATTTGTGTGCAGATGCAGCATGCTGATAAACCATTCCATGAATATTAAAGAATGAGATGACCATAGCTTTCCCAGCAGAAGCAACCACTTTTGCTATTTGGGGGTTGGTGATGAAGCAGATTTCCACACTGAGCTTTGTGTTTGCTCTCAGGATCATAATGATGTAGCCAAGTTTCATCGGCAGTGATTACGTTTGAAAGAAACTCCGGATCTTCCTCTAACATCAAATATGTTACCTCAATTACAGCGGTAGGCGATACTGAACATGTCTGAACTTACCTGGTTTTCACAGGCGGGAACAAAGAGTACCAACAATGAAACTACCATGGCGTTTTTGTTTCACATTAACCTAACAGAATATAATAAAATTAAATTTTAGTGCGAAAAATGATGACCGTAAGAAAATTATGATCATTTTTTATAGGAGAGCCTTCGTTTATCCCGTATTTTTCTCATAACACCAGTGATCATAATCTAGCCCTGCATACCTATCCTCTCTTTTCAATTGTTATCATCTTATTTAAGGTTATTGTATGTGTTAGTTATCGTGTTATATACTTTGTCTTTTATTATCTTTCATTTAAGTGTGTACTTAATGTTTTTCTCGTTTTTTTTCAAACTCCGATCGCTCCATGCCGACGCTACGCGGGCAGCAGAAAGCGGGTATGCGCTGTTGGCGACTGCGTAGCTCTCGCACTACACACTCCGCTATTGTTGACATTCA
Organism: Mantis religiosa; assembly: GCA_030765055.1. Lineage (NCBI taxonomy): Eukaryota > Metazoa > Arthropoda > Insecta > Mantodea > Mantidae > Mantis > Mantis religiosa. Next base: position 37,259,591 of record CM060947.1, read on the forward strand.
GTCGTCAGTCGGCGTTGTGCTACAGCCACGTAAACATGGCCGCCATTATTGATGCTCCCGCCAAGTGCGAATTGCGAAGTGTAATTCGTTTTCTACAGGCTGAAGGCCATGGTGCTGCAGAAATCCATCGGAGGATGAGTCGTGTGTATGGCGAAAACTTCATGAGTGATGGTGTTGTTCGTGAATGGTGTCGAAAGTTTAAAGATGGTCGTAATGATGTGCATGATGAAGGGGGTCAAGGACGCAAATCTGTCGTTTCAGATGACCTTGTTCAACGAGTTGACAGAATGGTTAAAGAAAACCGCAGATTCACCATCACTGCTTTGTCTACGGAGTTTCCAGAAGTTTCAAGGTCTGTTTTGTGTAACTGAAAGGTTAGGCTACAAAAAACTTTGTGCACGTTGGGTCCCAAAAATGTTGACTGACAACCACAAAACTCGACGAATGGCATCAGCTTTGGAGTTCCCTGAGCGTTATCACGATGAAGGAGACAACTTTTTGAAATCAATCGTGACTGGGGATGAAACTTGGGTTCAATACGACACACCGGAAACGAAACGGCAATCACAACAATGGATGCATTCAAATTCACCAAACAAACCAAAGAAATTCAAACAAACATTCAACAACAGAAAGACCATGGCTACTGTGTTTTGGGACCAACAAGGTGTGTTGCTTGTGGAGTTTATGCAGCCCGGAACCACAATAACTTCAGCTGTTTATTGTGAAACTTTACGACGTTTACGTAGAGCCATTCAGAACAAACGAAGAGGAAGGCTGACTGCTGGAGTTGTTCTGATCCATGATAATGCCCGTCCACACCCTGCGGCAGCAACTCAACTGCTTCTCTACCAATTTGGATGGGACATTTTCGATCATCCGCCATACAGTCCTGACTTAGCACCCAGTGACTTTCACCTTCTTCCTCAACTGAAGACTGGCTTGGTGGGAAGCGATTTCAAATCAATGAGGACCTTCAAACGAACGTCAAGGACTACTTGAATTCACTGGCGGCAACTTTCTTTGAAGAGGGAATTGAAAAGCATGTCCACAGATATGACAAATGTCTCATTCTCTTCGGTGATTATGTTGAAAAGTAACCATAAGTGTACTATTCTTTTGGTAATAAAATTATTGTTTTATATGAACTTGTGTTTTATTTATAGCCTATCGGAGGTTGAAAAAAAAAACGTATTATATTATCAACTATTGCATATGTTAGAGGAAAGTAATTCCTCAGCTGTTTATTTGTATGCAGTATTTATGTAATTTAGCAATGGCTTGTATAGCACTACTACTGTTCAGCCAAATAATCAATTATAAAAAAGCTATAGAAACGTAAAAGAAGTGCATTGTAGCATTGTACCGTTTTGGTCTGAAATAAGTTTTGTCTTATTCATTTGTAATAGCTGCATTCGGAATGACCTTCCACTGACATGTTTTTCCCTTGAAATCCTATCCATTCTCCGTCTTTTTTTGCTGTATTTGTCAGGCCTTTTGATGAACTCATCGGCGTGGGAATCCGGTTCCAAAAGTTCAGATTGGCACAAACAATAATTACAGCTTACTGCTTCGGCAGTGCAGCGGATCCTCGCATGGCTGGCTGGAAATGCGCACAAAGTTTTATTTACACTCTGGCGAAAATAAACATGTGAAAAATTCAGTATTCATCGGGCACAGCCCAGCTTCCAAATCAATGCGATTCTTTTCGACACTTTGCACAAATCATTTCCTGTTTATCGTGATCCCTCCTAAATCAGGTACTGCATCCAGAAAGGTGTGACAGTGACCAGAATAACTAATGACTAGCGCTGGGAACTTGAGCAAAAATGCCATAAGAACACTTTTAATAAAAAGAATCCAAAAAACTAACGTCTTTATAGGAAATGCTTTCAAAATTTGTGTTCAAACAATCACAAAATAGAGACAACAAAGTTTGAACCTAGAGGAATTCTAAAGCACTACCAGAAACCAAATTATAAAGTCGCTGTCGCAGTTCGAAGAATATATGAAGTGGAAGGAGTAGGTGTCGTTACATGGAACTTGTAACCAGTTTCTTTGATACCACTGTAGACTCTGAAGTTTATATGGGTAGCTTCAAGACATTTGTGGAGCAGCTGGATGATATCGAATTGAGAGAAGGTTATTTCCAGCAAGATGGTGTGACGTGCCACACATCTAATGACACAATGGAACTTATAACCCGTTTCTTTGAAACGACTGTAGACACTGAAATTTATATGGGTATCTTCAAGACATTTGTGGAGCAGCTGGATGATATCGAATTGAGAGAAGGTTATTTCCAGCAAGATGGAGCAACGTGCCACACATCTAATGACACAATGGAACTTATAACCCGTTTCTTTGAAACGACTGTAGACACTGAAGTTTATATGGGTATCTTCAAGACATTTGTGGAGCAGCTGGATGATATCGAATTGAGAGAAGGTTATTTCCAGCAAGATGGAGCAACGTGCCATACATCTAATGACACAATGGAACTTATAACCCGTTTCTTTGAAACGACTGTAGACACTGAAATTTATATGGGTATCTTCAAGACATTTGTGGAGCAGCTGGATGATATCGAATTGAGAGAAGGTGATTTCCAGCAAGATGGTGCGACGTGCCACACATCTAATGACACTATGGAACTTGTAACCAGTTTCTTTGATATGACTGTAGACACTAAAGTTTATATGGGTACCTTTAAGACATTTTCAAGCAGCTAGCTGATATCGAATTGAGAGAAGGTGATTTCCAGCAAGATGGTGCGACGTGCCACACATCTAATGACATCATGGAACTTGTAACCAGTTTCTTTGATATGACTGTAGACACTAAAGTTTATATGGGTACCTTTAAGACATTTTCAAGCAGCTAGCTGATATCGAATTGGGAGAAGTTTATTTCCAGCAAGACGGAGCAACGTGCCATACATCTAATGACACCATCGAACTTGTAACCAGTTTCTTTGATATGACTGCAGACACTGAAGTTTATAGGGGTACCTTTAAGACATTTTCAAGCAGCTAGCTGATATCGAATTGAGAGAAGTTTATTTCCAGCAAGATGGTGCAACGTACCATACATCTAATGACACCTTGGAACTTGTAACCAGTTTCTTTGATATGACTGCAGACACTAAAGTTTATATGGGTACCTTTAAGACATTTTCAAGCAGCTAGCTGATATCGAATTGAGAGAAGTTTATTTCCAGCAAGATGGTGCAACGTACCATACATCTAATGACACCTTGGAACTTGTAACCAGTTTCTTTGATATGACTGTAGACACTGAAGTTTATATGGGTATCTTTAAGACATTTGTCAAGCACCTAGTTGATATCGAATTGAGACAAGTTTATTTCCAGCAAAATGGAGCAACATGCCATACATCTAATGACACCATGGAACTTTAACCACTTTCTTTGATACGACTGTAGACACTGAAGCTTATATGGATATCTTCAAGACATTTGTGGAGCAGCTGGATGATATCGATTTGAGAGAAGGTTATTTCCAACAAGATGGAGCAACATGCCATACATCTAATGACACCTTGGAACTTGTAACCAGTTTCTTTGATACGCCTGTACACACTGAAGTTTATATGGGTATCTTCAAGGCATTTGTGGAGCAGCTGGATGATATCGAATTGAGAGAAGGTTATTTCCAGCAAGATGGAGCAACGTGGCATACATCTAATGACACCATGGAACTTGTAAACAGTTTCTTGATAACACTGGGCGACAAAAAAATATTTTTGAATATTTCGAGCAATTCATGAGGCAATCCTGGCTAATTTTGGATTGAGAAAAACGAATATGACAATGAAAAAAATTAGTTCTAGTTTGTATGATATACACAAGGTGGAAGTAATACATATCAACGGATTGAGAGAAAAGGATACATTTTAATTACATATATGCTAACAACAATGAAAGTGCATTAGACTTTTTAAACTGGTAATTACATGCTAAGAGTTCTAAATTTCTGGAAAAATACTTCGCAGATAGTTGTGTCTGAAGAAAATCATGACTTTGTCGTCTTTTAGCTTGCCTCCTGTGATGGAGTTCCGCAGAATCCCTATACAAAGACCAAGCATTACTTCATTCCAACGGCCCTGATATCTTTGTTCCATAACAGAAATGTCCTAATGGAATCTCTCCCCATGTTCATCACTAACAGCTCCACAACTAGGAGGGAAAAAGTCTAGGTGGGAGTGGAGAAAATGGATCTTAAGGGACATGTTGTATCCAAGGTTAAGGTATTTTTGCAGGAGCACTGTCAACAAATACTTGTAGTTGTCATCTCTTTTGTTGCCTAAAAATCCATGAACAACATCCTTGAAGGTTACCCAAGCTTCCTTAACTTTCCCCTCCAAAAGTTGGTCAAATGCAGGATCCTTTACAAGTTCTCTTATTTGTGGTCCGACAAAGATGCATTCCTTAACTTTTGCATCACTTAATTTCCAAAATGTATCTCTATTACATAGAGGTGCCAACTCCCAAAGAAATTTTCCCCAAAATTTAAAATCTTCACTGTAAAAAATGAACTGTCACTGTATCTTCAAAACTAGAGCTGGTCTTTCATTTTTATGGTGACTTTTTAATTCAGAAGATTTAAATACATGTAAATTCGCTACTTTTAAGCCCGAAACATTTTCATGTCGCCCAGTGTAATCGAATAATCTCAAAAGGCCTGTGGCACCCCAGACGCCCTGACCTATCCTCACCGGATTTTTTTTGTTTGTAGGAGTATCTAAAAATAGAGTGTACAAGAATAGGCCAGGGACAATTGACGTTCTCCGCGAATCCATTCGAACCGAAATAAGTAACATTGGCGAGGATACTCTCCGTAAAACTTCAGAGAATGTGGTGAGACGAGTACAAACATGTATAGATGCTGGTGGAGGACACTTCCAACATTTTCTCTGAGATGTAAATACTGTACTGTAATATTCCAACTGTGTATTATATTCTCCCAAAGCTGTACGTGTGTCCTCCTATTGGTTCAAAAGTAATGGCTTATTGAAATAGTTCAGGTTTATATGGGTCACACTGTAGGACACTGGATTACCTGAAACAAATGCAAAATTTCCAGCACTTAAAAATTGATCCGCTAAGTATTTGTGTATTCCACCTACAACAAGTTCCCTCTGAAAGACCCTCAGTACAGCGGAATTCATATGTGACAGAAGAAGAAGTAGACTTGACCCCAAAATAGTGAAAATGCTAGTATTTTAGAACAAAAACTAATAAAAGTGTACTGTTTTGGTTTTAAATGTCTAATATAGAGATTAAAAATGACACTGATAATTTAAGTTTTGTGTTCTTAAATACGAGGTTGTGTCGTAATGTTTTTACTATCACACGGTAGTGTTTTGTTAGAGTGATGGAAATTTTTCAGTGTCATCATAGATCCCTCAGGACATGATGTTGGTAGTTTCAGTGATTTGAGGCATTTTGTTTTTTACAGTGAATGCCAGAAGCGACTGAGGTGTAAGATGCAGAAAATTGAGGCTCGTAGTGTGATCAAGTTCCTGCATTTGAAGGACAAAATTGTCCGGGAAATCCATGACGAGATGACGGCTGTTTATGGAAATGATTGCCCATCGTATGACACTATTGTGAGGTGTAAAAGGAATTTTCAAACTGGTCACATGTCCCTGACAGATGAGCCAAGAGCTGGTAGACCGTCAGCTGTCACAGTGAAGAAAGTGGAGTGTTTAATACTGGAAGACAGACGAACAACCATCCAAATAATCATGGATGAGACACATCTTAGTTATGGTAGTGTGTGGACGAACTGTACATGTCTAAGGTGTCTGCACGGTGAGTTACACGTTTGCTAACCTCTTTCCAAAAGCAAACACGGCGTGACCTTTCAAGACAGATGTTGATGCTGTTGGAACAGGATTTAGATGATATTTTCTGATCGTCTGGTAATCATGGATTTATCCTAGATCTATCAGTATGATCCAGAGAAAAAAATCATGAGCGTGGAATGGAAACATGCCGATTCCCCCTTCCAAAAGGACAAAGGTGCAAAAGTCAGCTGGGAAGTGAATGCTTTCAGTTTTGTGGGACTGTCGTGAAGTCATCCTTACAGATTATCTTGCCAAGTGTCAAACCATCACTGACAGATACTACTACAATTTTCTGGACAAGTTACGAGCAGCTCTGATTAACAAACGACGCGGTATGCTCTCCAAAATTGTTCGTCTTCTGTCTGACAATGTACCAGCTCATTCATCTCAAGTTGTAGTTGACAAAATAAGAAAATGTGACTTTGAGATCTTACAGCATCCGCCTTATTCGCCCGATCTCGCACCAACTGACTTTTTCTTGTTCTTGGAAATGAAGAATCAGTTGCGTGGTCGCCGATTTGACAAAACAAATGACGTCATTAAAGAATTGGAAGAGTCGTTTAAAGCAAATTCTGCAGACTTCTACAATCAAGGTATTCGGAAGGTCAAGAAACGCTGGGAAAAATGTGTAAAACTGGATGGTTACTACGTAGAGAAGATCTAACAAGCACATACCAACACAAACTCTGTATCACATTTCTAAAGGGTGATAATTAAAACTAACTTTAATTTCATTTGGATTACACACTTCTACCAACAATCTATTTTGTATTGGAGCTAGAGGTAGAAATGATGAATCGAGTATCGACAAATACTGGAATCGACCCACACGTTGCTGTACAGTATACCAGATCTCTCACATTCTGTTCTCTGGAGTGTTGTTGCTATGGTTTCCAATTGTTGGTGAAGATTCCCCAACAACACTGACACGTACAGTTCCAAACAGGTTGCGGTTACCCACATCGTGGTATCCATTAGCTTCGTGGCTCACTTAATTCTCTCTCTCTCCCTGCTGTCACGTCTCTTTCCCACCTTCACTCAACCAACACGATGCCATTGCATCTAGAAGTAACACTCGCTGTAAGAAATCAATCAACATATTCTCTCAAAACCAAAATAAGTTCACCATTTTCCAAAGATGACACATTCAGATTTCTGAAGAACACGAAATGCACAACCCTCCAGCTAAAGAACTAATTCTGAGACAAAATGAGATCTATGACATTTTCAAACAATTAAAATGAAAGACGAGCGGCCAAAGGGAACAACAGGGCATACAGTCTACTGTATTCCCTTGTAACCACAATAAGATAATATTTATCTTGAAGTAGATAGAGCAATAAGTGTTCGTACAAGAGTAGAGAAAGTCATGTATACATCACATAACGACCAAAACATTTGACTATCACTTAAAGTCTACTGTATTCCCTTGTAACTACAATAAGATAATGTTTATCTTGAACTAGATGGAGCAATAAGAGTTTGTAGAAGAGTAGAGAAAGTCCTGTATACATCACATAACCAAAACATTTGACTATCACTTAAAGTCTACTTCCGTTGTAACTACTTCCCTTGTAGCTATGAACTAAGAGATTGCGTTGAATGGAATCCTTCTTTAAGTTTGTACGAAATGGAATTTCTCTTTTGAATATATCGCATGCCATTTTATCCTTATAACTGTTTATATTGAAATTGTGATATATTAAGGGGCACTCTAGAGTACCAATTAAAAGTTTTAATCAAATTACCGGAGGACTTTAAGCCCTAAACAGCCGTAGGGCCCCTTGGTGTGATGCGCCTGCCTTTAATGCCCCGCTATTAAACCTCTCCTTCACTTCTGACCTCCTTGCTACAGATTATCCTTTTCTTTCTACCCTCTCGCTTATCCTTTCTTATTTCTTATCTTATTTCTGATTCCCACATTTTCAACTACCTTCCAATAAGCACGAATTTCTTAGATAATGAAGGTTTTAAATTACACGAATTAAGCTAACTCAGCAGGAAAGCAACTATGAAGCAAATTATGAATTAATAATCTATTAGTCACACATTAGAATGGATGGATAATATTCGTCCTGCAGAGTGCTTCTTTTTTTTTTAAACTTTTTTTTTTTTTTTAATTTTACGTCCTCAAGCGTTAAGTCGTATCTGACGATGAATGAAATGACGTTCAAATGAGCACGGGGTACATAGAGCTTAGAGTTACCAGTCATTCATCTTTCAGGCTAAGAGAAAACTTCCAACGTTAAGTCATATCGGACGATGAATGAAATGATGTTCAAATGAGTACAGGGTACATAGAGCTTAGAGTTACCAGACATTCATCTTTCAGGATAAGGGAAAACCTCCAACGTTAAGTCATATCGGACAATGAATGAAATGATGTTCAAATGAGTACATGGTACATAGAGCTTAGAGTTACCAGTCATTCATCTCTCAGGACAAGAGAAAACATCCAACGTTAAGTCATATCGGACAATGAATGGAATGATGTTCAAATGAGTACAGGGTACAAGGAGCTTAGAGTTACCAGACATTTATCTTTCAGGATAAGAGAAAACCTCCAACGTTAAGTCATATCGGACAATGAATGAAATGATGTTCAAATGAGTACATGGTACATAGAGCTTAGAGTTACCAGTCATTCATCTTTCAGGACAAGAGAAAACATCCAACGTTAAGTCATATCGGACAATGAATGAAATGATGTTCAAATGAGTACAGGGTACATGGAGCTTAGAGTTACCAGACTTCATCTTTCAGGATAAGAGAAAACCTCCAACGTTAAGTCATATCGGACGATGAATGAAATGATGTTCAAATGAGTACATGGTACATAGAGCTTAGAGTTACCAGTCATTCATCTTTCAGGACAAGAGAAAACCTCCAACGTTAAGTCATATCGGACGATGAATGAAATGATGTTCAAATGAGTACAGGGTACATAGAGCTTAGAGTTACTAGACATTCATCTTTCAGGATAAGAGAAAACCTCCAACGTTAAGTCTATGGGACGATAAATGAAATGATGTTCAAATGAGTACAGGGTACATAGAGCTTAGAGTTACCAGACATTTATCTTTCAGGATAAGAGAAAACCTCCAACGTTAAGTCATATCGGACGATGAAAGAAATGATGTTCAAATGAGTACAGGGTACATAGAGCTTAGAGTTACCAGACATTCATCTTTCAGGATAAGAGAAAACCTCCAACGTTAATTCATATCGGACGATGAATGAAATGATGTTCAAATGAGTACAGGGTACATGGAGCTTAGAGTTACCAGACATTCATCTTTCAGGATAAGAGAAAACCTCCAACGTTAAGTCATATCGGACGATGAATGAAATGATGTTCAAATGAGTACAGGGTACATAGAGCTTAGAGTTAGCAGACATTCATCTTTCAGGATAAGAGAAAACCTCCAACGTTAAGTCATATCGGACGATGAATGAAATGATGTTCAAATGAGTACAGGGTACATAGAGCTTAGAGTTACCAGACATTTATCTTTCAGGATAAGAGAAAACCTCCAACGTTAAGTCATATCGGACGATGAATGAAATGATGTTCAAATGAGTACAGGGTACATAGAGCTTAGAGTTACCAGTCATTCATCTTTCAGGATAAGAGAAAACCTCCAACGTTAATTCATATCGGACGATGAATGAAATGATGTTCAAATGAGTACAGGGTACATGGAGCTTAGAGTTACCAGACATTCATCTTTCAGGATAAGAGAAAACCTCCAACGTTAATTCATATCGGACGATGAATGAAATGATGCTCAAATGAGTACAGGGTACATAGAGCTTAGAGTTACCAGACATTTATCTTTCAGGATAAGAGAAAACCTCCAACGTTAAGTCATATCGGACGATTTATGAAATGATGTTCAAATGAGTACAGTGTACATAGAGCTTAGAGTTACCAGACATTCATCTTTCAGGATAAGGGAAAACCTCCAACGTTAATTCATATCGGACGATGAATGAAATGATGTTCAAATGAGTACAGGGTACATGGAGCTTAGAGTTACCAGACATTCATCTTTCAGGATAAGGGAAAACTTCCAACGTTAAGTCATATCGGACGATGAATGAAATGATGTTCAAATGAGTACAGGGTACATAGAGCTTAGAGTTACCAGACATTCATCTTTCAGGATAAGAGAAAACCTCCAAGGTTAAGTCATATCGGACGATGAATGAAATAATGTTCAAATGAGTACAGGGTAATAGAGCTTACAGTTACTAGACATTCATCTTTCAGGATAAGAGAAAACCTCCAACGTTAAGTCATATCGGACGATGAATGAAATGATGTTCAAATGAGTACAGGGTACATAGAGCTTAGAGTTACTAGACATTCATCTTTCAGGATAAGAGAAAACCTTCAACGTTAAGTCATATCGGACGATGTATGAAATGATGTTCAAATGAGTACAGGGTACATAGAGCTTAGAGTTAGCAGACATTCATCTTTCAGGATATGAGAAAACTTTCAACGTTAAGTCATATCGGACGATGAATGAAATGATGTTCAAATGAGTACAGGGTACATAGAGCTTAGAGTTAGCAGACATTCATCTTTCAGGATAAGAGAAAACCTCCAACGTTCAGTCATATCGGACGATGAATGAAATGATGTTCAAATGAGTACATGGTACATAGAGCTTAGAGTTAGCAGACATTCATCTTTCAGGATAAGAGAAAACCTCCAACGTTAAGTCATATCGGACGATGAATGAAATGATGTACAAATGAGTACAGGGTACATAGAGCTTAGAGTTAGAAGATGTTCATCTTTTAGAATAAGAGAAAACTTCCAACGTTAAGTCATATCGGAAGATAAATGAAATGATGTTCAAATGAGTACAGGGTACATAGAGCTTAGAGTTACCAGACATTCATCTTTCAGGATAAGAGAAAACTTTCAACGTTAAGTCATATCGGACGATGAATGAAGTGATGTTCAAATGAGTACAGGGTACATAGAGCTTAGAGTTACCAGACATTCATCTTTCAGGATAAGAGAAAACTTTCAACGTTAAGTCATATCAGACGATGAATGAAATGATGTTCAAATGAGTACAGGGTACATAGAGCTTAGAGTTAGAAGACATTCTTCTTTCAGGATAAGAGAAAACTTTCAACGTTAAGTCATATCTGACGATGAATGAAATGATGTTCAAATGAGTACAGAGTACATAGAGCTTAGAGTTACCAGACATTCATCTTTCAGGATAAGAGAAAACTTTCAACGTTAAGTCATATCTGACGATGAATGAAGTGATGTTCAAATGAGTACAGGGTACATAGAGCTTAGAGTTACCAGATATTCATCTTTCAGGATAAGAGAAAACTTTCAACTTTAAGTCATATCTGACGATGAATGAAGTGATGCTCAAATGAGTACAGGGTACATAGAGCTTAGAGTTACCAGACATTCATCTTTCAGAATAAGAGAAAAATTTCAACGTTAAGCCAAATCGGACCATGAATGAAATGATGTTCATATGAGTACAGGGTACATAGAGCTTAGAGTTACCAGACATTCATCTTTTAGAATAAGATAAAACTTCCAACGTTAAGTCATATCATACGATGAATGAAATGATGTTCAAATGAGTACAGGGTACATAGAGCTTAGAGTTATCAGACTATCATCTTTTAGGATAAGGGAAAACTTCCAACGTTAAGTCATATTGGACGATGAATGAAATGATGTTCAAATGAGTACAGGGTACATAGAGCTTAGAGTTACCAGACATTCATCTTTCAGGATAAGGGAAAACATCCATCGTTAAGTCATATCGGACGATGAATGAAATGATGTTGAAATGAGTACAGGGTACATAGGGCTTAGAGTTACCAGACATTCATCTTTCAGGTTAAGAGAAAACCTCCAACGTTAAGTCATATCGGACGATGAATGAAATGATGTTTGAATGAGTACAGGGTCCATAGAGCTTAGAGTTACCAGACATTCATCTTTCAGGATAAGAGAAAGCTTCCAACGTTAAGTCATATCGGACGATGAATGAAATGATGTTCAAATAAGTACAGGGTATATAGAGCTTAGAGTTACCAGACATTCATCTTTCAGGATAAGGGAAAACATCCAACGTTAAGTCATATCGGACGATGAATGAAATGATGTTGAAATGAGTACAGGGTACATAGAGCTTAGTTACCAGACATTCATCTTTTAGGATAAGGGAAAACTTCCAACGTTAAGTCATATCGGACGATGAATGAAATGATGCTCAAATGAATACAGGATCCATAGAGCTTAGTTACCAGACTTTCATCTTTCAGGATAAGGGAAAACTTCCAACGTTAAGTCATATCGGACGATGAATGAAATGATGCTCAAATGAATACAGGATCCATAGAGCTTAGTTACCAGACTTTCATCTTTCAGAATAAGGGAAAACTTCCAACGTTAAGTCATATCGGACGATGAATGAAATGATGTTCAAATGAGTACAGGGTACATAGAGCTTAGTTACCAGACTTTCATCTTTCAGGGTAAGAGAAGACCTCCAACGTTAAGTCATATCGGACGATGAATGAAATGATGCTAAAATGAATACAGGATCCATAGAGCTTAGTTACCAGACTTTCATCTTTCAGGATAAGGGAAAACTTCCAACGTTAAGTCCTATCGGGCGATGAATGAAATGATGCTCAAATGAATACAGGATCCATAGAGCTTAGTTACCAGACATTCATCTTTCAGGGTAAAGGAAAACTTCCAACGTTAAGTCATATCGGACGATGAATGAAATGATGTTCAAATGAGTACAGGGTACATAGAGCTTAGAGTTATCGGACATTCATCTATCAGGTTAAGAGAAAGTCCCGGAATAACCTTATACAGGTAACTCACCCTAACCGAGATTCGAACTCGAGACCTATTGGACGCTTTTTTGTTTAGAAATTATTCGTATCCTATGTTTTACCTATAGGTGTAACTACGGGACATTTTCGTTTGTTGTAAACTTAATATACTGCATGAGTAAAAACCACGGAGCAATACCTGTAACGCTGCTGTCGCAATTCCATGAAGTGAGAGAGCTATTGTATACCACAGGAAAGAAAGTCTCCGTGGCTTGAGACGTAGGGGGATTGCTGAAGTTTCCCACACCTTCCCTGGACAGCTTTATGACGCCATATGTCAGTACAGTTACAGACCGTTCAAATAATTCTGACTACTTCTCCTTTGTGAATGAATCTTCTCGGTTTTACTGTACAGACTAAACCGGGCGCGTGTTTATATAACGGTTCTGTACCTTGTGTAGCATGCGTTCTCTGTGACACACTTTTGCTGTCCTTGTCCCACTGTGTAAGGAGGCATATTCCTTTCAGCGTCCTCCTTAACGTTGGTGGACAGTACAGATATACTTTCTCATTGTCAAAAATATGAATTACTATTCCAATCGATACACCTATGGACTCTGCCACTTCGCGAATTTTCCTTCAACGGTCAGCGACAATCATATCGTTGCCTTTTTCAATGACTTCCTCAGTAACCATATCAGGACGGTGTCCTAAACGCACCTCTTCAAAAACTGATGTTCGACCACGTTTAAATTCTTTATTCTAATATGTAATTGTTATTGGGCACACTGTTGCAAAGGATATATATGGAAGGCAAATGATGCACTATAAACTGTTTAAGCATCTAGATAGTGAAGAAAGAGATGTAGCAAATATAAATGTAATTGGTGAAGAACAGTGGATTATACATTACAGAGATTTGTGGTACAATAACTCTTTGGAATATGAAGAAAATGATGACCTTATATGTGGAAATGTAGATCCAATTACTTTAGAAGAATAAGAAACGGCATTTAAATAAATGAAGAATAGGAAGGCCACAAGAGAAGATGCAATAAATGCAGAATTAATGAAATATGGTGGACCGATACTAAATCAAAGAATTTTGAATTTAATTAATAGTTGTTGGAACGGATGCCAAATCCCAAGATCCTGGACACATGCTCGAATTATATCTATTTTTAAGAAAGGTGCTCGAAATAGATGTGAGAATTATAGTGGAATAAATATTTTAAACACAGGATATAAATGATATGCAAGAATCTTATGCAAAAGGTTACAAACCATTACAGATATTCTACTTTTAGAGCAGTGGTTTTAGAAAAGGACGATCCTGTACATATGCTACCTTTATAATTAAGCAGATAATAGAAAAGACAAGAGAATTTAATCTGGAAACACATATAGCTTTTATTGATTATGAAAATGCCTTTGATCGTGTAAATAGCAAAAAATTGTGGGAAATCATGAAATGGAATGTATAGTAAATGGATACATGCAAATCAAGATGTAAAACAGGGTTGCACTTTGTCTGCTATCTTATTCATAATTTATATACATGATCTGATTAGAGAGTGGATGTTTAAGATTGACGGAGACATTCATCTTGCACCAAATTTACCTACTCTTAAGACGATGCTATTTGCGGATGACCAAATAATTATAAGTAAAACTGAAGACGAGCTGCAAAGAGCAGAATATATTTTAAAGAAATTATGTAAGAATTATAATTTCAAAATTTCCACAAATAAAACAAAACAATGTCGTTTCTAGGTAAAGATACTGTTATAACTAAAGTAGTAATTGATGATAGTATCTTAGAGCAAGTTACGGGTTTTAAATATTTGGGAACATATGTCAGTTATAAATATGAAAGTGATTTTAAAGATAAATTACCAATGTTTCAACAAATATGCGGTATAATAAATAGAAGCCTAAAAACTAAATCCAGAAAATAAACACGGATGAAATTTTATAAAGGAATGGCTGTGCCTGCTTTTGTTTTTGGTTCTGAAACATGGACATTAACAAAAGCAGACAAAAAACAAGATACAGGCTGCTGAAATGATATTTTAAGAGCGGTAAAGGGATGTACTATTTTAGATAAAATTCCAAATGAAAAAATAAGATTTTGAAATAAGTTCTTTAGAAGAAAAAAATAATAAATTATTGAAATGAATGGAGAGAGCATATTGAGAGAATGCCGAGAGTTAGGATCCCAAGAAGAGTTATAAACTATAAACCTAGAGGAAAGAGACATCCGGGAAGACCACGAAAACGATGGTCAGACATGTCTTAAGCCGGAACAGGCAGCACTGCCTAGCTCTTGGAGTGAAGAAGAAGTAGAAGAATAAGAAGAATAAGAAGAAGTAGAAGAATAAGAAGAAGTAGAAGAATAAGAAGAATAAGAATAAGAAGAATAAGAATAAGAATGAGAATGAGAATGATAAGGAGAAGGAGAAGGAGGAGAAGGAGGAGAAGGAGGAGAAGGAGGAGAAGGAGGAGAAGGAGGAGAAGGAGGAGAAGGAGGAGAAGGAGGAGAAGGAGGAGAAGAAGAAGAAGAAGAAGAAGAAGAAGAAGAAGAAGAAGGAGAAGAAGAAGGAGAAGGAGAAGGAGAAGAAGGAGAAGGAGAAGAAGAAGAAGGAGAAGGAGAAGGAGAAGGAGGAGAAGGAGGAGAAGAAGAAGAAGAAGAAGAAGAAGAAGAAGAAGAAGAAGAAGAAGAAGGAGAAGAAGAAGGAGAAGGAGAAGGAGAAGGAGAAGAAGGAGAAGGAGAAGAAGAAGAAGGAGAAGGAGAAGGAGAAGAAGGAGAAGGGGAAGGAGAAGGAGACGGAGAAGGAGAAGGAGAAGGAGGGAGAAGGAGAAGGAGAAGGAGAAGAGGGAAGGGGAAGGAGAAGGAGACGGAGAAGGGGAAGGAGAAGGAGAAGGAGAAGGAGGAGAAGGAGAAGGAGGAGAAGGAGAAGAAGGAGAAGGAGAAGAAGAAGAAGAAGAAGAAGAAAAGAAGAAGAAGAAGAAGAAGAAGAAGAAGAAGAAGAAGAAGAAGAAGAAGAAGAAGAAGAAGAAGAAGAAGAAGAAGAAGAAGAAGAAGAAGAAGAAGAAGAAGAAGAAGAAGAAGAAGAAGAAGAAGAAGAAGAAGAAGAAGAAGAAGAAGAAGAAGAAGAAGAAGAAGAAGAAGAAGAAGAAGAAGAAGAAGAAGAAGAAGAAGAAGAGAGAAGAAGAAGAAGAGGAGAGAAGAAGAAGAGAGAGGAAGAGAGAAGAAGAGGAAGAAGAAGAAGAGAGGAGAGAAGAAGAAGAAGAAGAAGAAGAAGAAGAAGAAGAAGAAGAAGAAGAAGAAGAAGAAGAAGAAGAAGAAGAGAAGAAGAAGAGGAAGAAGAAGAAGAAGAAGAAGAGAGAAGAAGAAGAAGAAGAAGAAGAAGAAGAAGAGAAGAAGAAGAAGAAAAGAAGGAAGAAGAAGAAGAAGAAGAAGAAGAAGAAGAAGAAGAAGAAGAAGAAGAAGAAGAAGAGAAGAAGAAGAAGAAGAAGAAGAAGAAGAAGAAGAAGAAGAAGAAGAAGAAGAAGAAGAAAGAAGAAGAAGAAGAAGAAGAAGAAGAGAAGAAGAAGAAGAAGAAGAAGAAGAAGAAGAAGAAGAAGAAGAGAAGAAGAAGAAGAAGAAGAGAAGAAGAAGAAGAAGAAGAAGAAGAAGAAGAAGAGAAGAAGAAGAAGAAGAAGAAGAAGAAGAAGAAGAGAAGAAGAAGAAGAAGAAGAAGAAGAAGAAGAAGAAGAAGAAGAAGAGAAGAAGAAGAAGAAGAAGAGAAGAAGAAGAAGAAGAAGAAGAAGAAGAAGAAGAGAGAAGAAGAAGAAGAGAAGAAGAAGAAGAAGAAGAAGAAGAAGAAGAAGAAGAAGAGAGAAGAAGAAGAAGAAGAAGAGAAGAAGAAGAGAAGAAGAAGAAGAAGAAGAAGAAGAAGAAGAAGAAGAAGAAGAAGTTATTAGGCGCCGGGGTAGCGCAGTGGTTTCGTTCGCGGCTCCCATGCTAAGCGTCCCGAGATCGATTCCCGGCTCTGAGGTGGCGATATTGAGTCGGCCCTATCCAAGACTTCACCTCTGTCTCGCACATGTGAAGTGTTCCCTATGCCCATTGTGTCCGGGTCCCCGTTATATGCTGTAGGTCCACTCGCCTCACCGTCATCTTCAGTATCAACCAGCTATTGGAGGTAACGTGCCGGCCCTCTGGGTGCCTCACCTGAGTTATAGGTCCAGACATCACGTGGTGAGGCCAAGACGGCAATTTTGAGGAGTGTTGGTAGCTAACCAAACATACCTAATTGTTGTCATAGAAGGCGAAATATAAGTTCAGAAACAATTGAATTCTACAACTTCAAACAGTTTTGACAACTCTTTTTAAATTAGTATACATTAAGTTTTGCGTGTATTTAACTCGTGTTGCTTATTCTCACACGTACACACTGAGAGGAAGTTCTTATAGTTCATCACTCAGCACAGTTGATAGCAGACAGACACTGGAAATGCCAGTACAAACAAAATTGAAAACGATTTTTAAAATCATTTGCTGCAGAGTTTCTTTGCGTGTGCGATCTGGCGGCAGGTACAGCAAAAAATGGTAAAATAACTGTTTTCTACAAAACTTTGGTCGAATAAACTATATTTTTAGTCCTTAATTAAGGATAGTGTATAAAGTTTCCGAAGTTAACTCCGAGATGATTCAAGAGGTAAGTCATAGGACTAAAGTTTATTATTAAAAACTTTTTAGCATCGCTCTCCGTCTAAATGACGAATTAAATTTGAAACTTTATGCTAAAGAGAATGGAAGAAAACTTTAAGAAAAATAGATCGCGAAAATAGCCCAAGGCGGTGAAGAATTAGCAACGAAAGAAGTTGGAGAAAAACTCTGGCGTAAGAAAAAAATAAATTAAAAAGGGTTAGGAGAAAGCGATTGGTTAATTCCAAGAGCGTAGTGTGCGCGCGCGTGTCCACATATTTATTACAGCGTTGGTACACGCACGTGAGTACGCGTGAGATGCTTAACAAGGTCCATTTCCTTTGTCTTCTCTTGAACTCTGGAGTTCGTAGCCCTGCTAGCGTCAGAATTGTACCTCCTTTAAGTTTACAAGTTATTACAGTCAATTGTTTCAGGTTTTTAGCAGGCTTTGTATGCGTTGTTTACTTCTTTTATTAATGAAACTAGTAAACTCACAATTTACATTATCTAAAGCAATTAAAACTTCCTTTCTTAAAAGAAAACGTATAAATAAGTACCAACCCTTTAGAAATGTTTGCTATTGAACGCCATCAAAACAAACAAATTGAAAATGTGTGAAAATTTATGTAACAGCGCGGCTAGAATCCATAGAGTATCAAGAAAATGTTCCGTAGCAACTTTTAGACTTCTAAAAGGCCACGACTGTCTCAATAAACATTTATTCAGGATTCGTACAGTGTCCTTTCTGTACACTTAAAGAAGTTATGTATGGAGCTACCCAAACTTTAGTCAACGTACCAACATAACATCAAAATACTGGAGTACAAGAGAGAGAATGCTTTCGTTGCCAACTGTTCAACATTAGATACCAACCAGCCACTTCAAATTGTTCTAAAAACTTTTCGTATTGCATTTGTTTCTCTGAAATACTTTTTCTAGTTTCCTTGGTAATGTAACATTTTACGATCGACCATGGCTGCGAATGTCAATATACTTTTCGCTCGGAGTTGGACTTTAACTTTTTTCGGACCGAAAAAAAGTTTTTTTGAAAAATGTGAAATATGCATCATTGGTGTTCGTTTGATAAACTTATATAAATAATTAGACAAAGGAGAGTACTAAGCTTTGAAAGTGAAAATCAGCATTTCGAGTGCTGCTTTATTGAAATTAATGATAATCAACAACTACATGGTTCGTTGTTGTAAGAATATAAACATTATTTCACATAAAAGCTATATAATGCGTGTTTTTATGAATTAAAAAGAAGTACACCACTTTTGGCCCTCAAAAGTAAACGGACATAACAACTTGAGTGTGACACAAAATATAACTTAGTACTTTGTGACTCCCTCTTCTTTTCACTACTTCTCGTAACTTATTTGTCATCACAAAATTCTTTAAAATGCTCTTTATTCGCAGATGATACGAGCCTCTTAATATCAGGTCAAAATGATGACGAACTCAAAGAAAATGTAATAAATAATTTGAAAGAAGTATCAATTTGGTTTCAAAATAACAAATTAGTTATAAATAAGGATAAGAGTCAGGCTTGGGTTTTCATAATAAAATCAATAAGGCAGTTAATTTACCTGAAATTATAATGGATGAAAATGAGATTAAATATACAGGAAACACAAAATTTTTAGGAGTTTGGATGGACGACAGTCTAATTTGGAATATACATATTGAAAGTCTAATGAAGAAATTAAGTAGCATTTGTTTCCAAATATCAATTTTGAAGCACAGTGTAAATTTGAATACTGTCACCCGGGCGTTGGAACACCCTGTGGAAGCAGCTGAGAGCGGAAGACAGGGGAGGTCCGTGTTAGCCACGCCTCCCCTCGTCCGTCTTATAGTGGTGACAGGGACGGCTGGGGAGAAAAAACATGATTGTGCGGTCTGTTTCTCTTTCACCTGCGTTCTGGAAATTACGGGATCCTTCATTTACTGGAACCTTCCTGTGAAAGCCAGAAGGCTGCGATATTCCTATAAAAAGGGGCTGCCGGAGCGAAGTAAAGTCAGTTAGTCAGTTAGTGTGAGTGAGAGACAGTTCTTGGTGTAAGAAGGCAGAGTTAGTCAGTGACGTGCTAGCAAGGGGAGCGGCGTGTTAATGAACGAGAAGATTGTGCAATGGAAGACTGTACGTAACTGTGTATGAGTAAAGGAGTTGACGTAATCGCGAGTACAAGTGAAGTTGTAACGGACGAACTGGTGAATTGTAATTGGGTGCAGTACGTAACTCTGTGTAATTGGCAAGTGTTTAACTGTAAGTCGGTGGAAATAAAGAACATTGTTGAGTTTGTGTAACTGGACTTTTCATTTCACGAACCCACAAAGTCACAATACATTAAGAATATCCTACTTTTTTAAAGCTTTATTGAAACATAATCAAGGATAATCGCTTCAAATGTGGAAGCGGGGTTAGGTGAGGGAAAGTGTGGGTAGGTTTGTGCAGATCCCGCGATAAGCACTCTGGTAATTTTCGTGTATTTCGAGCAGCATCTATCTTGCTGCCTGGCGTAAAGTGTAAGGCCAGGATGGCAGGCATGGCTTGCACCCTGGAAGCCAAACTGGGGAGTCAGGGTGGACGGTACTAAGTGTTCAGTCGGCGTAGATGGCCCAAGTATGGGTTAACTGTTAGATTTATAGCTCTAATTTGTTCGCCGATGGTGTGTTTGTGGTCGTATGAGTCGTGGTGGGCTTGGAGTGTTCGAACGATCCTGTGCAGGTCGATCTTGCTGTTGTCTAGTCCGTTGGATAAGGTCTGGAGTGTAGATGGGATG
Source organism: Mantis religiosa (assembly GCA_030765055.1). Lineage (NCBI taxonomy): Eukaryota > Metazoa > Arthropoda > Insecta > Mantodea > Mantidae > Mantis > Mantis religiosa. The sequence continues at coordinate 37,279,784 of CM060947.1, forward strand.
TCCATGGTGGCAGACTGGTGTGTTTGTTTGATGAGTGGCACTAGGTTATGGTACTTGTCTTCTGCTTCTGAATGTTTGGTGATGAGATCCTCCATTCGATCAAGGCGGGCGGAGAATTTTGCGAGTTCCAATGTGAAGTAGGTCAGAAAGGTGTGGAAGCTCTTTGCTGTCGCCTCTATGATGGTCTCCTCGAGCTGTGTGATGATCTCTGCGGTGTCTTGTGCTGTGTCCATGGCGGTCGGCTGGATGGTCGTGGCGGCGGAGGCGAGTTGCGTCTCCAGAGCAGCCAGGCGGTCGTTTGTGTTGTGAAGTTCGGACTGGATCTTGGTTGAAGCAGTCCTGAGTTCCTCATAGAAGGCTGGCGTAGGTGGTGAGGAATGGCCCGGGACAGGAGCTGCTGGTGTGGTGGTTCTGCGCCTGTTGTTCGGATTGAGCGGGCACTGTGCCTGACCTGTGTAGTGGCCAAGGCCATCGCAGGTGGCACAGTAGCGTCGGCGGCGGCGAAGGTCATGGCGCGTGCATTCCGATGTCAGTGATGAGGCACCGCAATAGTGGCACCGAGGTGGAGCGTTGCACGTTGAGGCGTCGTGTCCGTAGCCACAGCAGCGCCGACATGTGTGGTGACGTAACGCTCTGCTAGCCTCGATTCTGAGACACTGCCCTAACAAGGGCAGGCCCGTCCTCAAGGCAGCCTCGTAGTCGGCTATGTCGGCGAGCTGTAGCCGGACAAGGTTTGAAGGCCCATGGCGCGTGGTGATTCTAGTTGTCTTGAGAGTAGAGGGCCAGAGCTGTTGAGCGGCGACGAGTATGTAGCGGATCGGGAGATCTCGTGGGACCCCGCGGATAACTGCCGAGTGCGGTGCAGCGTGTTCTGGAGTGTAGACAGCGTAGGGCTCCTTTGTTGGTGGCAGCGTAGGACCTGCGGCTGGAGAAGAGCAGAGAGCTTCGGCGTAGGTTAGGTGGCTTGAGGTGGCTGTGCTGCGGGGAGACTGGTTGGCTGGAGTAGCTGCGGTGTGTACTGGAGCTGCGTCCTGCTGCATGGACGTGGAGTCTGCTAATGCAGGCCGATAGCGTCCGGCAGCCAGGCGTGTAAGCGGAGGACTAGGCAGGCCGGCGGTGACTGGAGCCGGTTCAGCGCTGGCCCAGAACTTTCCCCTAGACTCTCCGGCCGACTCGCCGGCCGGCAGAGAGGCGAGAGATGGTGCCCAAGAGGTGGCTGGAGAGCTGCTGGCAGATGAAGGCTGCAGCGACTGTAGCTTCGTTGCCCGGCTAGGTTGCTTCTTCTTAGCGGCGTTCCCCTTCTTGCCGGCGTTCCTCTTTCCCATAATGTGCGGCGAGCGGCTGCTGAGTGTATCATTAATTTCTTATGGTATAGCAGTATGGGGAAATATTTAAAGTGAATGATGAAGTTTATTTGTGGTTTAGTTTAGGGAGGGATTTTCCTTCCCCGGTGTAAGATGATGAGAGAAGTGTTGTAAGTAATAATGTGGTGTAGTAATGGATGAGTAAAGTTTTTTTTTTTTTTTTTTTTTTTTTTGATGGTTGTTTTGTAGTGAAGGATATTGGTGAATTGAGTTATGGATTATTATTATGGATAATTTGAGTGAAAAATGAAGGAGGATTTTAATGAATTATTTTAAGAAGTGGATATTTGGAAAAATGGATTTAAGGAGTTGATTTGATAAATTATGGAGATGTTATTTTATTTAAATTTGGTGTAAAATGAGGATTCTTAAATTTTGAGAAAGTGTGTTTTGAGAAATTATAGAATAGGAATTTATATATATATATATATATATATATATATATATATATATATATATATATATATATATATATATATGTGTGTATATGTATATATATAATTATGTTGAAGATTTAGGAGATTTAATAGTTGAAATGTGTTTTGGTATAGTGTTAATTTGATATTTTTGTCTTAATAAGGTAAAAAAAAAATTTAATTATAAATAGATGAAATAAATAAATTAGATTGAATTGTTTGGTCTGGTTGTTTGAAGGTTATTGTAATGGTTTAATTTTGAAATATATGAAAGTTATTGAATGTATAATTATTGTTTGTTTAATATGTTAGAATTGTATTGTTATTTTTGGAATTTGAAATTTATATTTTGTTTGATATAAAGTAGATTTGAAAAAAAAATGTTGATTGTTGTAGAATTAAAAATAATAATTGAATTTGTTTGTTTGTATAAATTGATATAATGTATTTTAATATGTTTAAAGAATTTGGAGTTAATAATTTGTAAATCCTGTGATTGTTGTAATGTAAATTTTATGAATTATTTTTATATAAGTTTTTGGTTAAATGTTTTGTAAGTTTTTAAGAAGGTTTTTTATCAGTTATAAGTTTTAAATGTACTGTTTACCAGTACATTAAGTATCGGTTTCCGGTATTGTAGTCTTATTTTGTAATTGTAGCTGGTTGCCAGTTATTTGTATACTGGATTCCAGTAAATTTTTATTAGTTAAATTGTAAATTTTTAAATTGGTAGTTTTTGTATTTGTTTAAAATTTTTTCTTTTTTTTTCTTTTAATTTTTCTTTTATTTTATTATCTGAAAAATGATTGTTTAAATTGTATTTTTGTATTTATGTGGTAGTTAATTAATTAGAATTTGGAAATCATGTCCCGGTATAAGAAATTAGGTACCGGGATCAGATTTTCAGATTTTATTTATTTATTTATTTATTTATTTATTTATTTATTTATTTATTTATTTATTTATTTATTTATTTATTTATTTATTTATTTATTTATTTATTTATTTATTTATTTATTTATTTATTTATTTATTTATTTATTTATTTATTTATTTATTTATTTATTTATTTATTTATTTATTTATTTATTTATTTATTTATTTATTTATTTATTTATTTATTTATTTATTTATTTATTTATTTATTTATTTATTTATTTATTTATTTATTTATTTATTTATTTATTTATTTATTTATTTATTTATTTATTTATTTATTTATTTATTTATTTATTTATTTATTTATTTATTTATTTATTTATTTATTTATTTATTTATTTATTTATTTATTTATTTATTTATTTATTTATTTATTTATTTATTTATTTATTTATTTATTTATTTATTTATTTATTTATTTATTTATTTATTTATTTATTTATTTATTTATTTATTTATTTATTTATTTATTTATTTATTTATTTATTTATTTATTTATTTATTTATTTATTTATTTATTTATTTATTTATTTATTTATTTATTTATTTATTTATTTATTTATTTATTTATTTATTTATTTATTTATTTATTTATTTATTTATTTATTTATTTATTTATTTATTTATTTATTTATTTATTTATTTATTTATTTATTTATTTATTTATTTATTTATTTATTTATTTATTTATTTATTTATTTATTTATTTATTTATTTATTTATTTATTTATTTATTTATTTTATTTTATTTTATTTTAGTATGGGGAAATAGTAGTAGCATTATCAAAGTATTTAGAATCCAAAAAAGGGTAATTAGAATTATGATGAATTTAAAGAGAAGTTGTAAGCAATGGTTCAAAAAATTAGCCATATTGTCATTACCAAGCATTTGCCTTTTAGAAATAATAGTACAGGTTTAAACGAACTTAGATAAATTTCAAAAAAGCAATGATATTCATGACCATAACAGGAGAAATAGTTCAAACTTACATGTCACCTATCATAAAAAGAAAATGTAGGAGCACAGTTTTAAATTCAACGGAATTCATATCTACAATAAACTGCCAACTGAAATAAAAAACATTGAGTCCTTCACAAAGTTTAAAAACACATCAAAGAAGTATTTGTTACAAAAGTGTTACTACTCAGTAGAAGATTATTTAAATGACAAAGTCGAAGATGGCAAGTTATCCCAATCATCCTTGTTTTAAACCAGTTCTGTGTCCAGATTTAGTCCACCGTTATATGCGCCATGGTTCTCGGACTCGCCCCGTGGGAATAAGATTTCGGGATCTACTACATTCGCATGGCCTCCGAATGCCTCGCGTGGAGAGGTCGTCCATCTGCCCTTATCCCGCATGGCAGCTCAATCGTGCGCGGTTCGATCTCGCTCTTTCAAACAACTCTAGACTCGCTACTCCACTCTCGGTGTTCCAACAACTTTTTGCCGAATTACTGGGCCGTTACCCTAACTATGTTCCGGTCTTTACAGACGGTTCTCAGTTAGGTAACGCTACGGGTTGCGCGTTCTTCGTTAACGGCGAGGCTCATAAATTTCGCCTTCTGGACTCCACTTCAGTTTTTTCCGCAGAACTGTATGCCATCTTCTATTTGCTCCTTTTTATTTGCAAGTTAGCTCCTGGCTCTTTTATTGTCTGCACTGATTCTCTGAGTGCTCTTCAGGCCTTGCAACAAAACACTGCCGCTTACACCCTCGTTTTAAAAATACAGGCCCAGATCTCGCAAATGCTCAGGCGCGGGTACAATTTTGTTTTTACTTGGACCCCAGGCCATGTGGGGATTACCGGAAACGAGGAGGCGGACGCGACTGCAAAGTCCGCTTGCCGTTTGCCCCGGAGTTTAACAACTACAGTGCCATACCAGGATGTGCAACGTTTTTTCCGTCGCCAACTCCTCTCTGCTTGGCAGCACTCCTGGACAGCTTTGGAAGGCACACAACTCCGGGCAATAAAGGAGAGCGTACAACCCTGGCTAACTTCCTGCAGGGATAACCGGCGAGCCGAGGTGATACTCACCCGGCTGAGAATTGGGCACACACGAGCTACTCATGGTCATTTGTTGAGAGGGGAACCGGCCCCAGTGTGTGCTCCGTGTGCCGTACGCCTCACTGTGCGGCATATTTTACTCGATTGCCCGCAGTACACCCGCGTTCGCCAGTCTTTGGGCTTGGGAGCTAACTTGCGCAGTATTTTAGGTGACGACCCAGTGGCCGTGGATAAGGCACTGCGGTTTGTTTTTAAAATCGGTTTTAATACACAAGTATGACTTGTATTTTATATTTGTTAATTTTAGAGCTTTAGAGACAGGATGAGTTTTTATGTACTTTTAATAGTTGAGTGTTTTTATTTTATTTTAGCTTTTTAGCTTAATGGTGTATCTTTTAGGTTTTTAGTTTTGACTTCGGGCCCAAATGACCTTGTTGTCGACGGGCCCTTAAACACCACACACTCACACTTTAAATGACAAAGGGTAGGAATAAAAGGAATGTAAATTTTAATTATTTATTTGGTTATTATGCCTAACAACTTATTGTAATTCTTGTTTTTTGTTACTATTTTTTGTGTAGTTAGTAATTTGACAATTCCACATCATGAATGTATGATTTACGGATGCAATAAATGAATATGAATATTGTGAACCAGGTTTTTCAGGTAGGCTGTAGAAACTTTGCTCCATTCCACTTGCAGCCTCTCCTTCAAGTGCTGCTTAGAGGTGATGGGGTCTTCCGCACGGCCTTCTCCAGTTTATCCCATACTGCTTCTATGGGATTAAGATCCGGGGACTGAGGGGGTGGATGCAGTACATGAGGACAGTTGTAAAGTAACCATAGCTACAGAATGTGTGACGTATGCTTCGGATCATTATCTGATAAAATGAGAAACTGTCCAAAATATCCATCATTTCTGCACTTTGTTTTAAATTTTGCTGTAATAGTCTAAGATAGACTTCCTTGTTCATGGTTGTGTCTATGAACACCAGGTTTACCACTCCCGTAGAGGAAATACAGCCCCATACCATTACACTTCCTCCGTCGTGTTAGGCTATGCTCTTCCAGCTCCGTGTTTGGTTTCTTCCATACAACCACTCTGCCATCGGAACCAGCAACGTTGTATTTGCTTTCGTCACAAAACATAGCTTGGTCCCACCAATCGGTTGGCTTGTTAACAAAGTCTTTGGCAAATTGTAATCGCTTCCTTTTGTTCTTGCTGGAAATATGTGGCTTTTTTCTGCCTAGGTGATCATTAAATTCTTGTTTTGGCATGGCCCTTCTGACCGTTTCCTAGTTCTTCCTAAAACTCAGCACAAATCATCGGAGCACTTATACACGGATTCCGTTTTACCTTCCGCATAATATGAGACTCCTGCCTATCGGTAAGAAGTTTTGGTCGCCCTGGCTTTGCTCGAGATACAATTCTGTCTTCATACTTATACCGGTGAATTACGTCACTAACTGTACAATTGCTAAAATTCACAATCTCTGCTATTTCCCGGCATGTTTTGTTCTTTTCATAGTGATAGATCACTAACTGTCTCTGTTCAAAGGTACTCTGCTTACCTCTGGGCCTATTGGTGCACAGTTGACGTACTTCTTCTACGATGTTCTTTAGTCTACTGACAGACTTCACCCACTCGTTTGTACTGCATTTCATTAGTGCTGTCCGATTATTTTTGTGTCGTAAACTCATGATGTAAACAACGTTGAATGGCGAAACTCTTAGTTCAGCCACATTTTCAAATTCCAGAATGGATATTCATAGCAAATAATGTTTGCTTTGAGGGTATGTATGACTGAAAGTTTCAAATTCTGAACTAATAATGCTAGGTTTTTCAAATTTACACCATAGGTGTAGTATAACGTAAACATGTTACAACCTAAATTTAAACCATTTTTCTCCAGCAGTTTATAAATTATGATAAATTTTGTATGTTTTTTGTTACGTCACTAAAAAGGTCCCTTGCGACAAAATATTTTGAATTTTGGTCTAATATTTTAACCCTATGTTCATAATACACATACTTTTTGAAATTGCTCTGGGTTTTTCTGTGTCTCCTTTAGTTTAGGTCACAAATTTTTTTTAATTTACGAATATTCTTTTCTGTCTAAAAAACTGTAAGTTTTGTGTTTGAAAATTAAAAATATATGGTTATATACATTTCACAGTAAAACCTAGGGCAATTTCCATTCCTCATGATATTCTGAACCTGTGTAGGAAATTTCATGAATGTAGTACAAAAACTGCATCGCAAGGAGCATTTTACAGGAACAAAAATGCTGAAAATATGAACATTGAGAAAACAGCGATTAAAGATTTGATTGCATAACTCACATTAAAATCCACCAGGCTGATAGGTTGGACCCTCAGATTTCTTTTTCCTCTCCTCTGTTGCTGCTTTTTCCACCTTTTTCTTCTTTAGATGTTGCTTTTCTTCTGCACAACTTCGCTTCTTGCTTTGCAGGATACGAGTCTGATCTCGCTGCACTGAAGTTTTCCTTGCTGAGTCTACTACACTTTCACCTCTGATATTTTGCTGCAGCTCCAATGACTTAAGACTACCCATGTTAAACTCACTGATGCTTTTAATAACAGCAAGATCCAATTTTTGTTTTGATATGAAAACTTCCTTTGGGCACTTATTCCATATGACATGATGCAAAGATTCATTGGCATTCTGTGTTTTTCCTGTTTTGCACCTCTCTAGTAATGTTGTAGAAGCCAGCCTCTGATATATTGGCAACATTTTAGGCAACCATTTTGTCTGAAAGCCTTATTTTTCTTTTCTTGAATTGAAAATTTAAGAACGGAAAACAGACAAAGAATGTGGATGTAGGCAAAAGAGGGCGTGACTCCGACAGAGTTTAAAGGCCACCGACATTTAAATAAGCATTTAAAAATGGCGTCCGGAGGCAAATTATGCATTTTTCACATTCGGGAATGTCTAAGTGATTTTATAGAATTAAAATAAAAAAAGTCGTTGTTTTCACGATTTTCATGAAATTTCAGTCATACATACCCTTAAAACAAAAAGTACCTTGAGATTGATACACATAATCTATCCTGCTTTATAGAGCACTCCATAGTGAAATACATAGTCTGTCCGATTATCTATGAGAGTCAATGTATCGCTATTCTGCCTCCATTAATTTTACAAATTATCGCCGTCAACTGTTTCACATTCTGTGATAGGATTTCTATAAGTTGTTCACTTTCTGTATTTAAAAAACCAATATATTTATAAATTCTTTAAGATGTCTATCCAAATATTCTTTGAGATTATATACAGATCTTTTATTTAGCTAACCTTTCGGTGCTTTACTGACAAATTAACAATTTACACATCTGCTAGAAACTTTCTGCGTTACTTTTCCTTTTCTGAAAAGCTTCTTCTGGTTTCTTAGGCAACATAAAGTTTCAGATCAACGAAACGTCAATTTTTCCATTTATTTCGAATAAATCAAGCGGAATGTTTATAAATTAGCATTAAACTACGGGCATAAGACCGTCAATCCGACGCCAGTCTCACAACCGTGAATGATCTAAACACTACAGGAATATGATGGGGCACGCTCCAGTCTTCAAACACGAACAAAACTTATTTACGAGAGGAAATTACTACTGCTTAAGAAATGGAGAAATGACAACAATGTCTGTTGATGGAAATGAAAATATTTCTCAGCAAGAAGTGTGAGTTCGCACACAGCTTCATATCCCTGTCGCGGCATTAAGTCAATACATGTCATTATAAATGTGATTTTTGATATCCTTAGCGCAAAATAAAATGTGAAACTATGTTACAAGTGTATTTATTTTGTAATACTTTGATTAGAGAAAAGAAATACACCAATAAAACGCTGTATTTAAAATTATTACAATATATTAAGTGATAACCATATGTTTTCGTCGTTTTGTGATGTATACATGACTTTCTCTACTCTTGTACAAACACTTATTGCTCTATCTACTCAAGATAAACATTATCTTATTGTTGTTACAAGGGAATACAGTAGACTTTAAGTGATAGTCAAATGTTTTGGCCGTTAAAAGATGTATACATGACTTTCTCTACTCTTGTACAAACACTTATTGCTCTATCTACTTCAAGATAAACATTATCTTATTGTAGTTACAAGGGAATACAGTAGACTTTGAGTGATAGTCAAATGTTTTGGCCGTTAAGTGATGTATACATGACTTTCTCTACTCTTGTACAAACACTTATTGCTCTATCTACTTCAAGATAAACATTATCTTATTGTTGTTACAAGGGAATACAGTAGACTTTAAGTGATAGTCAAATGTTTTGGTCGTTATGTGATGTATACATGACTTTCTCTACTCTTGTACAAACACTTATTGCTCTATCTACTTCAAGATAAACATTATCTTATTGTAGTTACAAGGGAATACAGTAGACTTTGAGTGATAGTCAAATGTTTTGGCCGTTAAGTGATGTATACATGACTTTCTCTACTCTTGTACAAACACTTATTGCTCTATCTACTCAAGATAAACATTATCTTATTGTAGTTACAAGGGAATACAGTAGACTTTGAGTGATAGTCAAATGTTTTGGTCGTTAAGTGATGTATACATGACTTTCTCTACTCTTGTACAAACACTTATTGCTCTATCTACTCAAGATAAACGTTATCTTATTGTACTTACAAGGGAATACAGTAGACTTTAAGTGATAGTCAAATGTTTTGGTCGTTATGTGATGTACACATGACTTTCTCTACTCTTGTACAAACACTTATTGCTCTATCTACTTCAAGATAAACATTATCTTATTGTAGTTACAAGGGAATACAGTAGACTTTAAGTGATAGTCAAATGTTTTGGTCGTTATGTGATGTACACATGACTTTCTCTACTCTTGTACAAACACTTATTGCTCTATCTACTTCAAGATAAACATTATCTTATTGTAGCTACAAGGGAATACAGTAGACTTTAAGTGATAGTCAAATGTTTTGGTCGTTTTGTGATGTATACATGACTTTCTCTACTCTTGTACAAACACTTATTGCTCTATCTACTCAAGATAAACATTATCTTATTGTAGTTACAAGGGAATACAGTAGACTTTGAGTGATAGTCAAATGTTTTGGTCGTTAAATGATGTATACATGATTTTCTCTATTCTTGTACAAACACTTATTGCTCTATCTACACAAGATAAACGTTATCTTATTGTACTTACAAGGGAATACAGTAGACCTTAAGTGGTAGTTAAATGTTTTGGTCGTTATGTGATGTATACATGACTTTCTCTACTCTTGTACAAACACTTATTGCTCTATCTACACAAGATAAACATTATCTTATTGTAGTTACAAGGGAATACAGTAGACTTTAAGTGATAGTTAAATGTTTTGGTCGTTATGTGATGTATACATGACTTTCTCTACTCTTGTACAAACACTTATTGCTCTATCTACTTCAAGATAAACATTATCTTATTGTAGCTACAAGGGAATACAGTAGACTTTAAGTGATAGTCAAATGTTTTGGTCGTTATGTGATGTATACATGACTTTCTCTACTCTTGTACAAACACTTATTGCTCTATCTACTTCAAGATAAACATTATCTTATTGTAGTTACAAGGGAATACAGTAGACTTTAAGTGATAGTTAAATGTTTTGGTCGTTATGTGATGTATACATGACTTTCTCTACTCTTGTACAAACACTTATTGCTCTATCTACTTCAAGATAAACATTATCTTATTGTAGTTACAAGGGAATACAGTAGACTTTAAGTGATAGTTAAATGTTTTGGTCGTTATGTGATGTATACATGACTTTCTCTACTCTTGTACAAACACTTATTGCTCTATCTACTTCAAGATAAACATTATCTTATTGTAGTTACAAGGGAATACAGTAGACTTTAAGTGATAGTCAAATGTTTTGGTCGTTATGTGATGTACACATGACTTTCTCTACTCTTGTACAAACACTTATTGCTCTATCTACTTCAAGATAAACATTATCTTATTGTAGCTACAAGGGAATACAGTAGACTTTAAGTGATAGTCAAATGTTTTGGTCGTTTTGTGATGTATACATGACTTTCTCTACTCTTGTACAAACACTTATTGCTCTATCTACTCAAGATAAACATTATCTTATTGTAGTTACAAGGGAATACAGTAGACTTTGAGTGATAGTCAAATGTTTTGGTCGTTAAATGATGTATACATGATTTTCTCTATTCTTGTACAAACACTTATTGCTCTATCTACACAAGATAAACGTTATCTTATTGTACTTACAAGGGAATACAGTAGACCTTAAGTGGTAGTTAAATGTTTTGGTCGTTATGTGATGTATACATGACTTTCTCTACTCTTGTACAAACACTTATTGCTCTATCTACACAAGATAAACATTATCTTATTGTAGTTACAAGGGAATACAGTAGACTTTAAGTGATAGTTAAATGTTTTGGTCGTTATGTGATGTATACATGACTTTCTCTACTCTTGTACAAACACTTATTGCTCTATCTACTTCAAGATAAACATTATCTTATTGTAGCTACAAGGGAATACAGTAGACTTTAAGTGATAGTCAAATGTTTTGGTCGTTATGTGATGTATACATGACTTTCTCTACTCTTGTACAAACACTTATTGCTCTATCTACTTCAAGATAAACATTATCTTATTGTAGTTACAAGGGAATACAGTAGACTTTAAGTGATAGTTAAATGTTTTGGTCGTTATGTGATGTATACATGACTTTCTCTACTCTTGTACAAACACTTATTGCTCTATCTACTTCAAGATAAACATTATCTTATTGTAGTTACAAGGGAATACAGTAGACTTTAAGTGATAGTTAAATGTTTTGGTCGTTATGTGATGTATACATGACTTTCTCTACTCTTGTACAAACACTTATTGCTCTATCTACTTCAAGATAAACATTATCTTATTGTAGTTACAAGGGAATACAGTAGACTTTAAGTAATAGTCAAATGTTTTGGTCGTTATGTGATGTATACATGACTTTCTCTACTCTTGTACAAACACTTATTGCTCTATCTACTTCAAGATAAACATTATCTTATTGTAGTTACAAGGGAATACAGTAGACTTTAAGTGATGGTCAAATGTTTTGGTTGTTATGTGGTGTACACCTGACTTTCTCTACTCTTGTAAAAACACTTATTGCTCTATCTACTTCAAGATAAACATTATCTTATTGTAGTTACAAGGGAATACAGTAGACTTTAAGTGATAGTCAAATGTGTTGGTCGTTATGTGATGTATACATGACTTTCTCTACTCTTGTGCAAACACTTATTGCTCTTCAAGATAAACAGTGGTTCTGAGTCCACGGTATAAGCTGTAGGTCCTCTTGCCGCACCATCAACTTCACAATCACCCTTTCATTGGAGGCAATGAATACCGCCCTCTGGATGCCACCACCTAAGAAATGGATCCAGTTGGTGGGGCGAGGTTACCCCGAGGGCCAACGTTGTCATATGGGGAGGTTTGGTAACCGACCGACCAACCAACCAACCAACAATTGAATCTAGCACCCTATCAAATTATTTTACTTATATATTTGGTACTTTCTTAATACAAGGTCCAATAGCACTCAGTCATTTTTTCTTCTGCCGTTTCTTGCCTTTTTCGTTACTCCATTCACCATTACTAGACAGTCTTACTCGTAAGTAATCAATTTTCTTAATCACCTTAATTCCTGAGCCTTCCCTCCATCACTTTTCTTCTTTTAGTTTGTAGCCAATTTTACCAACGTGACCTAAAATATACTTTTATTTATCCTCTGACCGCATTATTTTTACAAAAGCTGCCTATTGCTTCCAAAGATTGTTTTAAGTACATGCTTTTTATGGAACCTGTTACTAAATCATCTGCAAGAGCATGCTTGGTGTCTCTCTGTTATTTAAAATTCCTAAATACGTAACATTTTTACGTATTACTTCTAGAATATCATCAATAAATGAATTAAATAGCATTGGACTTAAATGGTGACCTTGTCTAGGTCCTACATCGTTTGATATTTTGTCTGTTATCATTCCTATGTCATATTTTATACTAAATTCATTTTCTTTGTTAATATTTTCGACTAAAGTTCTCGCTCGCTCCTTTTTAGCTCATTTTAACCCAAAGTACTTCCCTATAAATTGTTTGGAAGGCATTTTCCAAGTCAAATCTTGATGAAAACGCGGTAATTGTTGCCAGTCTGCAACCATCAACAATGAACACTTGTTAATTGTTGATGAACAAAACAAGTTTTATTGTTAAAGATATTACTTTAATTACTATATATTATTAGTATATATTTTAGTTAGATAAAATAAGAAGGTAAAGGAATGTGTACATATACAGGAAAACATTTCGTGATACAAATATCGTAACATTTATATATGTATGTAAATAATGAGGGCACGATCTTTGCAGTTATATATTTAATTTGTCAGGCGGCATAGCATGAATCTGTATTATATTTTGTGTAGAGTTATTGCCATAAAGTTTGGATTTCCTGTGTAAAAGAAATAGCCGTTTGGTTGGTACGTTACGAGCTGCTCTGTAAACCAGAGCACGTGTGCGCTCTCAGGCGATATTTTAACCGTTACCAATGGCAACCGCGCTCTGCCGGCTCCCGCTGGGACCTCGCCAGGCTAACTAACATAATCACTCTCCTTTCGTGTACTGTCATCATTTCCAACATTGCCCAAACACACGTTTACTTATACGTACTTACCATATACTTCTAGTACTGTTCCAACGAAAGTTTTACTTTCTAGTCTCAAACTAAATTTAAAAAAATAATTAAAAATTAGCTGTATATACGTATAATATTTTCGTGCTGTTAGGCGATATCTAGTTCCCATATCCCTTACGTCTTTCGGCGTAAAGCCGAGATCACATACCGAACCCAGGATGGCTAGCGTGTCTGCCTCACGTTCTAGAGTTCCAATTTTGGACATCCTGACTTATATGGATAACCCTCTTTCCAGGGTCTCCCTTATCCTGAAAGATGAATGTCTGGTAACTCTAAGCTCTATGTACCCTGTACTCATTTGAACATCATTTCATTCATCGTCTGATATGACTTAACGTTGGAGGTTTTCTCTTATCCTGAAAGATGAATGTCTAGTAACTCTAAGCTCTATGTACCCTGTACTTATTTGAACATCATTTCATTCATCGTCCGATGTGACTTAACGTTGGAGGTTTTCTCTTATCCTAAAAGATGAATGTCTGGTAATTCTAAGCTCTATGTACCCTGTACTCATTTGAACATCATTTCATTCATCGTCTGATATGACTTAACGTTGGAGGTTTTCTCTTATCCTGAAAGATGAATGTCTGGTAACTCTAAACGCTATGTACCCTGTACTTATTTGAACATCATTTCATTCATCGTTCGATGTGACTTAACGTTGGAGGTTTTCTGTTATCCTGAAAGATGAATGTCTGGTAACTCTAAGCTCTATGTACCCTGTACTCATTTGTACATCATTTCATTCATCGTCCGATATGACTTAACGTTGGAGGTTTCCTCTTATCCGGAAAGATGAATGTCTGGTAACTCTAAGCTCTATGTACCCTGTACTTATTTGAGCATCATTTTATTCATCGTCCGATATGACTTAACGTTGGAGGTTTCCTCTTATCCGGAAAGATGAATGTCTGGTAACTCTAAGCTCTATGTACCCTGTACTTATTTGAACATCATTTCATTCATCGTCCGATATGACTTAACGTTGGAGGTTTCCTCTTATCCGGAAAGATGAATGTCTGGTAACTCTAAGCTCTATGTACCCTGTACTCATTTGAACATCATTTCATTCATCGTCCGATATGACTTACCGTTGGAGGTTTTTCTCTTATCCTGAAAGATGAATGGCTGGTAACTCTAAGCTCTATGTACCCTGTACTCATTTGAACATCATTTCATTCATCGTCCGATATGACTTAACGTTGGAGGTTTTCTGTTATCCTGAAAGATGAATGTCTGGTAACTCTAAGCTCTATGTACCCTGTACTTATTTGAGCATCATTTCATTCATCGTCCGATATGACTTAACGTTGGAGGTTTTCTCTTATCCTGAAAGAATCATTAAATTCATCTTTATTCAGGGGTATATTTATTAATCTATAAATCAAACTTTTAAAAGCAGCAAATTTATGTGAAAAAGGGTTAAAACTCTTATTTTTATGTAGTTGTCAATATGAGTAGACTTCCTATAAATACCAAAGTTTAATTTATTATTATTTCTTATCTTCAAATCTACGAGTGAGTCAAATCATAACCTTATATATTTGTTTAAATATTACTTATGGTGCAGAAGTGGTAAAAAAGATGCATCACTCTTCAACATTATCTCCCCCAGGCTCAATGCAAGTCTTCCAGCACTTACAAAGTGCATAAATGCCTTTAGAAAAAAAAATATATATTTTTGGTGGTGCCCGCAACCACTCATGCATCGTGTGGCGTACCTCCTCATCGGAACGGAACTTCCTTCCTCCCATTGCGTCTTTGAGTTGTCCAAACATATGGAAATTACTTGGGCCAAGGTCTGGTGACTATGGTGGATGAGGAAGAGGTTTAAAATACAGGTCTAGATTGTTGCAACTGTTGTACGAGCAGTGTGGGGCCTTGCATTGTCATATTGCAAAAGGATACCTGCTGACAGCAATTCCCGTCGCTTTGATTTGATTGCAGGCCGCAGATGACCTTTTAGGAGATCTGTATATGATACACTGGTGACAGTGATCCCTCTAGACATGTAATGCTCCAAAATGACGCCTTTTTCGTCCCAAAAGATAGTCAGAATAAGCTTCCGTGCTGAGTTTCTGTTCGAAACTTCTTTGGTTTTGGTGTTGAGGGATGGCGCCATTTCCTGGTCGCTCTCTTCGCTTCCGGTTGGTGGAACTGAAACCAGGTTCCGTCCCCAGTAACGATTCTTGCAAGGAAGCCATCACATTTCCGTTCAACGTGCTAAAGAAGTTGTTCACAAGCGTCAACACGTCGTTTTCTCATTTCAGGAGTCAGCTGCCGTGACACTTTATGAAACTGGAGCAGATCATGCACAACGTGATGTCCTGACCCATGACTAATGTGTAAACACGCTGTAGTGTCATTCAGTGTCACTCGGCGGTTTTCCTTCACTATGGCTTCAACTGCTGCAATGTTCTGTGGAGTCACAACTCTTTGTGCCTGGACGTGGAGCATACCATCTGCGAACTTCCTACTTCATTGGCAGACTTCCTGCTGTGACAAACATGTATCACCGTACTGAACCTTCATTCGTCGATGAATTTCAATAGGTTTAACACCTTCACTACGCAAAAACCGAATAACATAATACTGTTCTTCCCTGCTGCAAGTCGCAGACCAGCAGAAGAGTCGAGTCGTCTAGGTTTACCTGGACGGAGTGTTTTGCTGCACAGCACCTAGCCGCTTGTTGCGTCTTTATCTGGGCAGTATAAAAGTCATCTTTTGTCCTAGGCGGTTGTCTTCGGAAGTGGTATATCTAGCCTTATGCGCGCTGTTGCCCTGTAGGGGGTTATGCGCCCAGTGCTGGCTGCACTCTTCCGCCTGCCTGGGAGGCATCTGAACACAGTCCGCTTAACAGGCTAGAGGGAAAGGAACAGTGTTTAGGTATTGGACTTACCAAGCCCACTTCTGGGCTTTGGGGGTTGAAGTCAGGGGAATGTGGCCCTGTTCAGTTCTAATTACCCAAAGCATCTCTGGGCAACCGGTAGCTCGGTTGGCGGCGAGGAGCCCTGTGGTCGTAACGGCCAAGGGTGTTCACCAGTATGTTTGGATGGGAGACCAGCCTATCGTACGTCCACGATGTACGGGACCTCGGAGTAGGTATGAAGGATGTGGTATGGGAATCTACACCCGGTGTCGTAGATCATGCGCTGTGCCCTGTTCTGGACTTTTTTTTTAAGTTTATTAGGAGCGGCCCCACACTCGCCGCCCCCGGTGACGATCAACCGGCATGCAAAGCCGTGCGCTACATCGTCTCCCTCATGCAGTTAGAATCCTAACGTCAGGGAGCGTTAGTGTGTTAGTTCGTGGATTAGTCGGGTCCCGCATTAGCACCCCGGTTAGTTCCGTAATATAAGGTGCTGGCAGGCAATGCCTACGAGCGCGTCAATTGATTGATTCCCGGGCTGTAGCCATGAGCAGGTCCTGAGTACAGCCAGGGGGATTGGAGGTGGTCATGTGTAAAGAGTGTCGTGTAATTGTTAGTGTTGGCTACATGCAGTATTACCATGCTATATCTAGTAATTTCGTTTGAGTATTATGTAGTGTTTGAGTAGTGAAGTGGTGGGAGCGGTAATTGCTTATACTATACTTGGTTCCCTTGATGGGTTCCGTGTCCGAAGTTTTAGCTCCTGTCCATGTTCTTGCCTGGTCATCTTGACGTCCACACCTCTGCGCTGCAAGATCTCAGCTGGAGCCGTCACTGCCGCGGGAAGTGTGGTCGTTGAGGGGGACCTCCTCCCCCTCGAGTCCGCCTTGGCTTGAGAGCTCAAGGACTTAAGGGCAGCTGCTTCGTGGTAGTCCCTCACGTGATGTGTCTGTGAAATAGAAATAGATAAAGTAATAATCAGTTAGTCAGGCTGTTCAGAAAGTCCAAGATCTCATTGTCAATGTCTGGATTAGTTAGGTTGCGGTCAAACAGTGATAGCGGTCGTTTATGTTTGTCTGTCGATGTCTCGTACTGGCCAAGTGAAGATATAAGTGTATTATGGTGTGAAGGTAGTTTGTTGTACATGTCAAAGGATAGTTTCTTGATGAATTGCTCAATAGTGTGCATGTGTAAGTCTTCGTGGAGTTCTTTAGATGGTGCGATGAGTGGTACTTTGTAGATTATTCGAAGTATTTTGTTTTGGTATGTTTGTATACGTTTTATATGGGTTTTTGCTGCATAACCCCAGACCGGTGCTGCGTAGGTTAATATTGGCCTGATGAGTGTTTTGTATAACGTTAGTCCCATATTTAGTTTTAGCGAGTTGCTTAGATTTATGAGTGGGTATAATTTGCATAGTTGTACATAGGCTTTTCTTCTTACCTCTTCGATGTGAGGTCGCCAGGTGAGGCCTTGGTCCATTACTAAGCCCAAGTACCTGACCTTGCTAGTCCAGCCTATGTTGTTACTGAATAGAGCCAGGGGGACAAGACCGTGTTTCTGATGGTAATGTTTTTTACGCTTTGTGAATATTATTGCTTCACTTGATCCGCCCTGTTCTGGACGCGCTGTAGTCTACGAATAGTGGTGGGAGCCGCTGATCCCCAGATTTCGCAGCCGTTCAGAATCAGGGGCGATATAATCGCCCGACACAGGCGTAGTTTGAGGTGCGTTGGCATGGTGGATTTAAGAATTGGGTATAACTGCGTTAGCGCTGCATGCCCTTGTCCGGCTTTGACCCGGACGTGAGGTGCGTAGGTGAGACCGCGATCGAGGTGGACGCCAAGGTATTTGGCAGTGGGAACCCAAGGGATTTGCCTCTGCCTCAACCTCAGCGACCAATTCGATCGCCCAGCTCGAACCTTAGCCAGGAGAAGAGCACAGCTCTTCTAGGGGCTAATGGGTGCAAGTCGCAAGTGCGACGAATATCTTTATATTGATACTGCAACGGTATGCTGCCACCTACAGACCCTTCTACACGTTGTGTCCAGCACGCTTACCAACTTACAGGGTAACGGCGCGAAATTTCAATTTGTTATTACAAATTTAATGTTTTCATTTGACTCACGCTCGTTGAAAGGGAAGAAATCAATTAATTTCCGTCTATAATGTGAATTTTATAGCTTTTATTTCAATTAGAAAGAAGAATTAACATCATTTTCTTAAAACAAGTGAAGCTTTTGTTACTCATATTTATATTTATGTAATATCAGAACCTAATTTCTATCCTGAATGCTCTACTTGTATTGTATTCTTAAGATGGCAGTACTCCAAAATAAAGAAATATTTATGATTACTCTCCATAACGCTTGGAATACCAAGAAGGCATATGTAGAACGTACGGTTTGATTAAGTTAATACAGTCTATTTTTTGTGCTGTAGTTCAGCTCCTTTGGACGGTTCAGATATCACGAAGACCAGAACGCCGTCGACATAAAGGGAGAAGATTTATCGTAATACCCCTGACTGCAAAACCCTTAAGCAGATTACAAAGATACAGAGACATTCCAACAGACGTTGCTACGCAGCCTGAATCTAGAGAGACTGAGTTAATGCTTGCCAACGTTTACACATCTTGACTACAAAAAAGAAAGCACTTTTGGAGGAAATTTCGTGTTCTGAGTGTGATTAAACAGTTAAACTAAAAAATAACACATATTTAGCTCCAATTTTTTCAAACATGCTTCACGAAGATATAGGAATCTCTACCTCAACAAAGCACAAATCTTTTGGCATAACCTGTGTCTATTAATCGATCTGTTATTGTTTATGGGTTATACAGTTTGAATTGAAATTCAGAAGTCTGTAAAGTTTCCGAACTCAACATGAAGATGACAAAAGCTAGTGAATTTCGTTCTTCATCTATTGACAGCTACTCACCAAAGTTTCAGCCACTTAGGACGCTCAGTTGTTATGTAACAGTCGTCTGAGTAAGTTGATATGAGTGTTTATATGAAAATGGACAAAATGGAATATCGAGCTGTTATTAAATATTTGTTTTTGAAAGGCAATACGCCTACGCAAATCAAAGATGAGTTGTATTCTGTATATGGGGACTCTGCACCATCATTTACCACAGTGAAACTTTCGGCAGCTGAATTTAAACGTGGCCGTAAGTGCTTGGGAGGTGATGAACGTTCGGGATGTCCAAAATTGACACTTTCACCGAAAACATTGCCAAAGTTCACCAAATAGTGCTAGACGACTGTCTAATTAAAGTGATAGAGATAGCAGAGGCTATGAACATGTCTAAAGAACGTGTTTGTCACATATTAAATAAACATTTAGACTGAGAAAGCTGTGCGCGCGCTGGGTGCAGCGTTTAGTCACGTTAGAACAGAAACAATTTCGAATGTACATTATCAACGCCCTGTTAGCGCAGTTTAGGCGCAATAAATGGATACACCATTATACGGCCGAAACAAAAATACAGTCAAAAGAGTGGACTGCGAATGTGGAGCCAGATGAAAAGAAGAAGAAGAAGAAGAAGAAGAAGAAGAAGAAGAAGAAGAAGAAGAAGAAGAAGAAGAAGAAGAAGAAGAAGAAGAAGAAGAAGAAGAAGAAGAAGAAGAAGAAGAAGAAGAAGAAGAAGAAGAAGAAGAAGAAGAAGAAGAAGAAGAAGAAGAAGAAGAAGAAGAAGAAGAAGAAGAAGAAGAAGAAGAAGAAGAAGAGAAGAAGAAGAAGAAGAAGAAGAAGAAGAAGAAGAAGAAGAAGAAGAAGAAGAAGAAGAAGAAGAAGAAGAAGAAGAAGAAGAAGAAGAAGAAGAAGAAGAAGAAGAAGAAGAAGAAGAAGAAGAAGAAGAAGAAGAAGAAGAAGAAGAAGAAGAAGAAGAAGAAGAAGAAGAAGAAGAAGAAGAAGAAGAAGAAGAAGAAGAAGGAAACATAAAAAAACAAAGTAAAAACTCTTTTTTCTGCTGTGAAAGTTATGGCGACTGTTTTTTGGGATACTCGTGGATTTATTGTAATCAATTATCTTCTAAAAGGAAAAACCATTACTACGCAACATTACTTCACAAGCCTGTCTCACGTTCAAGAGGTCCCGAGTTCGAATCTCGGTCACGACGAGTTACCGGATATGGTTTTCCCTCATCCTGAAAGTAGAATGTCGGGCAACTCAAAGCTCTATGGACCCTGGGCTTATTTGAACATCTCAGTGGTTGCAATGGCGAAAATTTACGAAATACGGTATGGACTACTTGGCTCACCAGATCTAGCCCCAAGCGACTTCCTTTTGTTCCCTCGTCTGAAAATTGCGCTCGGAGGACAGAGATTTTCGTCAAATGAAGAGGCAATCACCTTCGTGAACAATTATTTTGTAGAGAAAAACGCCGGGTACTATTTGGACGGGTTACAGAGATGGGAGCATCGCTGGGAGAAGTCTGTAGAGTTACAAGGAGAATATGTTGAAAAACGCCGAGTACTATTTGGACGGGTTACAGAGATGGGAGCATCGCTGGGAGAGGTGTGTAGAGTTACAAAGAGACTATGTGGAAAAAAATAAAATAAAAAGTGAAAGGGGAGAGGCAGACTGAAAAATTCAAAGCCAGAGCCGGCATTTGAACCACGGATCTTCTGGTCTCTGTCCAGCCGCTCTGAACCATAGAGCTACTATGGCCAACATGCCAACATGACATTAAATTCTCCAACTGACTCGTATTTTCCCGGTAAACCACTAGGAGTTCTCATAAACATGTGAGACAACTACCTTAATGACGACTTACTATGCTGTAAGTACTTTAAGATCCGGGCTTTATAGTAAACCACTAGGAGTTCTCATAAACACATGAGACAACTACCTTAATGACGACTTACTATGCTGTAAGTACTTTAAGGCCCGGACTTTATAGTAAACCACTAGGAGTTCTCATAAACATATGAGACAACTACCTTAATGACGACTTACTATGCTGTAAGTACTTTAAGACACGGACTTTATAGTTAACCACTAGGAGTTCTCATAAACACATGAGACAACTACCTTAATGACGACTTACTATGCTGTAAGTACTTTAAGGCCCGGGCTTTATAGTAAACCACTAGGAGTTCTCATAAACACATGAGACAACTACCTTAATGACGACTTACTATGCTGTAAGTACTTTAAGGTCTGGGCTTTATAGTAAACCACTAGGAGTTCTCATAAACACATGAGACAACTACCTTAATGACGACTTACTATGCTGTAAGTACTTTAAGGTCCGGGCTTTATAGTAAACCACTAGGAGTTCTCATAAACACATGAGACAACTACCTTAATGACGACTTACTATGCTGTAGGTACTTTAAGGCCCGGGCTTTATAGTAAACCACTAGGAGTTCTCATAAACACTTGAGACAACTACCTTAATGACGGCTTACTATGTTGTAAGTACTTTAAGACCCGGGCTTTATAGTAAACCACTAGGAGTTCTCAGAAACACATGAGACAACTACCTTAATGACGACTTGCTATGCTGTAAGTACTTTAAGGCCCGGGCTTTATAGTAAACCACTAGGAGTTCTCATAAACACATGAGACAACTACCTTAATGACGACTTACTTAAGTACTTTAAGGTCCGGACTTTATAGTAAACCACTAGGAGTTCTCATAAACACACGAGACAACTACCTTAATGACGACTTACTAATCTGTAAGTACTTTAAGGCCCAGGCTTCATAGTTCGGACCAGTATTAGGTACAATTAATGGAATTTAATTGTTCTTTCACACTAGCCGTGTGTAGGACGCACTATGAAAGGTTAGAGCCAGACTGAAAAATTCAATGCCATAGCCGGATTTGAATCACGGATTTCCTAGTCTCCGTCCAGCTGCTCTAATCCATTGAGCTACTATGGCCAACGTGCCAACATGACATCAAATTCAGCAACTGACTCGTGTGCTGAAAAATAAAGTCCTCTATCTTCATTTAGTCGGAAACTTTTCAGCCAATTTTGACGAAGTATGAAGCTTAAAAAATATTTTGAGGGGTTCAGGAGAGATGAAATCATATTTGCAGCGTACTTTGGATATCGTATTTTTCGGTGGAATGTAGTTGTTCCTCTAGCTGCTGGATGTGGTAGAGAAGTAGCTCTCGTTTGAGGAATAGTTTTAGCAACTCCCTCGGTATATATGAAAACCGGAAAACTTGAAACTTCAGTGTCGATAGTGTTTCCTGTTCAAAAGAAAATAAAATAAAAATAAAGTAAAATAAAATAAAATCTGAATATCATACCCCGACTGCTTGAAACTATACCGGGGCACATATTCAAATTTTACATTTATTTCTTATTAAAGCATTACATTATTAATAATACATAATTGTTTCAGATTTTCTATAACTACAAAAACTACAAAAACAAAATGGATAAAACACAAACAAGAAAAACTACTACTACCTATAATACTACAAAATTTACTGGTAACCAACAAATTTCTACTAAATACAATACTAATATTATTTTAACTACTTAACCAAACATTTCAGGTAAATTAAAATAACAAAAACTATTCAAAATTACAAAAATCTGCAGAAAATTGCTGGAAGCCAGCTATTGTAATTTAAACTGGAAAAATCTCAGCTAACTTTATTTTATTTACAACATATATTTATTTACAACATATATTTTCCTGTACAGTGGGAACAATCGATTAATCGAATGCTAAGGCAGTTCCTGCACGAAGGAGGTATAAGCTCGTTATAACATTTTTGGCGGATCACGGTTAACGCCGTTGTTAGTTATGGTGTGCCTCGTTGTGCTTCATTGTTAGCAGAATTTACTACCGTAGGAAATATACGTCATACATTATCGTCAGCGGCTGGCCGTTATGAAGGCGCGGCGGCAGAGTGAGAGGGTAAATACGAGGAGAGGGCAATGCGTGTCGTTTGGAAGTGGCTCAAACAGTAACGCGTTTGGGAGAATGTACCCGTGGCCGAGCTATCTGACCCATGTGATTTTCATGTGTTTCCCGGGTCGCCAAGAATAGAATAGAATAGAATCTTTACTGTCACATAACGTTTACATTGTAAGCCTAGCTGGCAAACTGGTGAGTCGTCAAGTTATACATAAAAGAAATTTAAAAGAAAATCTAATTCTAATGTATATGTACATAAATTATCAATTACAAGTAATGCAGTAGTTATGATATTGTGTCATCCATGAATTCCTGTAAGGAGTAATATGTCTTATGTAATAACAGATCTTTTACACTTTTATTAAATAGTTTCAGAGTTTTTATTTCTTTGAGTCGTTGAGGTAATTTATTGTATATTTTTATACCCCTATAATAGGGTGTTTTTTCATATAATGTTAATCTAAGCATGGGGTATTTTATGCTGCACTCTTTCCGAGTGCCGTAACGATGACGATTTTGCTTTTGGATAAGTTTCTCATAATTTTTATATACATAGGTGTATAACTCTAAAATATATACTGAGGGCATTGTTAGAATTTTTAATTTTTTGAATAGTGGTTTGTATGAATCTTTAAAGTTAGCATGTAACATTATACGTATTACCTTTTTTGAATTTTAAAAACAGTTTCCCATCCCGATGCATTTCCCCACAATATTATACCAAAGGACAAGATCGAATGAAAATAGCTGTAATATACATTTTTTTGTTTCTATATTCATCATATTTGTCAGGCATAACATGTTATAGCAGGCCGAATTCAATTTTTTGGTTATATGTTCAATATGGATATTCCATTTTAAGCATTCATCTATGTGCATTCCTAATATCTTACTATAACCCTTTATTGTAGAACTATTATTATTGTCTACATTATCTTGTTTCAGATTAGCATTAGAAGCAGTTTTAAATTGTATAATACTAGTTTTTGTTTTATTTAAGCTCATACCATTATTAGTGAACCATTTGTCTAAGTTATTTAGTGCATTGCTTATATCAGTTTGCAAACTATTATGACTTATATTTTGTAAAATAACTGATGTGTCATCTGCATACAATATTGGATATCCATTTATCCTATGAGGTAAAGCGTTAGTGTAAAGTATATAAAGCAGAGGACCCAGCACAGAGCCTTGCAGTACACCACTGGTATTTTCTCTCCATTTTGATTTATAAATTGCAGCGCTACATTTACTAATTACACTTTGTTTGTGATTGGACAGGTATGAATGAAACCACTTTAAGTTTTGATCTTTTATATTATAATATTCAAGTTTTTTTAAAAGAATTTGATGACTTACGCAGTCAAAAGCCTTCGAAATGTCACACATTATTGCAGCAGTATTTTTTTTTTTTTTTTTTTTTTTTTGTAAATCTAAATTTAGTGCTATTTCATTTACTATTGTGGTTACAGCTGTAATTGTTGATAAATTTTTTCTAAAACCATGTTGGCAATCATTTAATATTTTATCTTTTTCCAAAGTCGCCAAGTGAATTCTCCGTAGGTTAATTACATAAAAAAATTCTCGTTCATCATTTTTCATCTGTTATCATTTCACAACCTCTCTTTTGGTTATTCTAGAAGCTTTGACGGACAATTTACTTTGTAAATTCATACATACTGTCACCCAACTAGCGGAAGGTATGACGGCAACAGCTGTGAGGAAACCAGAGGCAGCCGAGCCACGCCTCCCATTAGTCTCTGTCACTAACTGAAGGGTGGTTAGGGAAATGTCACTCGTCCCTGGACGTTTCTCTCCCCTTCTCCTATCATCTGGAACCTTCGCGTGGAAACTAGAGAAGTCGAGAAGACGGCGAGATGCCTATAAAAAGGGCTGCAGCGAGTGGAGTCAGTCAGTGCTTGACGTGCTAGCGAAGGAGCGCCGTGTTAATGAACGAGAAGACTGTGCAACGGAAGACTTTACGTAATTGTGTACGTGCATCGGAACGGTAACGGACGAACTGGTGAATCGTAATTGTGTGCATTACGTAATTTTGTGTAATTGGCAAGTGTTCAACTGTAAGTCGGTGAAAATAAAGAACATTGTTGAATTTGTGTAATTGGACTTTTTGTTTCACGAACCCACAAAGTCACAATACTCACGGAAGTCTGCTTGTCAAAGGCTGTGTAAGCAAGGAGATGTTCGAGCCAACATTGGGGAATTTGAATACACAGAGCGTAACAAAATGTTATACTAAAATATAACAGAAAAATAGTATACGGTCCACAAATTCTTTATTTTCTTTTCACGAGGCGTGTCCGTAAAATAATGTCTTGAATTTTATTTACGAGGGCTGTTAAAGAATAATCATCATTTTTACAGTCATAATGTTTTGCACTTAAGTTCAATCTTATCATATTCCATTAGCTTAGTGTGAAACAAACACGCCGTAGTAGTTTCACTGTTGGTACTCCTGGTTCCCGCCTGTGAGAACCAGGCAAGTTCAGACATGTTCAGTATTGTCTACCTCTGCAATGGAGGCATATATATATATATATATATATATATATATATTAGAATTATCAAAGTTATGTATCTATGTACAAAGATATATATTTTTATTTTCCTTATTTAACCGTTTTTTTATTGTTTCCGTTTAATTACCTATCTGTTTTCTGTAGTTTCACACACATACACTATACACATAAACACCCATGCCCAAGGCGGGACCCGAACCCACGACCCTCTACGCGGTGGAACGCTAGAGACATACGTTCTAACGACCATAGCTACGAGGGCCGGCAAGGGTAATACGCGGCTTTGAAATTCTGCTTTCGTCTCAAATCTTCAGTTGAGGTCTATACAATGTTACAGGAGGCCTATGGAGAGTCTGTTCTTCCCTACAACACAGCTCAAAGGTGGTTTAAAATGTTTAAAGAGGGGAGACAATCAATTTCAAAGGAAGGTGGGTCCGGTGCTCCAGTTACTGCTCTAACAGAATTATACATCAACACTGCTGCTGCCATTGTGAGAGGATCGACGAATTACCTTAAGATCACTTTCTGAAATACTGAACATTTCATTGTGTGCCACCCACATGTTGCTGACAGAAACATTACACATGAGACGTGTTTGTGCGTGATGGGTTCCAAGACTGTTGATTTCCGAACAAAAGGACATTCACATGCAAGTCTGCATGCAGTTAAAGTTGATGTTAGAGGAAGATCCGGAGTTTCTTTCAAACGTAATCACTGCTGATGAAACTTGGCTACATCATTTTGATCCTGAGAGCAAACAGCAAAGCTCAGTGTGGAAATCTCCTTCATCACCAGCCCCACCCACCAAAAAATGCAAAAGTGGTTGCTTCTGCTGGGAGAGTTATGGTCATCTCATTCTTTGATATTCATGGAATGGTTTATCAGCATGTTGTACCTGCACACACACATCAGTAAAAGGACAAAGCTGCAGGGATGTCCTGAAAACATTGTAAGTCCATGTCAGGCGCAAAAGACCACATTTCTGTGAAGCAGGTTGGATGCTGCACCACGACAATGCGCGGCCGCATATTTCCAATGTTGTTGCTGAATATCTTGCAAAATTCAAAGTGAAGTAGATCCCTCACCCTCCCTATAGTCCGGATTTAGACCCATGTGACTTTTTTTCTATTCCCTAACTTGAAGAAACGCCTTCGTGGGAGGCATTATCCATCATCAGAAGCAGTAGTGAAGGCTGCGGAGGTGATTTTGAAGGATCTTTCAAAAAATGGTTTCCAGCACGTCTTTGAAGACTGGCAGAAACGCTGGGACAAGTGCATCGCATTCAGGGAGACTATTTTGAGAAGGACCATCAAAATTGAGGATGAGTAAAGGCACGTTGTCAAAAGAAATGTGATCATTCTTTATTGAACAACCCCGTAGTATATGAACACTGGGCCACAAATACCTTATTTCCTTTTTACGAGAGTGTTGGTAAAATAAGGTCTCCAATTTTATTTAGTATAGAAAACATATTTATTGTCAACGAATGTTGCATTGATGTAAAGGCGGAACTTACAGCTATTTTGCAACGTAAACACCATTGCGATCGATGCACTTTTGCATGCGCTGTGGCAGTTTTTGTATACCCTTGTCATAGCACTCTCCCGCCAAGTTGTACAAGTAGCGCTCAACCTCGTTTTTCAAATCATCGTCGGTCTGGAAATGTGTTACACCCAGGTGTGACTTCAACTCAGGAAACAGATGATAATCAATACGTGCTAAGTCTGGACTGTAGGGGGGATGGGTCAGGATTTCTCATCCAAACTGTGCAGTATGGGTTGTTGTAATGAAAAATCACTCCCTTCGTC
This sequence comes from Mantis religiosa, assembly GCA_030765055.1. Lineage (NCBI taxonomy): Eukaryota > Metazoa > Arthropoda > Insecta > Mantodea > Mantidae > Mantis > Mantis religiosa. The sequence goes on from CM060947.1 coordinate 37,307,394, forward strand.
AGCATTCCCCTCCTTCGGTTTTGAATGGCACATCGCAATTGTTTTAAAGTCTCACAGTAGCTAGCGGCGTTTATTGTTGTGCCGTTAGGCATAAACTCACACAACAATACAACTTTTCCGTCCCAGAACACACTGGCAATTACTTTGCCGGTAGAAAATGTCTGTTTGAACCTTCGCTAATTCGCGAATTCGAATGCCACCACTGATGAGAACGTTCTTTAGTTTCTGGTGTTGTGTAGTGCACCCAAGTTCCATCGCCAGCGACAATTGAATCCAATAATTCTGCTTCAACACGTTGCCGTTTGTGGTCTTCGGTGAGCATTTTGGGGACCCACCTCACACACATCTTACAATAATGCTAATGTTCAGTCAAAATCTTGTCACTCGTCTTACTGACTTCAGGGATAAAAAAAATAATAAAAAAAATAAAAAAAATAAAAAAAAATAAAAAAAATATTATCTGCTAATCTATTGTCCAGGCATCTAGATGCTAAACCTGGACACGATTATTTACAATTTTATTTGATTTATTTAATGATTTAATATGATTTAACAATAACAAATTATAATCTTTGCAGATACAATCCTATATTACATGTTTTAATATAATATCCTCCACAAGGGAAGTTACAAAATTCATTAAGTTGTTAGTTTGTTAGCCTGTCTCCTCTATATTGACTTCCTGTTCCCGATTCTGATAACTGCGTCTCCTTCTACCTGTCTTCATTCTATATCCGAAACAGTTTCCTGATTTATGTCTAATCCTTCTTCCTGAGATACTTATAGCTGTGTCCTATCTACTTCTAGTTCCCGATGTCGTCTTAATCTACTGGAACTTCTAGGTGCAGACTGTTCACCATTGGGTCTATGCTGACGTATGCGTCTTGGCTGATTCTGAAGTCTATTGATCTTATACTTTTCCATTACTACGTCAGAAACTGTGAGAACCATCTTCTCTAAGATTTTAAGATCTTATTCATATCTAATGATGTTATATACTTGTTTCCCAACTAGTAACTCTCTATATTCCTGCAAAGTCTCTTTATATTTAATACATTCAAAAATGACATGTTCTGGTGAGTCTTGCACTTGACATACATCACAGATACCGCTAGGTATCTTCCCTATCTTCTTGAAATATGTGTTAAATGGACCGTGTCCTGCTATATGTAATATGCCACCCTTTCCGGGCAATATGTTTTTGAGATTCAACCTTTCTTTTATGTTTGGAAATAGATTGTATGTTCGTCTGCTAATTGTCATCTCATTCCATTCTTGTTGCCATCGTCGTATTAAACACCATCGTACTTCTGTTTTGGTCCTACAACATTCTCCAATGATATCCTCTACTCTTTTTAGATCTCTCTTCAACCAAAAGTATGCCGCTCTCATCAGAATTAATAAGTCTATTGGCCAAATGGCCATAATCACCAACAGAGCCATTGTTCCCGTAGTAGAAGCTGCACCGGTCATCCTAAGCAAAGCTCTTCTCCGTGTTGATTTAAGTACTTTTATATTTTTGGTATTACTCAATCTATGTGCCCAGATTCCAGCTCCATATGCGGTTATGCCCACCATAAAACTCATGTGATAAACACTAACTATCTCCGTTGGTAGCTTGAATTTTCTGGTCGTAAGATTAGATAATTTCATCATCACATTATTAGCTTTATTTTTAACCTCATTTATATGTATATTATAAAGCTGACTTCAGGGATAAGTTTGCACAACTCGCGAACTGTCACACGCCAATCTTTAAGGATTTCTTGCTCCACTTTTGCAATTGTTTCGGCTGAAACCGAAGGCCGACCAGAACGCTGTTCGTCATGGACGTCTGTACGTGCGTCTTTGAACACTCTGACCCACTTTCGCACGTTTTGTCGTCCATACACTGTGGCTCATAGACTTCGCTTAACTGACGATGAGTTACAGTGGGGTAGTGCCCTTGACAATCAAAAAACGGATCACTACACGGAACTCGCACTTGGCGGCGGAAGTGATAGGAAGCTCCAACGCAAACGGCTGCCCAGCCAAAACTAATGGCGGCAGAGGGTTAGTTTTGTTGGGGATTTGAAGGGATGAAACCAAGCTACACGCCAGTGTTGCCGTTTCTCGCCTAATGGCGTTCCTCACGTATCCAGCGCTTTGGATACCTTATTTTACGGACACGCCTCGTAGATTACTTTTTCTACAGCTGAACCCTATAAGCAGCACCAAATTATAGAACTGTCGTAAACCAAGGTATCAGCAGGTGTTGTATAAGGCCGCCATTATCTCCAAGACTCTCTAATGCGATGAGTTAGTCATTGTCTGACAGCCTTCACTGTACGAGCACTAATAGTACATACATCTGCAACAAGAAATTTCAAATGTCACCACATCGAAACATCAAGTGGCGCATATGGAGGCCACAGAATTGGTCCACCTCTTTCTATCCATCCTCAGAAAGCCGGTACTTCATAAATTGACCAGCGTACTGTAGTACAGTCACAACAATGAAATGCATCACCTCCACCCAATTTAACCAGATGTTTACTACTGTAAAATTAAACCACTGCTACGTTGTGACGTTATGGCCACAGGACAGCTACGCATTACAGATCTTAACATGTATTTAGAGCTGTAGAGAATGACATCTACCCATTTCCGGATCTACGCTCATATAACTTTTTACTTTAGATTTCTGTATTCCCAACCTCAATTGCCCTGTATGCTGACGACACTGTTTTATTTTACTCTCACTCCGATCTACATTCTGCTGTACGAACCTTACAGCTCTCTCTCTTGATCGCCTCACTCAATGGCGGCAAATTTGGTGCATCTCCCTTAGTACCCAGAAAACTGAAGCCAAGAGTTTTACTTTACGCCGCTATAATCCCCCTCCACCTATACGCCTTCTGACTGATGATGTGCCGTGGCTCCCTTCACCTACACCAGTCAAGTACCTTGGAGTGTTACTGGACACTCGGCTTACGTGGAAGCACCATTACTCTGGCATCCGCTCGTCTTTCACAACTGTCTCCATTATTTCACAAACATACGTCACTTGTTTTAGAATCTTCACTGCTCCTATACAAATCTCTGGTTCTGCCTCCTATTACTTATGCCTGCCAGGTCTGGGGGGCTGCCAGTACGTGTCACCTGAGGCGTCTACAGGTCATCCAGAGTCGATACTTGCGAATCGCCACCAATGCTACTTGGTTTGTTCGCAACCAGCAGCTGCATCACGAGCTGGGACTTCTTCCTCTCCACCATTTCATCCGACAGACTGCTCGACGATTCTTCTACAATCTACACCACGTCCTAGGAGCTGTGACGTATAACATCGGCGTCCGAAGTCGCCGGCCAACGCGACTGAAGCGACGACTACCACAGGACCTGCTTTACAGTGATGACACTGCCACTTCTGAATAATCTACTGTTTCAATTTATCTTGTTTATTCTTCTGTTCTACTATGTATATTCTCACTATGGAAGTATGTATACCATTTTATTAGTTCAGTGCCACATTTATATTAGTGCAGTAACACATTTGTATTACTCTGTGATTATTTTGTATCTGTTCCCTCAGATCTGCAAAGCATATATTATTGCTGACCGAACTTTATATATATATATATATATATATATATATATATATATATATATATATATATATATATATATATATATACGAGGGCTATCCAGAAAGTAGATTACGTTTTGGAATAAAAAGTAAACAAAGTATAGGAAACAAATTTTATTATATACAGATGAAAGCCACACTCAAATACTACTTTTAGACATAGTCACCATTCAAATTAAGGCATTTATCGTAGCGATGTACGAGCTTGGAAATTCCTTCGTCGAAAAATTCGGCCGCCTGCGCCTTCAACCACTTCGTTACCTCTTCTTGCAGCTGTGCGTCGTCATCAAAACGCTGCATAGCCAGCCACTTCTTCATTGCTGGGAATAGGTGGAAGTCGCTCGGTGCCAGGTCGGGACTGTATGGCGGGTGAGGAAACAACTCCCACTTAAAAGATTCAAGAACTTCACGAGTGACATTTGCCGTGTGGGCCCGGGCGTTGTCGTGAATCAACAAGATCTTAGAGCTCAACATTCCTCTGCGCTTGTTTTGAATGGCTCTTCTGAGTTTTTGGAGAGTTTGGCAATACCTTTGAGAGTTTATTGTAGTGCCTCTTTCCAGGAAGTCCACCAAAATCACACCTTTTCTGTCCCAAAAAACAGTCGCCATCATCTTCCTTGCCGACATTGTTTGCATGCATTTCTTGGGTTTTTGGGGAGAACTTGTGTGCCCCCATTGCATTGATTGCAAATTCGTTTCACAGTTCACGTGTTTCACCCATGTTTCGTCACCAGTAACGATGCGATCGAGTAAAGAGTCACCATCCTTATGGTAAACGTCCAAAAAGTTCAACGCTGCAGCCATTCGCTGATTTTTGTGGTCCTCTGTCAAGATTTTTGGAATCCATCTTGCAAAAACTTGTGGTAACCAAGCTTTTCGCTGATGATTTCGTGCAACAAACTTCGCGAAATTTGTGGAAAACTCAAAGAAAGTTCCGTTATTGTGAACCTTCGATTTTCACGGACTTTAGCATCGACTTTTTCGACAAGTTCGGCAGTCACTATGCTGGGTCTCCCACTTCGATCTTCGTCATGAACATTGGTTCGGCCATTTTTAAATCTGATGACCCACTGACGCACTCCACCTTCAGTGATAATGTTATCCCCATACACTTCACAAAGCTGCCGATAGATTTCTATCGGTTTACAGTTTTTTGCAGTCAGAAACCTTATTACTGCACGCACCTCGCAGCTCGCGGGATTTTCAATTAACGCAGACATTTCAAACCGTCACAGTATCTGAACGGAGCACAGCACGAACCTCTCACTAGCACGGCTAGATGCCGACTGAGCTGCGCAACGCTCTGACCCCAAGATGGCCGCGCTAGCCCCGCCCCTAGCGGAAACAGACGAAAACGTAATCTACTTTCTGGATAGCCCAAGATTTCTGTATTCAAGAAAGCTTGTCCCAAAATTTTGACATAGCTCTTTGTGTAACATTGTGGGTACCATGTTTTGGCCTGTGTAGGAGAATTAAGAAGGCTTTGGTCATTTTCTCTGAGAGAAGCACGCTTAATCCTGATGTGTGATATCAGTCCAGCTCCTCTTGGAAACCGGCAATAAAACGGAATTCCGTCGACTTAAGAAGCACAGATCAATTCAGCATTTTTTGTAATTTACGTTGTCCAGCGTTAGGTCATATCGGACGGTGAATGAACTGGGTGAAATGATGCTCAAATGTGTCCAGTGTCCATAGAGCCGGGAGTTACCCGACATTCGTCTTGAAGGCTAAGGGAAAAAGCTTATCCGCGTAATTCACCTTGACCGAGATTAGAACTCGGGACTTCTTGAACGTGAGGCAGACACGCCACCATCTACGCTACCAAGGCGGGCTCAAATCAGCTTGATCAAGTTAAGTAATTACGGTTCTTTGACCCAATTAATTTTCAATACCCACGCCAGCAGCTGACCTGGCATTTAATTTACTGAAAACAGTCTTTTGTTCAGTGATGTGAGTGTTGATAGTGTTTTGTCTTTGATTTTTTTGTCCTATATCCAGTGTTTCATTTGTGGTTATAACATTTAATAAATATCCTGATGATGAGAGAGATGCACACTCCCGAAACGTCCATTTATAATCATCTTTTCAACTGAGTGCAGAGGGCAGTTAGAACTTCCGAGACACATCTGAGTGCAGAGGGTCTACTCCCATTAGCCCTGTCCCCGTAGGAACAAGACCCGGGTCTCTTTCAACCAGGGAGTATCCCAAAGGGTCCTCCGTGGGGCTTTCCATTAGGGCAAGACCTAGTTTCCTAACAAGCCCCCCCATCTGCTCCTAGGACACAAGACGCGACGGAAGTGGATACGCCACTTACGCGCGTCAACACTCAAGGTGAAGACTACCGATATGACCTCGGTGGGGCCGCCTGGTGATCTAGCACACCTTCTACTAGCTTTGCAGGCTAGTACCCGGGAGACTTAATGGCTTCCCTCAACCCCGTCCGAAGACGTACCCAATCTCCCACGGGTATCGGGAACCACCGCCCCCTCGAGACCAACCCATTCCGAACAACTCCCGAAAGAGGGGCTCGGCTGTTCGGCCCATGGTTCCTCTAGTAACGTCAGAGGTACCACGAGTGCTAAGGGTCCGCAGCGCCCGCACCACGGCAGCTGAAGAATCATCTTTTCAAATGGCTTGCTTCCCCAGAATACATTTAGCAAGTTGTAACTAATTTTAATGGTGGCGATCAAGTGTTACCACAGCTCCACGTTGTGCGCCAGTTTGAAGCAAATATGATTATGGGTGTACACAAGTTCCCCGTTGGAACGCCAATTTGATGCAAAAATAATGGTGAGCGATGACAAATATGATTGGCGAGCAATGAGGTTTTTCTCAGGGTATGCGTGGATGGGTGTGAGAAGGAAATTTTACAACACTGGAATGCCCATCTCCAAATTATTTATTCACTGCTTCTTTTCAAACCTCGAAATGGAAGCTGCCGACCGAGGGTTACCAATCACAGTTTAGATTGACTGAATGCTAATTATATTTCTCGATAAATTTTGATGACCCGACAAATATTCAATACAGAATAAGTTAACCGCTCTAGTAGGCTTCACGACTCAGACTCCCCTCTTATCGGCTGCACGCCGGAGAATGTTTATAATGGCTTCCTAGCCGCGATATAGCCATATCGGCTACACACCGACGACTGCCTCCCTGACCACAGCTGCACGCGTGTATATATCTCTAACTTTCACTTTTCAAAACTCTTTTAAACAAAGTCCTTTTGTGGCTGTTTTGGTCGCCATTGTAAACGATCCAAAGAATTCCCTATTCATATACGTCAAGTGACAATTCCTTTAGAAACCTTCTAAGGACACTGCTTCATTCATGGCTTTGTTAGACACTTTCCCCAACTGAACTGGCCTTGCCCTTGGTCTTGACAAAGAACCAACATTCCTTCGACATCTATCATGATTCTTCTGGAAAACCATAATTTCGGTATCAAAGTTATCCCAAAGTTTTGACAGATTTTTGTTACACTCTATATAATAGTACTGGGATCTGACGCATGTGTCGAGCCACACTCTGACATTCACACATCTCATCTCACTGAAAACTCAATTCTAATTCCAAACCTACCCATAAAATAACCTCCTAAAACGTTATACAGATCAAATTTCTGCTAACACTTCTTCCCTAACGGCAAACTCCAAACTTCCTCATTTATCCTACTTGTTGTCTTTCATTTAGATCACTCAGAATAGTATAAATTCCATTAGTTTATCGACTTTCTTTGAGTGCAACAGTATATTTTCCCAGGTAAGTGAGAGAGAAGGGAATTTGTTGGGTTTTCATAAAACTGCACAGACAGTTATACAGTTCCGAATATTCGTTTTTATTCCACATGACGTCAAAGGAGTTTTTCTTTGAAAACAGTAAACTGGCCTACGGGGAACTTTCTAACGAGGGTTCCCACTGCAGCATCGAGCTTTATTATTGTAATACAGGTTTACTTCAGTAAGAAGTATACGGACATCCGCATTATCCTCTCCACACAACTTTATACAGAATTTACATATTTATTACTCTATCTCCATCAAGATAATCATTATCTTATTGTAGTTACAAGGGAATACAGTAGACTTTAAGTGACAGTCAAATGTTTTGGTCGTTATGTGATGTATACATGACTTTTTATACTCTTGTACAAACACTTATTGCTCTATCTACTTCAAGATAAACATTATCTTATTGTAGTTACAAGGGAATACAGTAGACTTTAAGTGATAGTCAAATTTTTGGTCGTTATGTGATGTATACATGACTTTCTGTACTCTTGTACAAACACTTATTGCTCTATCTACTTCAAGATAAACATTATCTTATTATAGTTACAAGGGAATACAGTAGACTTTAAGTGATAGTCAAATTTTTGGTCGTTATGTGATGTATACATGACTTTCTGTACTCTTGTACAAACACTTATTGCTCTATCTACTTCAAGATAAACATTATCTTATTGTAGTTACAAGGGAATACAGTAGACTTTAAGTGATAGTCAAATGTTTTGGTCGTTATGTGATGTATACATGACTTTCTGTACTCTTGTACAAACACTTATTGCTCTACCTACTTCAAGATAAACATTATCTTATTATAGTTACAAGGGAATACAGTAGACTTTAAGTGATAGTCAAATTTTTGGTCGTTATGTGATGTATACATGTCTTTCTGTACTCTTGTACAAACACTTATTGCTCTATCTACTTCAAGATATACATTATCTTATTGTAGTTACAAGGGAATAGAGAAACTTCAAGTTATAGTTAAATGTTTTGTTTGTTATGAGATGTCTATTAAATTTCGTTGTTATTGTATGACCAGAAAAAGGAATTCAGTAATAATTTTCTGCCTGAAATACGCTAGATCATATGAGACGATGAACAAAATAAATGAGTACAGGTTACATAGAGCGTAGAATTACCAGACGTTCATCTTTCAGAATAAGGCAAAGGCTTGAGTCAGATAACTCACCCTGAGCAGTATTCGAGCTCGGTATCTGTTGAATTTCTCTCTTCACGTTACTATAGAGTTCGTAGCTCGTAACTGTATTTAGATAGAAAGTTTTCAGTTAGTATATATAGATACTTTGTACAGCGTAAATGTTCTGCAAATGAAAATTGTCATATTAGAGGACACCAAGATACGAAATGGAGTATTAGCTACATCATCACTGAGTTGCCAAAAGTGTAATAAAGAATATACATTTGAGACATTCAGAACAATTGAAAGTGGTACAGAAGTAAATGCAAGGTTTGTTTATGACTTGAGAAGTATTGACAAGGGAATTGACACAGGTAAGATATTGGCTGTTGTTCTCAATTTACCAGCCCCCCTCCCGCCAAATTTAACAAAATAATTAATAATACCATAGAGCAAGTGTCCATGGAGTCTAGGAAGAAGTGAAAGAGTCAGAAACAAAAGAGAAAGGATGCTGATGATAAAAATGATGCAGAATATGGATCTGGGGAAATTCTGAGGTGTAGTACCAACATAACAAAACTTTAATGCTGTTTTTATCTGTTTTATTTTTCTAAAGTTTAGGTGCGTTCATCTATAAAACCACCGCAGCTTCAAGTCTACATTTTTTTTCTGAAATTAAAGCAATACTTAAACTGTTTTAACGGTACTTCTAGAAAGATATGTGAAAATTTGAAATTACCAAAAATAAATGTTGAATATTTTTAGAAGTAATTTCAGAGACATTTATTTAAAAAATCACGTCGTTTATTAAAACTCCAAAATAAGATTTATTATCTTTAATGAATTGTAAAAGTGTTGTAAAATAACAAGTAAAGTTACAAATTGATGCGTTCAGTTGTTCTTGATATAAGCGCACCTAAACACTCTCATTTTAACATTGGTGAGATAGATTGCTCCGACTCTTGCCTTTTGTTAAACTAATACACCGCCTCTGTACAAAATACCTAAATTAGGATACATTTTGCTTTAAACTATATCAAAATATTACCTTTTCCTTTCATATCTTCACACCTGGGTTACCTTTTCGTGTGTTTCGATCGCCAGAGGGCGTAGCACTGAAGAGATTCTCCTCTATTAGCAGTGTTTATTGTTTATATTGTTTGTGTATCCTCAGGCTTATATTTTCCTATATTCTTGAACACCTATAAAATTCATTTCACGTGTGTCGCTTCCTGGGGTTAGAGGTTAATGCCAAGATTCCCACAACCTTAGGCATATCCTGAAGGTGAAGAGGTGAAGAGGTCAATGTAGTCTTTCGACACTGCAGAGATATCCATACGACACCACCATTTTATACGAGGGCTGTTCAATAAGGAATGATACCAATATCTTTCTGTAAACGTTTCTTTACTCATCCTCATAATTTTGAGGGTCCTTCTCATATTAGTCTCCCCTGAATGCGATACACTTGTCCCAGCGTATCTGCCAGTCTTCAAAGACATGCTGGAAACCACTTTATGAGAGATCCTTCACAATCGCCTCCGCAGCCTTCACCACTGCTTCTGATGATGGATAATGTCTCCCACGAAGGCGTTTCTTCAAGTTAGGGTATATAAAAAAGTCACATGGGGCTAAATCCGGACTATAGGGAGCGTGAGGAATGCAGTTCACGTTGATTTTTGCAAGATATTCAGCAACAACATTGGCAATATGCGGCCGCGCATTATCATGGTGCAGCGTCCAGCCTGCTTCATGGAAATGTGGTCTATTGCGACTGATATAGACTTGCACTGTTTTCAGGAGATCCCTGTAGTATTGTCAAGTTACTGATGTGTGTGCAGGTAGAACATGCTGATAAACCATTCCATGAATATCAAAGAATGAGATGACCATAACTTTCCCAGAAGAAGTAACCACTTCTGCTTTTTTGGGGGGTTGGTGATGAAGGAGATTTCCACACTGAGCTTTGCTGTTTGCTCTCAAGATCAAAATGATATAGCCAAGTTTCATCAGTAGTGATTATGCTTGAAAGAATCTCCGGATCTTCCTCTAACATTAACTTTTAACTGCAAGCAGACCTGCATGCGAATGTCCTTTTGTTCGGGAATCAACAGTCTTGGAACCCATCGCACACAAACACGTCTCATGTGTAATGTTTCTGTCACCAACGTGTGGGTGGCACCCAATGAAATGTTCAGTATTTCAGAAAGTGATTTTAAGGTAATTCGTCGATCCTCTCTCACAATGGCAGCAGCAGTGTTGATGTTTTCTTCCGTGAGAGCAGTAACTGGAGCCCCGTGTCCACCTTCCTTTGAAATTGATTGTCTGCTCTCCTTAAACAAGTTAAACTACCTTCGAGCTGTGCTGTAGGGAAGAACAGACTCTCCATATGCCCCCTGTAACATTGTACAGGCCTCAACTGAAGATTTGTTGAGCCGAAAGAAGAATTTCAAAGCCGCATATTGTTCCTCACGTGTTACCTCCATTGCAGCGTTAGGCGATACTGAACATGTCTGAACTTGCCTGGTTCTCACAGGCGGGAACCAGGAGTACTAACAATGAAGCTACTACGGCGTGTTTGTTTCACATTAAGCTAACAGAGTATAAGACTATTTTAGTTAATTTCCATCAATTAACTAAAATAATAAGAGGTAAATGATGAAGCCTGGGACTTATCTACTTACAATAGTAAGTCGCCACAAACGGTGTATCTCGTATGCGAGAGCACCTAGTGGTCTACCGGAAAATATACGAGTCAACTGAAGAATTTGGTATCAGGACGGCACGTTGGCCATGGTATCTTAAAGGTTAAGAGCGACTGGACGGAAACCAGGAGATCCATGGTTCAAATCCCGGCCATGGTATTGAATTTTTCATGTTGACTCTATGCATAGAATATAATAAGTTTCAATTTTAGTGCCAAAAACTATGACCGTAATGACTATGATCATTCTTTACTGTTCAGACCTCGTAGTTTTTATATAAGTAAAAAATAAGTCTAATAAATGAAATTATCTTAAATAAAGTTTTTATTTAGACGAATTATGGTTTTAGAAGAGTAGAATTATTTCCTAAAATACCCTTTTGGGCGAACACTGCACCTAGCAGAGAACGTAAAGTATCTACAGCAAACCATTTGAGAAACTGATCTCGTTGGAAGAAACAAAAGAGTACGTGGTAATTTCCTGTGTTGCCCACATAAATTTCCATTTAACTAAACTATCTACACATAAAAACAGCGTTCTGGCGAATTGAGAGAAAAATATCACAACAAATCCTTATCACTGTTTCTGTGTCTCGGAAAAAAAAAAAAAAAAATATAAAAAATAAAAAAATAAACTCCGCTTTCTTATGTTCCGATGCCTAGATTCTATATCGGAACCTTTTAGCTATTTCTTATTTTCATTTATAAATTTATTAATTATAAGAATAACTCTTTTAATTGTTTGCAGAAACAATAACCTAAGTGACTGCTAAACTTTGCAGTCAACTAACCTAACAAATATCCTAATTATTTTTCTTTTGTTTCCAAATTAGTCTCACTCTTCAATTATATATATCGCTGTCAAGTCAGTCCGGTTTCAGTCTATATCACCTTGTTGGTTTATTAACTCTTCTCCTCCCAACTCATGGATATTTTCAATTTCAAAATCTCCTTATTCCTCTTCTTCTACTGGTGTTGCTTCCTCAATTGGATCTCTTCCTATGTTCATATTTCCTTCCATCTCTCGTCTTTGGAGTCTAGTTGATCGTCTTATTTGTTGAAATGTTGCAGGTGTAGCCAATTCTATTGGTGTCGATTTCTTAGAAGTTATATATTGTTCCCAAGCTTTTGTTGAAATGATTTTTGTTATTGTGTCTAACTTATTGAACTCCTCTGCATCTCTTATTATTTCCCATGTTGTCTTTCCTTACAGCTCTTGTCTCAAATTATCCACTTCTCGATGCTCCTGACACTCGAAAATTTGGTGTTCTGGTGTATCCTCTATGCTGCATGCTGTACATAGACTTGTCGCTCGTCTTCCTATTCTCTTAAAGTAGGTGGCATAAGGACCATGTAAGGTCCCGTAGGGGAAGGGATCCGTCCCTTTCAGCTACCAAAGTGCGGGCGCTGCGGACCCTTAGCACTCGTGGTACCTCTGACGTTACTAGAGGAACCTCGGGCCGAACATCCGAGCCCTTCCTTCGGGAGTTGTTCGGATTGCGTTGGTCTCGAGGGGGCAGTGTGTTCCCGATACCCGTGGGAGATTGGGTACGTCTTCGGACGGGGTTGAGGGAATCCGGGTACTAGCCTGCTTAGCTAGTAGAAGGTGTGCTAGATCACCAGGCGGCCCCACCGAGGTCATATCGGTAGTCTTCACCTTGAGTGTTGACGCGCGTAAGTGGCGTATCCACTTCCGTCCCGTCTTGTGTCCCTAGGACCAGATGGGGGGGGGGGCTTGTTAGGAAACCAGGTCTTGTCCTATGGAAAGCACCACGGAGGACGCCGAGCGCCCTTTGGTACAGCTCGGATACTCCCTGGTTTAAAGAGGCCCGGGTCTTGTTCCTACGGGGACAGGGCTAATGGGAGTAGACCCTCTGCACTCAGATGTGTCTCGGAAGTTGTAACTGCCCTGACAGACGATAACAAATGACAGTGTAAAAGTCACTTCTTCCATGCTAGTGGCTTTGTGTACCAAAACCGTGGCCGGCCTACCTGACCCGTGGGATTTTGAGAGGGTTTCCCAGGCGAATGCTGGGCAGATTAACTACACCCCCCAATTTTTCTGTCCCTCCATTATAATTTCAAATCATCTCTCATCTGCTAGCCTCCTTCAGGGTACATACTGTCACCCTGGTGGTAGACTCGCGAAGCCGATAAAAAGATGATGGCCGATCGTTACCGGAAATAAGAGACAGTTGAATGTAGAGGAGAGAAAAAAAACAGTTTAAGGTTAGCTAGCAAACTGTAATGTTGAACAGTATATTTCGAGGAGAATAAAGTGTAGTTTTTGTGTTTCGTAACCTCGTTTTATCATTTCACGAACCCACAAAGTCACAACTGGTATCAGAAAGCGGGACAACAACATCACCGAACATTATGGCCATGGAATCGGCATTGGAAATGCTTTTGCAGAAGATGAACGAATTAACAGCGAAGTCGGAAGCGGCAAATAACAACTTGGCCGCAGAGTTGAAAGAAATAAAGACCGAATTGACCACAGAAATGAAGGCAGCGAACGACAGTCTGGCCACGGAAATGAAGGAGGCGAACGAGGTCCTCGCCGCCAAATTTGAGGAACAGTTGGCCGGCGTGAGGGATGACGTGACGGAGCTGGTCAAGCGGATGGGCCAAGTGGACGAGCACGTCGAGGACCTGGCGAACCGCTTCAGTGGCCAGGGACAACAGATGGTCACCGGAGGAGGAGGCCACACAGTTAATAGCCAGCCTCCAGGGACGGGCCGCGGAAATCCTAAACGCGGTGCAGACAACGGCGGCGCCCAAGGACATCTGGGAGGGCCTGGAGAATCGCTTCGGGAACCACCACTTAGCCGCAGCATACCGCAGCCAGCTAAAGGCAAGGTCGCAGCAGCCGGGGGAGACGCTGCAGGAGTTCGCCATAGCGATCGAGCAGCTAGCTAGCAAGGCCTTGGTTGACCTGCCACTGGAGTTCGTATCCCGGGAAGCTGCCTACAATTTTGTCGACGGGGTACGGGACACGGAGATTCGTCAGCGCCTAATGCTCGGCGAATATAAAACCTAGTGGCCTGTGTTGGAGGTGTGGACAGCCCGGACACCTGCGGAGAGACTGCCCACACCAGGAAGAGCAGCCGGAAAACGAGTAAGGGCCGTCGTGGAGAGGGTTACGTCGGCGCCATCATCACCATCCCCTCGAGTGACACTGCGCGCCGTCAGCCGGCGTATGGATGACAGCCTCATCGCGGACGGTTGGGTAAGAGGAAAGCCGTGCCGCGTGCTGGTGGACACCGGGGCGGCCGTGACCATCATCAGACCTGACGTGGCGAAGGGTTTGCCGACGAGGAAACCGAGCCGACCATTACAGCTTGTGACGGCATCGGACGACACCATGCCTGTGCAGAAGGAGGCCCTGCTGGAGCTGAACTTGGGACGGAGTGCCGTGCGTCGGTGGGTGTTCGTCGCGAAGGTGGCTGAGGAGGTGATTCTGGGACTGGATGCCCTCAGGAGCCACGAGGCAACGGTCGACGTCGGCATGAAGGTCCTGAGGCTCAACGGAGAAGAGGTTATACTCCGTCAACCAGAAGAGCGCCTTGGAATTGGCAGGGTCGTCTTGAGCGAAGACGTGGGTGCCCCGAGGAAAGATGTTGGTGGTACACCTGGATCGCCTGGCCCGCTACGAAGGCACTGTTCGGGACGACCAGCCTTGAGGAGGGAGCAGTGTCACCCTGGTGGTAGACTCGCGAAGCCGATAAAAAAATGATGGCCGATCGTTACCGGAAATGAGAGACAGTTGAATGTAGAGGAGAGAAAAAAAAACAGTTTAAGGTTAGCTAGCAAACTGTAATGTTGACGAATGTATTTCGAGGAGAATAAAGTGTAGTTTTTGTGTTTCGTAACCTCGTTTTATCATTTCACGAACCCACAAAGTCACAATACTTACGTTCCTTGCATGGTATCGACCTCTAATGATACTTCAAAAATTCCTCCCGAATAGGGCCAAATTTCGGGAGATGACCATCTCGGTAAAATGCAACAGTTACTGGGAGTGGAGAGCTAAGGAGTCTTTGGGTATTTCCTCCGAAAGAAGCACTCTTAATCCTTATGATGGATTTCAGTTCAGCTCCTCCTAGAGACCGGCCTTAAAGATGGAAATCCGTCGATCTAAGAAGCAAAGATCAATACAGATTGATTACACTGGGCAACAAAAATAATTTTTGAATGTTTCGAGCACTTCATGAGGCAATTCGTACTAATTTTTTGTTGAGAAAAACAAATATGACAACGAAAATCTTTATTAGCTCTAGTTTCTATGATATACACAAGGTGGAGGTAATACATATTAACGGATTGAGAGAAAAGGAAATTACATATATGCTAACAACAATGAAAGTGCATCTGAACTTTTTTAACTGATAATTACATGCTAAGAGTTCTAAATTACTGGAAATATACTTTGCAGGTAGTCGTGTCTCAAGAGAATCATGTGGTCGTCTTTTAGCTTGCCTCTTGTGATGGAGTGCCGCAGAATCCCTATACAAAGACCAAGCATTACTTCATTCCAACGGCCCTGATATCTTTGTTCCGTAACAGAAATGTCCTGATGGAATCTCTCCCCATGTTCATCACTAACAGCTCCACAACTAGGAGGGAAAAAGTCTAGGTGGGAGTGGAGAAAATGGATCTTAAGGGTATGTTGCATCCAAGGTTACGCTATTTTTGCAGGAGCACTGTCAGCAAATGCTTGTAGTTGTCATCTCTTTTGTTGCCTAAAAATCCATGAACAACACCCTTGAGGGCTTCCCAAGCTTCCTTTTCTTTCCCCTCCAAAATTTGGTCAAACGCAGGATCCTTTACAAGTTCTCTTATTTGTGGTCCGACGAAAATACCTTTCTTAACTTTTGCATTATTTAATTTTCAAAATTTCTCTCTGATTGTGTTTTGTTATTTGACAGGTGCGCCAACTCCCAAAAAATACCCACAAATTTAAAATGTTCACTATAAAAATTAAATGTCACTTTAACTTCAAAACAAGAGCTAATCTATCATTTTTATGGTCATTTTTTAATTCAGCAGATGGTAATACATGTAACTTCACTATTTTTAAGCTCGGAACATTTTCATTGTTGCCCAGTGTAATCAAGTTAAGTAGTTACGTTTCTTTGTCACAACTTTCTATACTCACGCCATCTCCTGACTTCGCATTTAAGGGTATGTATGACTGAAATTTTCAAATTCTGAACTAGTAATGCTAGCTTTTTCAAATTTACACCATAGGTGTAGTATAATGTAGACATGTTACAACCTAAATTTAAACCATTTTTATCCAGCAGTTTAGAAATTATGATAAATTTTGTATGTTTTTTGTTACGTCACTAAAAAAGTCCCTTGCGACAAAATATTTTGAATTTTGGTCTAATATTTTAACCCTATGTTCATAATACACATACTTTTTGAAATTGCTCTGGGTTTTTCTGTGTCTCCTTTAGTTTAGGTCACAAAAATTTTTAATTCACAAATATTCTTTTTTTGTCTAAAAAACTGTAAGTTTTGTGTTTGAAAATTAAAAATATATGCTTATATACATTTCACAATAAAACCTAGAGCAATTTCCATTCCTCATGATATTCTGAACCTGTGTAGGAAATTTCATGAATGTAGTACAAAAACTGCATCGCAAGGAGCATTTTACAGGAAGAAAAATGCTGAAAATATGAACATTGAGAAAACAGCGATTAAAGATTTGATTGCATAACTCACATTAAATTCCACCAGGCTGATGGGTTGGACCCTCAGATTTCTTTTTCCTCTCCTCTGTTGCTGCTTTTTCCACCTTTTTCTTCTTTAGATGTTGCTTTTCTTCTGCACAACTTCGCTTCTTGCTTTGCAGGATACGAGTCTGATCTCGCTGCACTGAAGTTTTCCTTGCTGAGTCTACTACACTTTCACCTCTGATATTTCGCTGCAGCTCCAATGACTTAAGACAACCCATGTTAAACTCACTGATGCTTTTAATAACAGCAAGATCCAATTTTTGTTTTGATATGAAAACTTCCTTTGGGCACTTATTCCCTATGACATGATGCAAAGATTCATTGGCATTCTGTGTTTTTCCTGTTTTGCACCTCTCTAGTAATGTTGTAGAAGCCAGCCTCTGATATATTGGCAACATTTTAGGAACCATTTAGTCTTCTAAAGCCTTATTTTTCTTTTCTTGAATTGAAAATTTAAGAACGGAAAACAGACAGAGAATGTGGATGTAGGCAAAAGAGGGCGTGACTCTGACAGAGTTTAAAGGCCACCGCCATTTAAATAAGCATTTAAAAATGGCGTCCGGAGGCAAATTATGCATTTTTCACATTCGGGAATGTCTAAATTATTTTATAGAATTAAAATAAAAAAGTCGTTATTTTCACGATTTTCATGAAATTTCACTCATACATACCCTTAATTTACTAAAAACAGTCTTTTGTTCAGTAATGCGAATTTTTATAGTGTTTTGTCTTTGTTTATATTTGTGTTATATCCAGCGTTTCATTTGTGGTTATAACATGTTATAAATATCCTGACGATGGGAAAGATGCACACTCCCGAAACGTAGGATATCTAATCGTCTTTTCACGTGGCTTGTTGCCCGAGAAGAAAGTCTTATTGCACAAAATTATATAACTTGTGTCTAGTAACTTTTTGTAGACTTAGCCAGTTCCGAGATATTACTGTTATTGTCTGAATTTATTAATACATACGCATGTATGTATTCGCTGAGAAGTGACTAGATTCATATTTTTCTTATCATCACTTTGAGAGAGAAGGTATGTTATATGGAGGTGTTATAACTTGAACCCACCAAGTAATTTTGGACCGATGAACAATATGGCACGGGAAGCAGTCGTAATTAATAAGTCGCTGGGTAAAATAGCACCGCGCAGCCGAGGAATTTGAAGCCGGAGTGGTTCCATGTACAAACCGTATGCTAGGAGAGAAATTGAGACGAGTTACATTCAACTTGCCTCACCTTGCACGTCACTTTTTTTAACCGTTATTAGGTTAGCTTCAGATATGTTACTTATCCTACCATTACAGCAACGACGCGGTCATAATTACAATCATAATTTTCGCACTAACATTTAATCTTACTATATTCTGTTAGCTTAATGTGAAACAAACACGCCGTAGTAGTTTCATTGTTGGTACTCCCGTTTCCCGCCTGTGAGAACCCGGCAAGTTCAGACATGTTCAGTATCGCCTACCGCTGCAATGGAGGTAACACACGAGGAACAATATGCGGCTTTGAAATTCTGCTTTCGTCTCAACAAATCTTCAGTTGAGGTCTATACAATTTCACAGGAGGCCTATGGAGAGTCTGTTCTTCCCTACAGCACACCTTCATAGCCAGATGGACCCGGTGCTCCAGTTACTGTTCTTACGGAAGAAAACATCAACACTGCTGCTGCCATTGTGAGAGAGGATCGACGAATTACCTTAAGATCACTTTCTGAAATACTGAACATTTCATTGGGTGCCACCCACACGTTGGTGACAGAAACATTACACATGAGACGTGTTTGCGCGCGATGGGTTCCAAGACTGTTGATTCCCGAACAAAAGGACATTCGCCTGCAGGTCTGCATGCAGTTAAAGTTGATGTTAGAGGAAGATCCTAAGTTTCTCTCAAACGTAATCACTGCTGATCAAACTTGGCTACATCATTTTGATCCTGAGAGCAAAGAGCAAAGCTCAGTGTGGAAATCTCCTTCATCACCAACCCCCAAAAAAGCAAAACTGGTTGCTTCTGTGGGAGTTATGGTCATCTCATTCTTTGATATTCATAGAAGGTTTTATCAGCATGTTGTACTTGCACACACATCAGTAACTGGACAATACTACAGGGATGTCCTGAAAAAGCTGCAGGTTAATATCAGGTGCAAAAGACAACATTTCCGTGAAACAGGCTGGATGCTGTATGCACGGCTGCATATTGCCAATGTTGTTGCTGAATATCTTACAAAAATCAACATGAAGTGCATCAACATACGCATGGATTTCTCATTTTATTATTCAATAACGTGTATTCATGAGAACACGCCACTGGAAGTACACAACTGAAATTAGCGTGAATGTACACTGCGGAAGAAACGTTATTTGCTCTGTTACTGAAACTTCTGGGGCGTTAAGAACGTAGCGCCCCGGCGTAAGGAAAAATGAAAATAAGATGGTAACGCCGAAAAGTTAGGAAAGTCAAGAGAGGAAGAGGGAACGAGCTGCAAAAACAAAAAGAGCATCGGGTCGGTTTAATGCTGCTCCCCCGCTGCTCATTTGTCACGTCACAACTTGGGTCAAGAGATTACAATCAACAAGGTGGGGGCATATAGAAAACTATTCTCTTTTGCTTACAGCTCCAGTTCCTCTCCCAGAAAGATAGCATCGATAAAACAAAACAACACAGGTGCATATTTCTCTTTTGTTTTTAGCGCGATTCTCTTCTTTCTTCCAAGAAACGTTGAATTATTTGGAACGGCAGCTTAAAAAAAAAAGGAAAGGACCAAGATGGATCGCTAGATAGACAGTCGGACAGATGCATGACATGAAAAATGAAAACAGAAACAGAAGCATTTGTCATGTAGCACCGTGGCGCTTTGCTGCTTAAGAATTCCTCTGTTTGTATTTTGATGAACCGATATGAAACATCTTGACAACTTTATGAGGAGGTTTGTAGATGGCCTCTTGATTGTCGACGCTGTGACGTGCATTCCTAAGAGGAACATCGGTGATGTATGGCTTCTATAACAGCTAGGGAAAAATAATAATTGTGTATCAATATTTATAAACTGTTCTGAAATAGATCTACCAGACATTCTGATTCATATCTCAGATACAGGTCGGTGAAAATATTTAATGAACAATGCATTACTGCAATGCTCTTATATCATTCTAATTCTCACCTACGGTAGAGGACAAAGTTGCCCTTCACTAAAAGAATAAATGTCAAGAATTCAATATTGAGTCGCTTTTCTTATATAAACAAATGAAAATGAGATAAACAAATAATTGCCTATCAGTAAGAGTCAGGCAGTTGCAAACAGTTCTCAAAATCAAATCGGAACATAACATTCTTGTACTTTTATCAAGTCAATAATAACAGAGCCCGCCTTTCTAGCGCAGGGGTAGTGTAACTGCCTGACGTTCAAGAGGTTCCAAGTACGAATATCGGTCAGAGTGGTAACCCTTAGCTCTGTGTATACTGTACTCATTTCAACATCATTTCACTCATCCTTACACATGACTTAACGTTGGAGGTTTCCTCTTATCCTGAAACATGAATGTCTGTTAACTCTAAACTCTATGTACCCTGGACTTATTTTAATATCATTTCCTTCCTACCCAAATATGACTTAACGTTGGTGGTTTTCTCTTATCCTGAAAGATAAATGTCTCGTAACTCTAAGCTCTATGTACCCTGGACTCATTAGCACATCATTTCATTCATCGTCCGATATGACTTAACGTTGGAGGTTTCCTCTTATCCTGAAAGATGAATATCTGGTAACTCTAAGCTCTATGTACCCTGTACTCCTTTGAACTTCATTTCACTCATTGTCCGATATGACTTAACGTTGGAGGTTTCCTCTTATCCTGAAAGATGAATGTCTGGTAACTCTAAGCTCTATGTACCCTGTACTCATTTGAACTTCATTTCATTCATCGTCCGATATGACTTAACGTTGGAGGTTTCCTCTTATCCTGAAAGATGAATGTCTGGTAACTCTAGGCTCTATGTACCCTGTACTCATTTGAACTTCATTTCATTCATCGTCCGATATGACTTAACGTTGGAGGTTTTCTCTTATCCTGAAAGATGAATGTCTGGTAACTCTAAGCTCTATAGACCCTGTACTCATTTGAACATCTTTTCATTCATCGTCTGATATGACTTAACGTTGGAGGTTTCCTCTTATCCTGAAAGATGAATGTCTGGTAACTCTAAGCTCTATGTACCCTGTACTCATTTGAACATCATTTCCTTCATACTCCAATATGACTTAACGTTGGTGGTTTTCTCTTATCCTGAAAGATGAATGTCTGGTAACTCTAAGCTCTATGTACCCTGTACTCATTTGAACATCATTTCATTCATCGTCCGATATGACTTAACGTTGGAGGTTTCCTCTTATCCTGAAAGATGAATGTCTGGTAACTCAAAGCTCTATGTACCCTGTACTCATTTGAATTTCATTTCATTCATCGTCCGATATGACTTAACGTTGGAGGGTTCCTCTTATCCTGAAAGATGAATGTCTGGTAACTCTAAACTCTATGTACCCTGGACTTATTTTAATATCATTTCCTTCATACTCCAAAATGACTTAACGTTGGTGGTTTTCTCTTATCCTGAAAGATGAATGTCTGGTAACTCTAAGCTCTATGTACCCTGTACTCATTTGAACATCATTTCATTCATCGTCCGATATGACTTAACGTTGGAGGGTTCCTCTTATCCTGAAAGATGAATGTCTGGTAACTCTAAGCTCTATGTACCCTGTACTCATTTGAACATCATTTCATTCATCGTCCGATATGACTTAACGTTGGAGGTTTTCCCTTATCCTGAAAGATGAATGACTGGTAACTCTAAGCTGTATGTACCCTGTACTCATTTTAACATCATTTCATTCATCGTCCGATATGACAACGTTTGAAGAGGGTAATTATATAGGGAAGGGAATATTAAAAGCTGTTACGAATTAGCAGTTTAAGAGCTGGCAATATGTGAAGTAAAGTAGCTGGTAGACATGCGTGTATTTCGGAGATATAAAGAAGTTTAATGCCCTAGAGAAGTGCCCAGTGTATACATCTGACGTTCGCCTAAATGAAGGTCGACGTATGCGTGCCTGTGTCACGTACCTGTGTTCAGGAGTTTCCATGGATACCCGTGAAGATTTAGAACAACATTCAGCCAAGTTACCTTTCACTGAAAGATTTTTCGAACCGTTGGATTGCCTCCAAAGAACTGAATATGTGCCTCTTTAAACCCAACTAATCCCACTCCATTTTACTCTAAACTTTAGGTCTTCCAGGGATCATAAACTGCCATTTCGCCTTAACATAATTAATTCTTGTTGCCAGATTGCGTGTGGCGAGAGCCGTGCTTTGTTTTTTATCGTGGGAAGCTCTTTTCCATTTAAATGTTAACCATAGCTATGGCATATCCACAAGATATGAATCATGAATTTTATAAATACAGCATTACTCAAATGAAAACAACATAGCGCTGCAGGCGAAAATGTCTGTTTATTCGTATTAATCAGATCAAGTAAACATACCAGTCGAGCTATCGTTTCCGTTGCAGTTCTTAGATATTAATTCTCCAGGCGGAGCCATTCCTGGAGCTATATAGGCTTATAAATGAATCAAGATAATGATTCTGCACCACAAATTTACAGTGTTCTTACACTGAAAATCTGCTTCAATTTATGCTTTCAACATAAACATTATCTTATTGTAGTTACAAGGGAATACAGTAGACTTTAAGTGATAGTCAAGTGTTTTGGTCGTTATATGATGTATACACGACTTTCTCTACTCTTGTACAAACACTTATTGCTCTATCTACTTCAAGATAAAAATTATATTATTGGAGTTACAAGGGAATACAGTAGACTTTAAGCGATAGTCAAATGTTTTGGTCGTTATATGATGTATACGTGACTTTCTCTACTCTTGTACAAACACTTATTGCTCTATCTACTTCAAGATAAAAATTATCTTATTGTAATTACAAGGGAATACAGTAGACTTTAAGCGATAGTCAAATGTTTTGGTCGTTATATGATGTACACATGACTTTCTCTACTCTTGTACAAACACTTATTGCTCTATCTATTTCAAGATAAAAATTATCTTATTGTAGTTACAGGGGAATACAGTAGACTTTAAGCGATAGTCAAGTGTTTTGGTCGTTATGTGATGTATACGTGACTTTCTCTATCCTTGTACAAACACTTATTGCTCTATCTACTTCAAGATAAAAATTATCTTATTGTGGTTACAAGGGAATACAGTAGACTTTAAGCGATAGTCAAATGTTTTGGTCGTTATATGATGTATACATGACTTTCTCTACCCTTGTACAAACACTTATTGCTCTATCTACTTCAAGATAAAAATTATATTATTGTAGTTACAAGGGAATACAGTAGACTTTAAGCGATAGTCAAATGTTTTGGTCGTTATATGATGTATACATGACTTTCTCTACCCTTGTACAAACACTTATTGCTCTATCTACTTCAAGATAAAAATTATATTATTGGAGTTACAAGGGAATACAGTAGACTTTAAGTGATAGTCAAATGTTTTGGTCGTTATGTGATGTATACATGACTTTCTCTACCCTTGTACAAACACTTATTGCTCTATCTACTTCAAGATAAAAATTATCTTATTGTAGTTACAAGGGAATACAGTAGACTTTAAGCGATAGTCAAGTGTTTTGGTCGTTATGTGATGTATACGTGACTTTCTCTACCCTTGTACAAACACTTATTGCTCTATCTACTTCAAGATAAAAATTATATTTTTGGAGTTACAAGGGAATACAGTAGACTTTAAGCGATAGTCAAATGTTTTGGTCGTTATATGATGTATACGTGACTTTCTCTACCCTTGTACAAACACTTATTGCTCTATCTACTTCAAGATAAAAATTATCTTATTGTAGTTACAAGGGAATACATAGACTTTAAGCGATAGTTACATGTTTTGGTCGTTATATGATGTATACATGACTTTCTCTACTCTTGTACAAACACTTATTGCTCTATCTACTTCAAGATAAACATTATCTTATTGTAGTTACAAGGGAATACAGTAGACTTTAAGCGATAGTCAAATGTTTTGATCGTTATGTGATGTATACATGACTTTCTCTACTCTTGTACAAACACTTATTGCTCTATCTACTTCAAGATAAAAATTATATTATTGTAGTTACAAGGGAATACAGTAGACTTTAAGCGATAGTGAAATGTTTTGGTCGTTATATGATGGATACATGACTTTCTCTACTCTTGTACAAACACTTATTGCTGTATCTACTTCAAGATAAACATTATCTTATTGTAGTTACAAGGGAATAAAGTAGACTTTAAGGGATATTCAAATGTTTTGTGATAGGCAAAAGTTTTGGTCGTTATGTGATGTATACATGACTTTCTCTACCCTTGTACAAACACTTATTGCTCTATCTACTGCAAGTTAAACTTTATCTTATTGTAGTTACAAGGGAATACAGTAGACTTTAAGTGATAGTCAAATGTTTTGTTGGTTATGTGATGTATACATGACTTTCTCTACTCTTGTACAAACACTTATTGCTCTATCTACTTCAACATAAACAATATCTTATTGTAGTTACAAGGGAATACAGTAGTCTTTAAGTGATAGTCAAATGTTTTGTTGGTTATGTGATGTATACATGACTTTCTCTACTCTTGTACAAACACTTATTGCTCTATCTACTTCAACATAAACAATATCTTATTGTAGTTACAAGGGAATACAGTAGTCTTTAAGTGATAGTCAAATGTTTTGTTGGTTATGTGATGTATACATGACTTTCTCTACTCTTGTACAAACACTTATTGCTCTATCTACTTCAAGTTAAACTTTATCTTATTGTAGTTACAAGGGAATACAGTAGTCTTTAAGTGATAGTCAAATGTTTTGTTGGTTATGTGATGTATACATGACTTTCTCTACTCTGGTACAAACACTTATTGCTCTATCTACTTCAACATAAACAATATCTTATTGTAGTTACAAGGGAATACAGTAGTCTTTAAGTGATAGTCAAATGTTTTGTTGGTTATGTGATGTATACATGACTTTCTCTACTCTTGTACAAACACTTATTGCTCTATCTACTGCAAGTTAAACTTTATCTTATTGTAGTTACAAGGGAATACAGTAGACTTTAAGTGATAGTCAAATGTTTTGTTGGTTATGTGATGTATACATGACTTTCTCTACTCTTGTACAAACACTTATTGCTCTATCTACTTCAACATAAACAATATCTTATTGTAGTTACAAGGGAATACAGTAGTCTTTAAGTGATAGTCAAATGTTTTGTTGGTTATGTGATGTATACATGACTTTCTCTACTCTTGTACAAACACTTATTGCTCTATCTACTTCAACATAAACAATATCTTATTGTAGTTACAAGGGAATACAGTAGACCTTAAGTGATAGTCAAATGTTTTGTTGGTTATGTGATGTATACATGACTTTCTCTACTCTTGTACAAACACTTATTGCTCTATCTACTTCAACATAAACAATATCTTATTGTAGTTACAAGGGAATACAGTAGACTTTAAGTGATAGTCAAATGTTTTGTTGGTTATGTGATGTATACATGACTTTCTCTACTCTTGTACAATCACTTATTGCTCTATCTACTTCAACATAAACAATATCTTATTGTAGTTACAAGGTAATACAGTAGTCTTTAAGTGATAATCAAATGAAGTCGTTTTGTGATGTACACATGACTATCTCTATTGTTGTACAAACACTTCTTGCTCTATCTACTCTATTTTTGAATTGCATTCTCTTTTTTATGTTTTGTTTACGGTCTGGAATATTCTGTGAAGGACAAGTCAAATACCCTGTTTATTGTAAGTACGTGAAGGTTGAGAGTATATTGTTTCAAGTGGGAGATTGCTCGACAGCGGTTTTCCCTGGGAAGTTCCTCGTGAGTCATTCTCCAGTTGAACATGCAACCAGTCGGAACTTCATGATTCGTATCGGTTCTTGTTCACGCTACAGTGATTCTAGATCAACGATGTCCAGAATATGTTGTGACTGAAAACTGGAATATCACGTTACAGACAGACTCATGAGCTTTCTAATGCCATGTTTGTTTATCAGAGTTGGCGAGTCTAGCCTCAGGAAAGTGCAGTACTATCGAGATGCCATCGAAAAATACATCTTTCGAGCTACGTTGAAAAAAATATTATTAAATTCTGAGTATGGGCCTGGAAAATTAGGAGGTGGTAGGAGAGGAAGCGTCGCAGAATCCACCTGCCAAACTGGAAAAAACAAAAAAACCGTGGTCATTTTGGGCCATCGCCGAAAATCGGAACAAGGTACGCGAGAAAATTAGGATAGGATAAATTATATGTAGGGGACTTGGCACGAGGAACTGTTGCATCTATGCCACAAGAGGGGCATTCCCTGGTGGAAGCATGAGACCTCAATGGCTGACGACTGTGTAGTGGTAGTAGGGTGTCGTCACCATTTGTCGCTTCATCCGTCCTCCCGGGGATGCCCCATTTTGGGTTAGACACAAAGGGAGGGCCTCCGTGCCCTTCAGCTGCTGTGGTGGCAGCGCTCCGAACCCCAAGTACTAGTGGTACCTCTGACGTTACTAGAGGAACCTCGGGCCGAACTACCGAGCCGCTTCCGTAGGGGAGTTGTTTGGATTGGGTTGGACTCTATGGGGCAGTGGTTCCCGATACCCGTAGGAGATCGGGTACGTCTTCGGACGGGGTTGAGGGAAGCTATACATTCCCGGGTACTAGCCTGCACAGCTAGTAGAAGATGTGCTAGATCACCAGGCGGCCCTACCGAGGTCATATCGGTAGCCTTCACCTTTGAGGTTGGCGCGCAAAAGTGTCGTATCCACTTCCATCCCGTCTTGAGTCCCTAGGACCAGATGGGGCGGCTTGTAAGTCTCTAGGTCTTGCTCTATGTAAAGCCCCACGGAGGTGCCGGGAGCCCTTTCGGGACAGGCCGGTAACTCCCTGGTGGTCAGAAGCGTGGGGGTCAGTCTTTACTCTGTGTGTATTACCCTGGTAAGATACCCTCATGTTTATATATATGACTTCAAAGCTGTCACGAAGAAACTCCTGCGTCGGGTTCGTCCGAAGCGCTGGTGCGTTGTCTTGTAGAAGGCGCACATGTCTAACCTGATCCGCCCGCTTTTTCACGCAATTCTAGGACGAGTTTATTCTTCTAAACATTTGGTATAATGCAGGTGTCACCGTAGTGCCCTTTGGAATGCAATGCGTAAGGATTACACCACTGCTGTTCCAGAAGTTGGCCACCATCATTTTGTCAGCACTGGGCCTGAGTTGGCGGTGAAACTGTATGTTTCTATTCAGCTTCCTGGCCCTTAATTTCAGGGTTGAAATAGGGCATCCACGTCTCATCCATTGTCACAATCGATTGATAGAACGTTTTATTCATGACGACATCACGCGTCAGCATCGCCTATCAATTTGCCACGAGCGCAGCCCTGTGATCATCCGTCAGCATTCGTGGCACTCCCCTGGAAGACAATTTTCGCATTTTCAGATCCTCCTGTAGGCTTGTGTGCACAGATCCCACGGAAATGCCAATTTTGGAGGTGATGCCTGCAACTGTCTTGGTTTGTTGTCACACGATGATGTGCATTCATTGAACTGTCGCAGCCAGGAACGTACTTTAGACACATCCATGGTACCATCACCACTTGCCTCACTTAACTGTCTTGCTTTGTTGTCACACGATGTTCTGTCTTCATTTAACTGTCACACCCAGGAACGTACATTAGACACATCCATGGCACCATCACCTCATGCCTCACTTAACTGTCTTGGTTTGTTGTCACACGTTGTTCTGTCTTCATTGAACTGTCACACCCAGGAACGTATATTAGACACATCCATGGTACCATCACCTCATACCTCACTTAACTGTCTTGGTTTGTTGTCACACGATGTTCTGTCTTCATTGAACTGTCACACCCAGGAACGTACATTAGACACATCCATAGTACCATCACTACATGCCTCACTTAACTGTCTTGGTTTGTTGTCACACGATGTTCTGTCTTCATTGAACTGTCACACCCAGGAACGTACATTAGACACATCCATAGTACCATCACTACATGCCTCACTTAACTGTCTTGGTTTGTTGTCACACGATGCTCTGTCTTCATTGAACTGTCGCACCCAGCAACGTACATTAGACACATCCATGGTACCATCACCACATGCCTCACTTAACTGTCTTGGTTTGTTGTCACACGATGTTCTGTCTTCATTGAACTATCACACCCAGGAACGTATATTAGACACATCCATGGTACCATCACCACATGCCTCACTTAACTGTCTTGGTTTGTTGTCACACGATGCTCTGTCTTCATTGAACTGTCGCACCCAGCAACGTACATTAGACACATCCATGGTAGCATCACCACATGCCTCACTTAACTGTCTTGGTTTGTTGTCACACGATGTTCTGTCTTCATTGAACTGTCACACCCAGGAACGTACATTAGACACATCCATGATACCATCACTACATGCCTCACTTAACTGTCTTGGTTTGTTGTCACACGATGTTCTGTCTTCATTGAACTGTCACACCCAGGAACGTACATTAGACACATCCATGGTACCATCACCACATGCCTCACTTAACTGTCTTGGTTTGTTGTCACACGATGTTCTGTCTTCATTGAACTGTCGCAGCCAGGAACGTACTTTAGACACATCCATGGTACCATCACCACATGCCTCACTTAACTGTCTTGCTTTGTTGTCACACGATGTTCTGTCTTCATTTAACTGTCACACCCAGGAACGTACATTAGACACATCCATGGTACCATCACCACATGCCCCACTTAACTGTCTTGGTTTGTTGTCACACGATGTTCAGTCTTCATTGAACTGTCACACCCAGGAACGAACGTTAGACACATCCATGGTACCATCACCACATGCCCCACTTAACTGTCTTGGTTTGTTGTCACACGATGTTCTCTCTTCATTGAACTGTCGCACCCAGGAACGTACATTAGACACATCCATGGTACCATCACCACATACCTCACTTAACTGTCTTGGTTTGTTGTCACACGATGTTCTCTCTTCATTGAACTGTCGCACCCAGGAACGTACATTAGACACATCCATGGTACCATCACCACATACCTCGCTTAACTGTCTTGGTTTGTTGTCACACGATGTTCTCTCTTCATTGAACTGTCGCACCCAGGAACGTACATTAGACACATCCATGGCACCATCACCACATGCCTCACTCAACTGTCTTGGTTTGTTGCCACACGAAGTTCTGTCTTCATTGAACTGTCACACCCAGGAACGTACATTAGACACATCCATGGTACCATCACCACATACCTCACTTAACTGTCTTGGTTTGTTGTCACACGATGTTCAGTCTTCATTGAACTGTCTTCCCAGGAACGAACATTAGACACATCTATGGTATCATCACCACATACCTCACTTAACTGTCTTGGTTTGTTGTCACACGATGTTCTGTCTTCATTGAACTGTCACACCCAGGAACGTACATTAGACACATCTATGGTATCATCACCACATGCCTCACTTAACTATCTTGGTTTGTTGTCACACGATGTTCTGTCTTCATTGAACTGTCACACCCAGGAACGTACAGTAGACACATCCATGGTACCATCACCACATGCCTCACTTAACTGTCTTGGTTTGTTGTCACACGATGTTCTGTCTTCATTGAACTGTCACACCCAGGAACGTACATTAGACACATCTATGGTACCATCACCACATGCCTCAGTTAACTGTCTTGGTTTGTTGTCACACGATGTTCTGTCTTCATTGAACTGTCACACCAAGGAACGTACAGTAGACACATCCATGGTACCATCACCACATACCTCACTTAACTGTCTTGGTTTGTTGTCACACGATGTTCTGTCTTCATTGAACTGTCACACCAAGGAACGTACAGTAGACACATCCATGGTACCATCACCACATTGCGCACTCATCTGTCTTGGTTTGTTGTCACACGATGTTCT
Organism: Mantis religiosa; assembly: GCA_030765055.1. Lineage (NCBI taxonomy): Eukaryota > Metazoa > Arthropoda > Insecta > Mantodea > Mantidae > Mantis > Mantis religiosa. The sequence goes on from CM060947.1 coordinate 37,337,496, forward strand.
GTCTTCATTGAACTGTCACACCAAGGAACGTACAGTAGACACATCCATGGTACCATCACCACATTGCGCACTCATCTGTCTTGGTTTGATGTCACACGATGCTCTGTCTTCATTGAACTGTCACACCAAGGAACGTACATTAGACACATCCATGGTATCATCACCACATGCCTCACTTAACTGTCTTGGTTTGTTGTCACACGATGTTCTGTCATCATTGAACTGTCACACCAAGGAACGTACAGTAGACACATCCATGGTACCATCACCACATGCCTCACATAATGGTCTTGGTTTGTTGTCACACGATGTTCTGTCTTCATTGAACTGTCACACCCAGGGACGTACATTAGACACATCCATGGTATCAACACCACATGCCTCACTTAATTGTCTTGGTTTGTTGTCACACGATGTTCTGTCTTCATTGAACTGTCGCACCCAGGAACGTACATTAGACACATCCATGGTACCATCACCACATGGCTCACTCATCTGTCTTGGTTTGTTGTCACACGATGTTCTGTCTTCATTGAACTGTCACACCCAGGAACGTACATTAGACACATCCATGGTACCATCACCACATGCCTCACTTAACTGTCTTGGTTTGTTGTCACACGATGTTCTGTCTTCATTGAACTGTCACACCCAGGAACGTACATTAGACACATCCATGGTACCATCACCACATGCCTCACTTAACTGTCTTGGTTTGTTGTCACACGATGTTCTGTCTTCATTGAACTGTCACACCCAGGAACGTACATTAGACACATCCATGGTACCACCACCAGATGCCTCGCTCAACTGGCGATGAATTTCAATAGGTGTCACACCACTGAAATGGAGAAAACGAATGATTATACGTTGTTCTTGCAATGATAACGTCGGCATTTTGAGTATCAAAAACAGTCCTAAGACTCGTCCCTGCCACTAGGGTTCTATACACTATACAGAATTTTCTGGTCTCATTAGTGAAGAAAGATAAGGACGTTTTTTTAACTTGAATGCACTTTGTAAATTCCGACCAGGATGGCTCAAGCGGTTTTGTCTTTGGATCACATTTGGGAGGTCCGGGTCGATTCGCGTGACCAACCTACCTTTCCCATGGAATTTCACGAGGGTTCTCCAAGTTTTCCTGGATCCCCAGGAGAATATCTTGTCGTTGCATGGCAGGATGATAAACTGCCGGTTAGCATTCCATTCTTGAGTAGAACGGTCTCCGTTTACCGGGCTGACTTAATTAGCTGTTTGGGGACCAGGGTGCGGGCGCTACCACTCTCGAACTTTTCAATTGTACGGATTGAACCTCCCTCTACATTAACATTAACGCTGACCTCAAACCAGTGAGTTATTTCAGCCCCAGTTTCCCCAAGTAACGTCAGAGGTACCACGAGTGCTGGGGGTCCGCAGCATCCGCACCACGGCAGCTGAAGGGGACCGATCCCTTCCCGTACGGGGCTTTGAAGTGATTGCTTATGTTCCCTGGCCCCTAGCGAATTTTAGCTGTTTGCCACGATCAAACACACTCTCCGGGGTAGTAGATTCACTAGTGACACTATTGCCTAGGCGATTTTCCAATGGTCAAAACACACTCCTAATGAAGCATTCGACGCAGACATGGAACCATTACGTCGACGTTTTGAAAAATGTGTACGGTTAGAGGGAGATTACGTTGAGAAGTGACAAGTTTCACATTTTTCACTTTGAGAGAGAAGGTATGTTATATGGAGGTGTTGTAACTTGAACCCACCAAGTAATTTTGGACCGATGAACAATATGGCACGGGAAGCAGTCGTAATTAATAAGTCGCTGGGTAAAATAGCACCGCGCAGCCGAGGAATTTGAAGCCGGAGAGGTTCCATGTACAAAGCGTATGCTAGGAGAGAAATTGAGACGAGTTACATTCAACTTGCCTCACCTTGCACGTTACCTTTTTTAACCTTTATTAAGTTAGTTTCAGATATGCTACTGTTCCTACCATTACAGCAACGAAGCGGTCATAATTGTTCGCACTTAAATTCAATCTTATTATATTCTGTTAGCTTAATGTGAAACAAACACGCCGTAGTAGTTTCATTGTTGGTACTCCTGGTTTCCACCTGTGAGAACTAGGCAAGTTCAGACATGTTCAGTATCGGCTAAAGCTGCAATGGAGCTAACACGCGACAAACAATATGCGGCTTTGAAATTCTGCTTTCGTCTCAACAAATCTTCAGTTGAGGCCTATACAGACTCTGTTCTTCCCTACAGCGCAGCTAGAAGGTGGTTTAAAATGTTTAAAGAGGGGAGACAATCAATTTCAAAGGAAGATGGACCCGGTGCTCAAGTTACTGCTCTTACGGAAGAAAACATCAACACTTCTGCTGCCATTGTGAGAGAGGATCGACGAACTACCTTAAGATCACTTTCTGAAATACTGAACATTTCATTGGGTGCTACCCACACGTTGGTGACAGAAACATTACACATGAGACGTGTTTGTGCGCGATGGGTTCCAGGACTGTTGATTCCCGAACAAAAGGACATTCGCATGCAGGTCTCCTTGCAGTTAAAGTTGATGTTAGAGGAAGATCCGTAGTTTCTTTCAAACGTAATCACTGTTGATGAAACTTGGCTACATCATTTTGATCTTGAGAGCAAATAGCAGAGTTCAGTGTGGAAATCTCCTTCATCATCAACCCCGAAAAAAGCAAAAGTGGTTACTACTGCTGGGAAAGTTATGGTCATCTCATTCTTTGATATTCATGGAATGGTTTATCAGCATGTTGTACCTGCACATACATCAGCAACTGGACAATACTACAAGAATGTCCTGAAAAACCTGTCAGTCCATATCAGGCGCAAAAGACCACATTTCCGTGAAGCAGACTGGAAGCTGTACCACGATAATGCGCGGATGCATATTGAATAAATTGTTGCTGAAAATCTTAAAAAATTAAACGTAAAGTACATCCCTCTACTCCGGATTTAGCTCCATGTGACACTTTTCTATTCCCTATCTTGAAGAAACGCCTTCGTGGGAGACATTATCCATCACCAGAAGCAGTGGTGAAGGCCTCTGAGGCGATTTTCAAGGATATCTCAAAAATGGCTTCCAGCATTTCCTTAAAGACTGGCAGAAACACTGGGACAAGTGCATCGCATTCAGAGGATATTATTTTGACAAAGACATAAAAATTATGAGGAGGAGTAAAGGTATATTGCCAAAAAATTATGATCATTCTTTATTGAACAGCTCTCGTATAAAAGCATAACGAACGTTTGATAATATCGGTTAGCCTAGAAGAAAGAGAATAAAAGTTATTAATTCCTCCACAAGCATGCATGTGGCTTGTTAGTTCAACAAAAAAGGCACATACATAAAAACAAATAAATAATTTAAAGGCTAATTCTTCTCGCAAACAATGGAAGAGAGAATGAAAGAGGCTGAAACAAAACACGCAAGCGGCAGGATTCCGCTGTTAATCACACGGCATTTAATTTTCCAGGCCTTGCACTGCATCTCCCTTTATATTAAAAGGAAGCTATTTTCTGTACTCTCACACATCACAAATAACACAAAATCTGATAAACTTAGGCGTTAAAGTCACTTCTATGTGAGGTGCGTGAAATTTCTGCAGTTTCAGTGACAGGGACAGCGAATGCAGAGAGCTTAGGTCACCGTGTTGGGGAATAAAATTGTTTCCTTTTTAATGTGTTTACTATACCTAGCTGTTCTGAAAAGCTTCAGACCTAATAAAGATACAAGACATTCCTTCAGAATTTTTTATTTCTTTTACTTTTCAACATAGTCTCCTTGTAACTCTACACACTTCTCCCAGCGATGCTCCCATTTCTGTAACCCGTCCGAATAGTACTCGGCGTTTTTCAACATAGTCTCCTTGTAACTCTACACACTTCTCCCAGCGATGCTCCCATTTCTGTATCCCGTCCAAATAGTACTCGGCGTTTTTCAACATAGTCTCCTTGTAACTCTATACACTTCTCCCAGCGATGCTCCCATTTCTGTAACCCGTCCGAATAGTACTCGGCGTTTTTCAACATAGTCTCCTTGTAACTCTACACACTTCTCCCAGCGATGCTCCCATTTCTGTATCCCGTCCGAATAGTACTCGGCGTTTTTCAACATAGTCTCCTTGTAACTCTACACACTTCTCCCAGCGATGCTCCCATTTCTGTAACCCGTCCGAATAGTACTCGGCGTTTTTCAACATAGTCTCCTTGTAACTCTACACACTTCTCCCAGCGATGCTCCCATTTCTGTATCCCGTCCAAATAGTACTCGGCGTTTTTCAACATAGTCTCCTTGTAAGTCTACACACTTCTCCCAGCGATGTTCCCATTTCTGTATCCCGTCCGAATAGTACTCGGCGTTTTTCAACATAGCCTCCTTGTAACTCTACACACTTCTCCCAGCAAAGCTCCCATCTCTGTAACCCGTCCAAATAGTACTCGACGTTTTTCAACATAGCCTCCTTGTAACTCTACACACTTCTCCCAGCAAAGCTCCCATCTCTGTAATCCGTCCAAATAGTACTCGACGTTTTTCAACATAGCCTCCTTGTAACTCTACACACTTCTCCCAGCAAAGCTCCCATCTCTGTAATCCGTCCAAATAGTACTCGACGTTTTTCTACATAGCCTCCTTGTAACTCTACAAACTTCTCCCAGCGATGCTTCCATCTCTGTAATCCGTCCAAATAGTACTCGACGTTTTTCAACATAGCCTCCTTGTAACTCTACACACTTCTCCCAGCAAAGCTCCCATCTCTGTAATCCGTCCAAATAGTACTCGACGTTTTTCAACATAGCCTCCTTGTAACTCTACACACTTCTCCCAGCGATGCTTCCATCTCTGTAATCCATCCAAATAGTACTCGGCGTTTTTCTCTGCAAAATAATTCTTCACGAAGGTGGATTGCCTCTTCATTTGACGAAAATCTCTGTCCTCCGAGCGCAATTTTTTGCCGAGAGAACAAAAAGAACTTGCTTGGGGCTAGATCTGGTGAGTCAAGCAGTTCAAACCGTATTTCGTGGATTTTCCCCATTGCAACCGCTGAGGTGTGAGACGATGCGTTGTTTTGGTGAAACAGGTTTCCTTTTTCTGCAAATGTGGCCGTTTTTCCGCAAGTTCTGCCTCCAGCTAGTCAAGTAATGATACGTAGGATGTTCCTGTAATGGTTTATCCTTATTGAAGATAATCTATTAGAATAGCTCTATGACGATCCAAAAAAAAGAAAAGACATCGTTCTCAGCCGAAAAAAGAATCACTCTTTTCCATTTTTGGAGCCAGTTCTCCCTTCGCAGTCCACTGTTTCGACTGTATTTTTGTATCGGGCGTATAATGGTGTATACAAGTTTCATCTACCATAATTAATCGACGTCAAAACTCGGATTTATTGCGCCTAAACTGCGCCAACAGGGCGTTGGAAATGTTCATTCGAACACGTTTTTGATCTAACGTGAGCAAACGTGGCCTCCAACGAGCGGACAGCTTTCTCATATCTAAATGTTTATTTAATATGTGACGAACACATTCTTTTGACATGTACATAGCCTCTGTTATCTCACTCACTTTATTTCGGCGGTCGTCTAGCACCATTTGGTGAACTTTGGCGATGTAGTTGCAGTTTCTGGACGTCCCGAAAGTTCAACGTCTCCCAAGCTCTTACGGCCACGTTTAGATTCAGCTGCCAAAATTTCGCTGTGGTAAATAATGGTGCAGAGTTCCCATACACAGAATCGAACTCATCTTTGATTTGCGTAGGCGTATTGCCTTTCAAAAACAAATATTTAATGACAGCTCGATATTCGATTTTGTCCATTTTCATAAAAACACTCACATCAACTAACTCAAACGACTGTTACATAACAAGTGAGCGTCCAAAATGGCTGAAACGTTGGTGAGTAACTGTGAACAGACGAACAACGGAATTAATTAGCTTTTTTGTCATCTTCAATTGACTTTGGAAACGTTTCAGGTCAAGAACAACTGAAGTGCAACAAAAAATTGATTCTCAAAAAACGAAAGAAAAGATATCAAACTCAATAATCAAACCCGGAATCCAACCCAGACCTCCTAATTGCGGAACGCATTCCGTGCGGTGTTTGTCTCTATGTGACTCCAGCAGCAAATATTACTTTTCATTTATTTTCAGTTAGTTAATTTTATTCTTTAGCTTTCAAAGCAACAGATTCATTTCTATCTCTTTTTTCTGTATATACACACAATGTTAACCTATCTCCATTGAGAGCTGATCCTACTCTCGTGTTGAAAGTGTTCCATCTACGAGAAAGTGTGGTCATTCTCCCCGGATCTGACGCCTTACACTGCTACAAAATTTAATTTTCCCGCATAGCCACGAGTCCCAGGAATAACGTCCATTACTGCGTTTGTTAATTACTCCCGCCAGGGAATCTTCTAAAATTAGCTACTGCATGGGTCATAACGGATACCCATCTCTACCAGAAATAGTACTAACGGAACACATCGTAAATTTGAAAACAATAGCTCTGTATTGCAATGGAGCTGTGTTACACGGCACAGACAATAATGGTAACAATTGAACGTCAAGTACCTACCTGTTTGGAAGCGCACCTCATCGGCTCTGTCCCAGTTTGAATCAGTTATTTCGTCGCTTCTAAATGTCCAATATAGTTATAAAAACCTAAATAACTGTCTCAAACCCAAAATAACCCCACATATTTTGCTTTCTTCAAATGAAGAACATTATTTTTCACTACAGCTGATGGCAAAACTTCCATAAATCAAGTTTCGAGGCGTGACTTTCACAGCGAGAGAAGCTCCAAACAATTTTCATTAAAATAAGAGAGAATAATGACTCAAAGAACTAAGTCTACTCTTTGGTACTCTTTCTATTGTACAGTCACACGTAGGTCTAATGTCGAGGCGTTAGTTTCAAAGCGAGGGAGGCTCTAAATAAAAATTTTCATTAAAATGAGAGAGAGAGAGAGAGAGAGAGAGAGAGAGTAATGACTCAAAGAACTAAGGCTACTCTTTAGTACCCTCTCTATTGTACACTGCTTCATTGCTTTATTCGCCACTGAACATGTAAGAAATCAATATTCAGTATTATTGAGAGAAATTATACAGAAATGTTACCCTAAAGCTGCTGTATCTATGCCGTAGGTTGCAACGACATCATTGTCCGATGAAAGAATGATTTGGCATATCAGGAATCTAAATGTTGTGTGCGTTTCTACTGCAATAACAAAATCTAAAGCTATCCAAGAGAGAATACAATATCAAGGACACTCTATAGTAACCAACTCTTAAATTTGAGTACAATATACCTGGACCTTTTCTACAACTTTACTAGGTTGGAGCGTTTTGTTTAAGCGGGACATCACTATATTATGTAATATCCTCTCGTCTATACAACTTAGAACCAACAGTCACTATTTCTTATGAAGTGAGGTGCAGTTTTCCCTGCTCTGGCGTGTTTGTTTAAAAGGCAGATCTTCCAGCGACTTCTTTTATCACAGTAAGCGAGATTGTGTTTGCAAAGTTAACACGGCCCAGATGAAAACCCCTTTCTTGTGACCTACATCCAAGACCTCACCAAAACCGTATCTTTACTACAATTTTGATCTTCGGCTACGAAGATCCGCTATTAGTGGCTTCTTTACACGAAGCTGTGTTATATTAGGGTTCCAATGCCGCTATGTAGCTTTTACCTGCTCTTCCAGTTGAACAAAGCGCTATAGCATTGGAGGTTTTCTCTTTTCCTGAAAGCTGAATGTCTGGTAACTCTAAGCTCTATGTACCCTGTACTCATTTGAACATCATTTCATTCATCGTCAGATATGACTTAACGTTGGAGGTTTTCTCTTATTAATGTTGATAAAGTGCATATTTTACAGTTTGGCACTTGGTTTTTGGTGCCAATGGCTATCTTATTTGATTTCGCAATGTTGATACACAATTTAACAATGCGTGACGTCACGGAGCCTTGTGTCTCGCCTTATCCCGGACACGAGGGGGCGTATTGTTGGCATTTGAGAAGCAGGACATGGAGCAAAGGAAATTGCTGTACAAACAGCAGCCTCTTGGTCCAGTAATGGATTAACGTTTCCAAGGAAACTGGCAAGATGACCTAAAAACTGCCTCGAAAGTGTGTCAGTCCCTTAAGAGAAGCTCGAAGCAAACCACGTACCCTGGTTTCGTGAAAAATTATGTTAGATTCCTTTTGTTTCCAATGTCTTTTATTTTTATATTACCTTCACTAACTGTGCTAACGAAAACCATTTTTGCTATTGATGACTAAACTAGCATACCTTCATTTTTATTGTTTTTATGTTATTTGTTTATTAGCTGAAAACTGATCGAACCAAAGAGACCCAACACAATTTCCCAAACCCAGAAACCAAAAACCGACATTAGTTATGACACCACCTAATAGGTACCCTTTCACTCCAAAGCAAGTTATAATAATAATAATAATAATAATAATAATAATAATAATAATAATAATAATAATAATAATAATGATGATGATGATGATGATGATGATGATGATGATGATGATGATGATGATGATGATGATGATGATGATGATGATGATGATGATGATGATGATGATGATGATGATGATGATGATGATGATGATGATGATGATGATGATGATGATGATGATGATGATGATGATGATGATGATGATGATGATGATGATGATGATGATGATGATGATGATGATGATGATGACGATGACGATGATGATGACGATGATGATCACGTGGACTCATTAAGTGAATAAAAGGGTCTTAATCTCAGCCAGTGATAAATTGCCTTTTTAAACGGATTTAAAGGTGCATTATTTGCATTAGAACAAACTTTGTTATAGAAATTAACACCATTGAAAAAACGAGTATTGGCTTTCGAGTGTAATCTGCAACTAGAAATGTGCAATTTAAAATGGTTTCTTCTGTGAATACTGTGAACATGAGAGCTCATTAAGTACTCATATCTGTTTTTATGTATATATGGCAAGAGAGAGTAGATATGACGTGTTTGTCCGCGATGGGTTCCAAGATTGTTGATTCCCGAACAAAAGGACATTCGTATGCAGTTCTGCATGTAGTTAAAGTTGATGTTAGAGGAAGATCTGGAGTTTCTTTCAAACGTAATCACTGCTGATGAAACTTGGCTACATCATTTTGATCCTGAGACAAACAGCAAAGCTCAGTGTGCAAATCTCCTTCATCACCAACCTCCAAAGTAGCGAAAGTGGTTGCTTCATTACATTCTTTGATATTCATGGAATGGTTTATCAGCATGTTGTACCTGCACACACATCAGTAACTGGACAATACTACAGGGATGTCCTGAAAACATTCCAAGTATATATCAGGCGCAAAAGGCCACATTTCTGTGTAGCAGGCTGGATGCTGGACCACGATAATGTGCGGCCACATATTGCCAATGTTGTTGCTGAATATCTTACAAAAATCAACTTGAGGTGCATCCCTCACCCTCCATGTAATCCGGATTTAGCCCCATGTGACTTTTTTCTATTCCCTAACTTGAAGAAACGCCTTCGCGGGAGGCATTATCCATCATCAGAAGCAGTGGTGAAGGCTGCGGAGGCGATTTTGAAGTATATCTCAAAAAATTGTTTCCAGTATGTCTTTGAAGACTGGCAGAAACGCTGGGACAAGTGCATCGCAATCAGGGGAGACTATTTTAAGAAGAACCATCAAAATTATGAGGATGAGTAAAGGTAAGTTGTCAAAAGAATTGTGATCATTTTTTATTGAACAGCCCCCGTGATAATTATGTTATATAAAATGAAGGTTGAAATAAACGAAACAGAATGAGGTCACGTTTATCTCCATCTACACTTTAAACTCTTCAAAAGGAACGGTTCCACAATTGCCTGGCTGTGCTCCGCGATCCGAAGAAAGCGAAACGCGGCATGGAAATATTTCGCAAATTCATAGTTTCAAAAGTTGAGCTGCGTCTTTAAGGTAAGGATCACTTTCTCTTGTCTTGCAGAAAGCTCGAGGGAGACACTTGGCCGAAAACAAATGAAAGAGCGAGAGGGAAGAAACAAAAGAATGAGGCAGGTGTCCTACCTTCGTCCTATTCTTCATTAAGAATGACATGCTTAGCTCGAGGGCTGAGAACTTTAATAAGGACTGCAAGTTGGAGGAGTCCTGCAACTTCAGAAAACAAATATTTCCCTTCCGAGACTCGTCTTTAGAGTGAATATCATGCAGACCAGTTTATCTCTATAGCAGCTAAATTAGATCCGATGGAATTAAATTCAAAGTATGTCTTCATTATTTACCATAACAACAAATTACTTTTTCCAAGTTGCAACTCTTTTAGCGGGGCTATTACTGCTTTGTACGTCATTCATAGTTAAATTAAATGTAAGAAATCCTATCCTGTAAGATGAATAGCTCTAACTACCCATGTACTCATTTGAACATAATTTCATTCATCGACCGATATGACTTAACTTTGGAGGTTTTCTCTTATCCTGAAAGTTGAGTGTCTAGTAACTCTAAGCTCTATGTACCCTGTACTCATTTCAACATCATTTCATTCATCGTCCGATATGACTTAACGTTGGAGGTTTTCCCTTATCCTGAAAGGTGAATGTCTGGTAACTCTAAGCTCTATGTACCCTGTACTCATTTAAACGTCATTTCATTCATCGTCCGATATGACTTAACGTTGGAGGTTTTCTCTTATCCTGAAAGTTGAGTGTCTGGTAACTCTAAGCTCTATGTACCCTGTACTCATTTCAACACCATTTCATTCATCGTCCGATATGACTTAACGTTGGAGGTTTTCTCTTATCCTGAAAGTTGAGTGTCTGATAACTCTAAGCTCTATGTACCCTGTACTCATTTCAACATCATTTCATTCATCGTCCGATATGACTTAACGTTGGAGGTTTTCCCTTATCCTGAAAGGTGAATGTCTGGTAACTCTAAGCTCTATGTACCCTGTACTCATTTAAACATCATTTCATTCATCGTCCGATATGACTTAACGTTGGAGGTTTTCCCTTATCCTGAAAGTTGAGTGTCTGATAACTCTAAGCTCTATGTACCCTGTACTCATTTCAACATCATTTCATTCATCGTCCGATATGACTTAACGTTGGAGGTTTTCCCTTATCCTGAAAGATGAATGTCTGGTAACTCTAAGCTCTATGTACCCTGTACTCATTTCAACATCATTTCATTCATCGTCCGATATGACTTAACGTTGGAGGTTTTCTCTTATCCTGAAAGTTGAGTGTCTGGTAACTCTAAGCTCTATGTACCCTGTACTCATTTCAACATCATTTCATTCATCGTCCGATATGACTTAACGTTGGAGGTTTTCTCTTATCCTGAAAGTTGAGTGTCTGGTAACTCTAAGCTCTATGTACCCTGTACTCATTTCAACACCATTTCATTCATCGTCCGATATGACTTAACGTTGGAGGTTTTCTCTTATCCTGAAAGTTGAGTGTCTGATAACTCTAAGCTCTATGTACCCTGTACTCATTTCAACATCATTTCATTCATCGTCCGATATGACTTAACGTTGGAGGTTTTCCCTTATCCTGAAAGATGAATGTCTGGTAACTCTAAGCTCTATGTACCCTGTACTCATTTAAACATCATTTCATTCATCGTCCGATATGACTTAACGTTGGAGGTTTTCCCTTATCCTGAAAGATGAATGTCTGGTAACTCTAAGCTCTATGTACCCTGTACTCATTTCAACATCACTTCATTCATCGTCCGATATGACTTAACGTTGGAGGTTTTCTCTTATCCTGAAAGATGAATGTCTGGTAACTCTAAGCTCTATGTACCCTGTACTCATTTCAACATCACTTCATTCATCGTCCGATATGACTTAACGTTGGAGGTTTTCTCTTATCCTGAAAGATGAATGTCTGGTAACTCTAAGCTCTATGTACGGTGTACTCATTTGAACATCATTTCATTCATCGTCCGATATGACTTAACGTTGGAGGTTTTCTCTTATCCTGAAAGATGAATGTCTGGTAACTCTAAGCTCTATGTACGGTGTACTCATTTGAACATCATTTCATTCATCGTCCGATATGACTTAACGTTGGAGGTTTTCTCTTATCCTGAAAGATGAATGTCTGGTAACTCTAAGCTCTATGTACCCTGTACTCATTTCAACATCACTTCATTCATCGTCCGATATGACTTAACGTTGGAGGTTTTCTCTTATCCTGAAAGATGAATGTCTGGTAACTCTAAGCTCTATGTACCCTGTACTCATTTAAACATCATTTCATTCATCGTCCGATATGACTTAACGTTGGAGGTTTTCTCTTATCCTGAAAGATGAATGTCTGGTAACTCTAAGCTCTATGTACGGTGTACTCATTTGAACATCATTTCATTCATCGTCCGATATGACTTAACGTTGGAGGTTTTCTCTTATCCTGAAAGATGAATGTCTGGTAAACCTAAGCTCTATGTACCCTGTACTCATTTGAATATCATTTCATTCATCGTCCAATATGACATAACCATAATTACATTTTTCTCCATCTTATGGAAAACCTCACTCTTTCATAAATTACCTCTACTTCTTTTATAGATATTCCACTTACCCCTGTCATCCTAAATTTCCAAACTAGAGCTTTCAAATGCCGGAACAATGGCGCTTCGCTTTAGAGTTATTCTACTGCTTTTCAGTCATAGCTTCTCAGGGATACAGTGTTTTGTTTTTATGTTTACGCTCATTATTCCTGTTTTTATAACCGTGTCTGAACATTCCACCGTGTGATTGAGAGCCCAAAACAAAGTACAGGATGTTATTTACTCGTGGCTGTTGCATTAATCAAATATGTATCCTGAGGGCATGGAGTTCAATGCCAGAAATCCGCATTACTCAACTGGAGCGTGTCATTGATTCCGTAACCTGTTTTATGCCCTCAGGGAGTGTCAGCAAGAAGGGACCAATCACCTGTACCTAACAACATAATCCTAGACAGAGCTGCAAAAATGTAGATGAACACTTGGTAGAAAATGTCTGCATGCGTCAGTACACACACATAAACTTTCTTACCCAGAGCTCTTATGCATCACATAAATATAAAATCTTATGTCTTATATTGAAGCCTCGACATTCCAGATTATGTCAAATTCTAAGTTTTTCTGTAAAGAATTGATTTGCACTTTCGTTTTCATTTTTAGTCCGAGCGGAAACCAAACCCAATCGCCCGTAATAGGATTGCCATAGCGGACGAATCGGAAGGGAACATTCATTGTCAGTACATAATGCAATAATGAGAACAAAATAACTCATTTCTACATTTGTACGAGCGCTGTTCAACAAAGTTTAAAAATCTGCCAAAACAGAAGAAAACATTGTCAAAGTTCACTAAATGGTGCTAGACGACCGCCGAATTAAAATGACAGCGATAGCAGAGGCTACGAACATGTCAAAAGAACGTGTTTCTCACATATTAAATCAACATTTAGACATGAGAAAGCTGTCGGCGCGATGGGTGCCACGTTTGCTCACGTTAGACCATAAACATTTTCGAATGAACATTTCTAACGCTCTGTTGGAGTAGTTTAGGCGCAATAAATCCAAGTTTTTCTGCCGACTAATTACTGTAGATAAAACTTGAATACACCATTATACGCCCGAAACAAAAGTACAGTCCAAACCGTTGCCTGCAAAGCGGGAACCGGCTCCAAAAAAAAAAAAAAAAAAAGCAAAAACTGTTTTTTCGGATAGGAAAGTGATGGTGACTGTTTTTTTTTTTGGGGGGGGGGGTGGAGGGATAGTCAAGAAGTTATTTTATTCGATTGTCTTAAAAAAGCAAAATACCATTACAGGGGCATATTGCGCATCATTACTGAACAACCTGAAGGTAGAAATTGTGGGAAAACGGCCACATTTGCAGAAAAAGAAAATCCTGTTTCACCAATACACCACACCGTCTCACACCTCAGCGGTTGCAATGGCAAAAATCCACGAATTACGGTTTGAACTGCTTGGCTCACCAGATCCAGCCACAAGCGACTTCTTTTTGTGCCCTCATCTGAAAATTTCCCTTGGAGGACAGAGATTTTCGTCGAATGAAGAGGCAATCACCTTCGTGAACAATTATTTTGCAGAGAAAAACGCCGAGTACTATTTGGACAGGTTACAGAGATGAGAGCATCGTTGGGAGAAGTGTGTAGAGTTACAAGGAGAGTATGTTGAAAAACGTCAAGTACTATTTGGACGTGTTACAGAGATGGGAACATCGCTGGGAGAAGTGTGTACAGTTACAAAGAGACTATGTTGAAAAACGCCGAGTACTATTTGGACGTGTTACAGAGATGAGAGCATCGCTGGGAGAAGTGTGTAGAGTTACAAAGAGACTATGTTGAAAAACGCCGAGTACTATTTGGACGTGTTACAGAGATGAGAGCATCGCTGGGAGAAGTGTGTAGAGTTACAAGGAGACTACGTCGAAAAACGTCAAGTACTATTTGGACGGGTTACAGAGATGAGAGCATCGCTGGGAGAAGTGTGTAGAGTTACAAGGAGACTATGTTGAAAAGCGCCCAGTACTATTTGGACGTGTTACAGAGATGGGAGCATCGCTGGGAGAAGTGTGTAGAGTTACAAGGAGACTATGTTGAAAAACGCCGAGTACTATTTGGACGGGTTACAGAGATGGGAGCAGCGCTGGGAGAAGTGTGTAGAGTTACAAGGAGACTATGTTGAAAAACGCCGAGTGCTATTTGGACGGGTTACAGAGATGGGAACATCGCTGGGAGAAGTGTGTACAGTTACAAGGAGACTATGTTGAAAAACGCTGAGTACTGTTTGGTCGGGTTGCAGAGATGGGAGCATCACTGGGAGAAGTGTGTAGAGTTACAAGCAGACTATGTCGAAAAACGTCAAGTACTATTTGGACGGGTCACAGAGATTGGAGCATCGCTGGGAGAAGTGTGTAGAGTTACAAGGAGACTATGTTGAAAAGCGCCCAGTACTATTTGGACGTGTTACAGAGATTGGAGCATCGCTGGGAGAAGTGTGTAGAGTTACAAGGAGACTATGTTGAAAAGCGCCCAGTACTATTTGGACGGGTCACAGAGATTGGAGCATCGCTGGGAGAAGTGTGTAGAGTTACAAGGAGACTATGTTGAAAAGCGCCCAGTACTATTTGGACGGGTTACAGAGATTGGAGCATCGCTGGGAGAAGTGTGTAGAGTTACAAGGAGACTATGTTGAAAAACGCCGAGTACTATTTGGACGGGTTACAGAGATGGGAGTATCGCTGGGAGAAGTGTGTAGAGTTACAAGGAGACTATGTTGAAAAACGCCGAGTACTATTTGGACGAGTTACAGAGATGGGAGCATCGCTGGGAGAAGTGTGCAGAGTTACAAGGAGAGTGTGTTGAAAAACGCCGAGTACTATTTGGACGGATTACAGAGATAGGAACATCGCTGGGAGAAGTTGTAGAATTACAAGGAGACTATGTTGAAACACGCCGAGTACTATTTGGACGTGTTACAGAGATGGGAACATCGCTGGGAGAAGTGTGTAGAGTTACAAGGAAACTATGTTGAAAAACGCCGAGTACTATTTGGACGAGTTACAGAGATGGGAGCATCACTGGGAGAAGTGTGTAGAGTTACAAGGAGACTATGTTAAAAAACGCCGAGTACTATTTGGACGGGTTACAGAGATGGGAACATCGCTGGGAGAAGTGTGTAGAATTACAAGGAGACTATGTTGAAAAACGCCGAGTACTATTTGGACGGGTTACAGAGATGGGAACATCGCTGGGAGAAGTGTGTAGAGTTACAAGGAGACTATGTTGAAAAACGCCGAGTACTATTTGGACGAGTTACAGAGATGGGAGCATCGCTGGGAGAAGTGTGCAGAGTTACAAGGAGAGTGTGTTGAAAAACGCCGAGTAATATTTGGACGGATTACAGAGATAGGAACATCGCTAGAGAAGTTGTAGAATTACAAGGAGACTATGTTGAAACACGCCGAGTACTATTTGGACGTGTTACAGAGATGGGAACATCGCTGGGAGAAGTGTGTAGAGTTACAAGGAGACTATGTTGAAAAACGCCGAGTACTATTTGGACGGGTTACAGAGATGGGAACATCGCTGGGAGAAGTGTGTAGAGCTACAAGGAGACTATGTTGAAAAACGCCGAGTACTATTTGGACGAGTTACAGAGATGGGAGCATCGCTGGGAGAAGTGTGCAGAGTTACAAGGAGAGTGAGTTGAAAAACGCCGAGTACTATTTGGACGGATTACAGAGATAGGAACATCGCTGGGAGGAGTTGTAGAATTACAAGGAGACTATGTTGAAACACGCCGAGTACTATTTGGACGTGTTACAGAGATGGGAGCATCACTGGGAGAAGTGTGTAGAGTTACAAGGAGACTATGTTGAAAAACGCCGAGTACTATTTGGACGTGTTACAGAGATGAGAACTTCGCTGGGAGAAGTGTGTAGAGCTACAAGGAAACTATGTTGAATAAAATATCTGAAAAAAACTCTTGTATTGGTATTAGGTCGGAAACTTTTCAGACCACCCATTTATTTAATTACATAAATATTAGCGATTTTACTTGACAACCAAATTGTAGTTTAAACATTAAAAAGCAATATTTCCTAAAGGTGTTGACATTTCTGTTTCAGCACTCTGTTTGGTGATATGTCGTATTGCATTCCGCACGAAACATCTGTCAACATCCTAATTCATGAACGTTAGCAAAACTAAGAGGATTTTGTATCTATGCAGAAATAGAGGGGCTGGGTATAATCCAGACAGGTAAGCTCTCACTGATTTTTATGCAAACATGGGTTTTAATGTGTTTGTCCATTAACAAATGACGGTCTACAACCATGCGTGAATCTGATCGTGTTATTACCTGTGTCCGGAATATCAGCATCGTGTTAAATTTGGTTCATTACATTGGAATATCCGTAATGTGTAATTATTATGAAAAGTTTAGTAAAATCAATTTATTATACTTATTTAATAAAGTGATATGTGCTCATTACCCATCTCAAGTCTTCAAAAATGCAATACGAGGGCTGATAAATAAAGAAAAATTTTATTTTTTTACGGTCATAGATTTTCGCACTAAAATACAATCTTTATATATTCTGTCAGCTTAATGTGAAACAAACACGCCGTAGTAGTCTCATTGTTGGTACTCCTGTTTCCTGCCTCTGAGAAACAGGTAAGTTCAGATGTGTTCAGTATCGCCTACCACTGCAATGGAAGTAACATGTGAGGAACAATATGCGGTTTTGAAATTCTGCTTTCGTCTCAACAAATCTTCAGTTGAGGCCTATACAATGTTACAGGAGGCCTATGGAGAGTCTGTTCCTCCCTACAGCACATCTCGAAGGAAGGTGGACCCGGTGGTGCGAGCGCTGCGGACTCCTAGCATGAGAGGTACCTCAGTTACAGCTCTTACGGAAGAAAACATGAACACTGCTGCTGCCATGGTGAGAGAGGATCGACGAATTACCTTAAGGTCACTTTCATACGGTGCCACCCACACGTTGGTGACAGAAACAATACACATGAGACGTGTTTGTGCGCGAGGTGTTCCAAGACTGTTGATTCCCGAACAAAAGGACATTCGCATGTAGGTCTGCATGCAATTAAAGTTGATGTTAGAGGAAGAGCCGGTTTTTTTTCAAACGTAATCACTGCTGATGAAACTTGGCTACATCATTTTGATCCTGAGAGCTAACAGTAAAGCTCAGTGTGGAAATCTCCTTCATCACCAACCCCCAAAAAAGCAAAAGTGGTTGCTTCTGCAGGGAAAGTTATGATCATCTCATTCTTTGATATACATGGAATGGTTTGTCTGCATGTTGTACCTGCACACACATCAGTAACTGGATAATGCTACAGGAATATCCTGAAAATATTGCAAGTCCATATTAGGCGCAAAAGACCACATTTCCGTGAAGCAGGCTGGATGTTGCACCACGATAACGCGCGTTCGCATATTGCCAAAGTTGTTACTGAATATCTTGCAAAATTGAACGTGAAGTGCATCCCTCACCCTCACTATAGTCCGGATATAGCCCCATGTGACTCTTTTCTATTCCCTGACTTGAACAAACATCTTCGTGGGAGGCATTATCCATCATCAGAAGCAGTGGTGAAGGCTGCGGAGGCGATTATGAGGGATCTCTCAAAAATGGTTTCCAGCATATCTTTGAAGACTGTCAGAAACGCTGGGACAAGTGCGTAGCATTCAGGAGAGACTATTTTGAGATGACCATCAAAATTATGAGGATGAGTAGAGGTATGTTGTCAAAAAAGAAAACAAACTGTGATCTTCTTTATTGAACAGCCCTCTATACAGAAGTTGTGTACTGCAGTTATACAGGGTGAGGAAACGTATTACTCCACATGTAGTTTAAACTAAGATAACACGTTTGTAAGAAATTTAGTGGTGCTCTGTTGTAACACGTGATGAATTCACTTGAAAAGGTGCGCAAAGTGTCCTCCATTTACTGCCAAAGGGTTTCAAAGCCAGTCTTTGAAATTAATTAATGTTTAGCTACACTGTTCGCCCGATCAGCTGCCTTTCCTGCCCAATTCTTCGGTTTAACTCTTCAAGATCTTTGGTCGGTCTCTGTAAAGCGTCCACTTCAAATATCCCCACAACAAAAAGTGTAAAGAATCCATTACAAGAGAACTTGGTGGCCTTCAATAATTCGTCTTCCACCATCTTCCTGAAAATTCATGATTTAAGTAAGGGGAAGACAGGTAATGGCGGTGTGACGTCAGCTCCGTAAGCTCTAACCACCAAATATGCCCCCGAACGAAAGGCAGGTTAGCGTGTGACGTCACCGCGCTGATTTCTGCTGCTCAAGAGGAAGGAAACAGTTTGATTCCCACAGCGTAGGAAAGACAGGAAACATATCAGTTATTAATAATATGTACAACTTACATCTTGTGTGTTGTAATATTAATACTGACTACTTTAATTACATAATTGGTCACAGTTTATAAACAATTACATTTTGGCTCTGTGCTATCAGAAAATATTGTCACCCAAACGTTGGAATATCCTATAGAACCAGCTGACGGCAGCAGCAGGAAACGGAGGCGCTCGGACACGGCCCCTCGTTTGTCTTATAGCGGTATCGAGGGGTGGCTGGGAAAAAAAAAAACATTACCGTGCCGTCTCTTTCCCTGCCCTTGATTTCTCGAACTTACGGGATATTTCATCTAATCCAGAACATTCTCGATCGGCCAGCTGACCCTATATAAGCAACACGCCGGGCTAGAGAAGAGTTAGTCAGAGTTCTTGGCGAGCAGTGTAAGAGTGCAGTGCTAGTGTACGACGAGAAGACTGTGTACGTGCATCGGAGTATTGTACGTAATTACGTGTGCAAGTGAAATTGTAACGGACGAACTGGTGAATCGTAATTGTGTGCAGTACGTAATTCTGTGTATTTGGCAAGTGTTTAACTGTAAGTCGGTGGAAATAAAGAACATTTTTGAGTGGTGCAATTGGACTTTTCATTTCACGAACCCACAAACTCATAATATATAAAACTTCAACTCGTAGTTTATCTGAAGGTCAGGCATGTTATAAAATAAATAAAATAAAATATAAAGTAATTTTCTCTGTAAATTAGAGGAGACCTATTCAGAACAAAATTACACGGACACTTTCCTAAACTTTCTGTTTCGTTTTTCTTTAACGTTTATCAATGTCAGGACGTAATATCTGGGAAATTTGTAATCGAAGGCTGCACATTAGATTGTGAACCGGGTTTACTTCCGAGAAAACCTTATACCACCAAATTTTCAGGTGCGCTGTGGTGTGAGTAGAGTGATAGTTCTCTTATTAGTAATATAAATGAATATACGAGGCATGTTTTTTAAGTCAGTACCGTTTTGGAATTCAAAAGAGACGTGCATAGATATCGCAATAATTTTATTTTTACATGAAAGCCTGTACCTTAATCTACCTTTCTACATAATTTCCGTGAATATTGAGGCACTTGTCACAACGTGTTACCAGTTTTTGAATACCCTCCTCATAAAATTCTGCCGCCTGACGTGTTAACCACTGTATCACAACTGTTGTGACTTCGTTATCGTCTTGAAGACGCTCACCGCCCAGATGTTCCTTTAAGTGCAGGAACAAATGGTAGTCGCTGGGCGCCAGATCAGGGCTGTATGGAGGATGCTCTAGAGTTTCCCATTGAAAAGATTTGATGAGATCCTTGGTCCGATTAGCCACATGTGCACGGGCATTGTCATGCAGCAAAACGATACCCTTACTCAACTTTCCACGTCTTTTGTTCTGGATTGCAAGGCGCAAATTGTTCAATGTCTCACAATAAGACGCTGCATTGATTGTCTCATTACGAGGCAGAAACTCCACTACCAATACTCCTTTTCTGTTCCAAAATACTGTGCTCATGACTTTCCGGGCAGAAACTGTTTGCTTAAACTTCACTTTTGTGGGTGATGATGAATGTCGCCATTCCATGGATTGTTGTTTCGATTCTGGTGTGATGTAGGCCACCCATGTTTCGTCACCAGTAACAATTTGGTCCAAAAAATATTCACCTTCATTGTGGTACCGCTCAAGGGAAGTCAATGCACTGCTTAAACGTTGGGTTTTGTGTAAATCCGTCAACATTTTCGGAACCCAACGTGAGCACAATTTCCGGTAGTTCAAGTTCTCGGTCACAATGCAATACAAAACGCTACGAGAATATTGAGGAAAATAGTCGCACAATGATGAAATTGTAAAGCATCTGTTTTCTCTCCCCTTTTCGTCCACTTTCTGCACCAAATCTTCAGTAACGACCGAAGGACGCCCACTCCGTTCTTCATCATGCACATTTGTGCGGTCATCTTTAAATGCTCTCACCCATTTCCTTACCATTCCATCACTCATAATGTTTTGTCCGTAAACTTCACAGATCTCACGATGAATATCGATCGGTTTTACGCCTTTAGCACTAAGAAATCGTATAACAGCCCGTACTTCACAATCGGCGGGACTCCCGATTGTCGGAGGCATCTTAAACACTCATTAGCCAACGTATGCAATGAAGAATCAGACTGTAATGGCGTCAGTGCGTAGACAAGGGATGTAGGTAACCAGCGCGCGTGCGCGGAACGCCGACCGTAGCGCTGCGGCAGCGGAATCGCAAAACGGCACTGACTTAAAAAACATGTCTCGTATTTGGAAATCATTGCAACGAAATAAGTCTGCATCTGCAGAAGATTCGTTTTACATCACGTGACTTGCGGCTGAATGGAATGTCAGGCAAAGGAAATCCAATAAACATAAAAATATTTGCAAATACTGGTTCACCTAGTTTTGGAATAATTTAAACTAAGAACCAAAGAAAACTAAAGCCTGGATGTATCTGAAATTATAAAAATATATCACACAGTATTTTAAAACAAATTAACAACTATATAACACAATTAAAACAATAAATTTAAAAATATTGAATTAAACTCTTAGAAAACCTAATTTTCAGGGTGGTAACCCCAAACTAGCGTCTTGTTGCAGCAGCAGTACTGATTAAGCCATTCCAACAGAGAAACAGGTGACATCGTATGCGTTCTTAACTTTACTCTCAACTGTCATTTATTGGAAGAATGCAACTCCGCTAAGGTTTGAACGAGGTCATGACTGCATTGTGATGAATGGTCGATATATCGACTCTCACCTTGTTTTGAGTGGCTTCAGCTGTGACTCAACAGGTGTTCTTCTGTATCGGCCATATACGTCAGTGAAAGGTTATGTTTCCCTGACAAACTTCAAATTTAGTGTCACTGATTGATTCATTCAACTAAGAGTATAATTTTTAAATTTATTAAAATATATAAGTTTAGGGTGATAATTTGCAAATATAAGACTGCAATTTCTTGGGTATATTTAAATTATTTCCAGAGATATTCATTTTTAATTATTGTTGTTAACATTTAGAAAAATTCCTCCGAAGTATAACCAGTTCTTTAAAGTAATAGCTTAAGAGTGGGTGTCCTATAATTTTAACTATCATCCTGTAGCTTTATACTAGAGTGTTGATATTTCTTCAGTGTCATTATTGATCTCTTGGGACACAATGTTGGTATTTTCAGTGATTTGAGTCCTTTTTTTTACAGTGTGTGCCAGAAATGACTGAGCTGTAGGATGAAGAAAATTGACGCTCGTAGTGTGATCAAGTTCCTGCATTTGAAGGGCAAAACTGCGCGGTAAATCCATGACGAGATGACGACTGTTTATGGAAATGATTGTCCATCGTATGACACTGTTGTGAGGTGGAAAAGGAATTTTCAAACTGGTCACATGTCCCTGACAGATGAGCCAAGAGCTGGTAGATCGTCAGCTGTCACAGTGAAGAAAGTGGAGTGTTTAATACTGGAAGACAGACGAGCAACCATCCAAATGATCACGAATGAGACACATCTTAGTTATGGTAGTGTGTGGACGAACTGCACATGTCTAAGGTGTCTGTACGGTGAGTTCCACGTTTGCTAACCTCTTTCCAAAAGCAAACAAGGCGTGACCTTTCAAGACAGATGCTGATGCTGTTGGAACAGGATGTACACAATTTTTCTGATCGTCTGGTAGTCATAGATGTATCCTAGATCTATCGGTATGATCCAGAGACAGAAACCATGACCATGGAATAGAAACATGCTGATCCCCCCCTCCCAAAAAGGCAAAGGTGCAGAAGTCAGCTGAGACGGTCATACTTTCAGTTTCTCTGGGACTGTCGTGTAGTCACCCTTACAGATTATCTTGCCAAGGGTCAAACCATCACTGGCAGATACTACTACAATCTTCTGGACAAGTTACGAGTAGCTCTGATTAAGAAACGACGCGGTATGCTCTCCAAAGTTGTTCGTCTTCTGTCTGACAATGTACCAGCTCATTCATCTCAAGTTGCAGTTGACAAAACAAGAGAATGTGGCTTTGAGATCTTACAGCATCCGCCTTATTCGCCCGATCTCGCAACATGTTACTTTTTCTTGTTCCTGGAAATGAAGAATCCGTTATGTGGTCACCGATTTGACAACACAAATGACGTCATGAAGTGGAGGAGTGGCTTAAAGCGAATTCTGCAGACTTGTACAATCAAGGTATTAAGAATGTCAAGAAACGATGCAAAAATGTATAAATGTGGATGCGACTGCGTAGAGAAGATCAAAAAAGCACATATCAACACAAACCCTCTATCGCATTGTTGAGAGGCTGACAATTAAAGCTTTACAACACCCCCTCGTATAATTAAAAATTTAATAACTTACGAGATGTCATCAAAAAATAAGTGCATTTATTATAGGTCAATGAACGGCTAAGTGTGCAAGAAAAATTATCTCCACTGATTTGACTATTGGTTAGTTCTAAAAGACTGGGACTTGAAGTACTCACACCGGGGTTTGAAGCCAGGAGTCTCATGCCCCTCTCAGCTAACAATAGTTGCTACATCAAGGCTCACTCCATTAATCAATAGCCGATCAAGATTGCATTGGACTGATGTACTCTCCTTTATAAATGCTTAATTCGACCATTGCTGACTTACGCAGCTCTCCCATGTACCACAAAGGAAATCCAACATCCACAAAAGCCAACCTATCCACTGTACATTCCTCTAGAGAATTACAAATGCCTATGGTTTATACGAAATACGAGGGCTGTTCAGTAAGGTATGATCATAATTTTTCGCGCTAAAATTCAATCTTATTATATTCTGTTAGCTTAATCTGAAACATACACGCTTATTAGTTTCATTTTTGGTACTCCTGGTTCCCGCTTGTGAGGATCAAGCAAGTTCAGACATGTTCAGTATCGCTTACCGCTGTAATGGAGGTAACACGCGAGGAACAATATGCGACTTTGAAATTCTGCTTTCGTCTCAACAAATCTTCAGTTGAGGCCTATACAATGTTACAGGAGGTCTATGGAGAAACTGTTCTTCCCTACAGCACAACTCAAAGGTGATTTAAAATGTTTAAAGAGGGGAGACAATCAATTTCAAAGGAAGGGGAGCCCGGTGCTCCAGTTACTGCTCTTGCGGAAGAAAACATCAACACTGCTGCTGCCATTGTGAGAGAGGATTGACGAATTACCTTAAGATCACTTTCTGAAATACTGAACATTTCATTGTGTGCCACCCACACGTTGGTGACAGAAACATTACACATGAGACGTGTTTGTGCGCGATGTGTTCCAAGACTGTTGATTCCCGAACAAAAGGACATTCGTATGCAGGTCCGCATGCAGTTAAAGTTGATGTTAGAGGCAGATCCGGAGTTTCTTTCAAACGTAATCACTGCTGATGAAACTTGGCTACATCATTATGATCCTGAGAGCAAACAGCAAAGCTCAGTGTGGAAATCTCCTATATCACCAACCCCCAAAAAGCAAAAGCGGTTGCTTCTACTGGGAAAGTTATGGTCATCTCATTCTTTGATATTCATGGAATGGTTTATCAGCATGTTGTACCTGCACACACATCAGTAACTGGACAATACTACAGGGATGTCCTGAAAACATTGCAAGTCCATATCAGGCGCAAAAGGCCACATTTCCGTGAAGCAGGCTGGATGCTGCACCACGATAATATGTGGCCGCATATTTCCAATGTTGTTGCTGAATATCTTGCAAAAATCAACGTCAAGTGCATTCCTCACCCTCCCTATTGTTTTGATTTAGCCCCATGTGACTTTTTTCTATTCCCTAAATTGAAGAAACGCCTTCGTGGGAGGTATTGTCCATCATCAGAAGCAGTGGTGAAGGCTGCGGAGGCGATTTTGAAGGATCTCTCAAAAATGATTTCCAGCACCCTAACATACAAAACAAACAAGACCAATAGCACTGCTGAAATACTCAGACAATCCTAACCACTTACACACATAGACTCAAAAAAGTCATTACTTATTCACTACCATTCGAGTAAGGGAAAAGTTCACGAAATGAAAAAATACCGAAGGAGGAAGTACAAACTTCAGCGACACCACTGTGCTATGTACTCATTGCAAAGCTATCAGGATATGCAACTCATAGGAGAAGTTCACGAACAATATCGGAGGTGTTGTGTAAATGTTTGCAAGTAGAGCAAAGTATTACACAGCTCTGGCCTGTGTAAACTTTACCACTGACGAAACAAAATAATAATAAATAATAATTATTATAAACGTTAAAGTACGTTTTGAAAATATAATTCAATTTTATAATCCTGCATTAATTTTGTACGGTAAGTTACTTTAACTGTTTACAAAAACTGGTAATGGTGGACCAACTACACAGATTTAGTACAGATAACAATATTAAAATTAATTCAAAAGGTAAGATGTGACTTTGAAGTTCTATCCGAAGCAGAGGGACCTGCAGCTACCTTGTTCGTTGTTGGGAAGCTCGACAGAAGGTTTACAGATAGAAGAAGGCTACAAAACAGGCGTTAAACTGTCATGTACCAAACAGGTATGGCATTAAATCACAAAAAAGATTCAGAATGCATGCCAAACAGAGTACATCTATACTTCACTTGTTTCAATTCCTTTTAGAAATCCTTAACTTACACTAAAGTAAGACTTATACAAAATATATAAATGATAGTCCCAAATAAACACATTGTACAGTACTGCACCTCTCTGGCTCTTTCGAGAAGACACACTAAGAGGCAGAAACCCACAAAATGTGATGCTGTTTACTTTGATCCACTAACAAGATGAAGTTACAACCAATAAAACTCTTACAGAAGGATGCTTCTCGTTTCCTCTCCGAATACAAGGAAAGCCAGTGGCGTTCTCAGCTCTGTCAAAAGAAAAAGCCATTCCCAAAATCTGATGTGTTTACAGACGTATTGCTCTAACTACTTCAAGATAAACATTGCATTATTGTAGTTACAAGGGAATACAGTAGACTTTAAGTGATAGTCAAATGTTTTGGTCGTTATGTGATGTATACATGACTTTCTCTACTCTTGTACAAACACTTATTGCTCTATCTACTTCAAGATAAACATTATCTTATTGTAGTTACAAGGGAATACAGTAGACTTTAAGTGATAGTCAAATGTTTTGGTCGTTATGTGATGTACACATGACTTTCTCTACTCTTGTACAAACACTTATTGCTCTATCTACTTCAAGATAAACATTATCTTATTGTAGTTACAAGGGAATACAGTAGACTTTAAGTGATAGTCAAATGTTTTGGTCGTTATGTGATGTATACATGACTTTCTCTACTCTTGTACAAACACTTATTGCTCTATCTACTTCAAGATAAACATTATCTTATTGTAGTTACAAGGGAATACAGTAGACTTTAAGTGATAGTAAATGTTTTGGTCGTTATGTGATGTATACATGACTTTCTCTACTCTTGTACAAACACTTATTGCTCTATCTACTTCAAGATAAACATTATCTTATTGTAGTTACAAGGGAATACAGTAGACTTTAAGTGATAGTCAAATGTTTTGGTCGTTATGTGATGTATACATGACTTTCTCTACTCTTGTACAAACACTTATTGCTCATCTACTTCAAGATAAACATTATCTTATTGTAGTTACAAGGGAATACAGTAGACTTTAAGTGATAGTCAAATGATTTGGTCGTTATGTGATGTACAAATGACTTTCTCTACTCTTGTACAAACACTTATTGCTCATCTACTTCAAGATAAACATTATCTTATTGTAGTTACAAGGGAATACAGTAGACTTTAAGTGACAGTCAAATGTTTTGGTCGTTATGTGATGTATACATGACTTTCTCTACTCTTGTACAAACACTTATTGCTCTAGCTACTTCAAGATAAACATTATCTTATTGTAGTTACAAGGGAATACAGTAGACTTTAAGTGATAGTCAAATGTTTTGGTCATTATGAGATGTATACATGACTTTCTCTACTCTTGTACAAACACTTATTGCTCTATCTACTTCAAGATAAACATTATCTTATTGTAGTTACAAGGGAATACAGTAGACTTTAAGTGATAGTCAAATGTTTTGGTCATTATGAGATGTATACATGACTTTCTCTACTCTTGTACAAACATTTATTGATGTGTGTACTTCAAGATAAACATTACCTTATTATAGTTACAAGGGCATACTTCTTAAATTCCTGGAGAATTCACTGCCTGGGGTTGTGTTTGGACAGCATTAGATGGGCTTTGTTTCCAATAAGTAAATTCGAAGAAGACGCCGCTGTAAAAATTCAGGTAGGAAAGGCATGTCAGACAATAAAGATGTCAGTTGAAGCCTGAAATGACAAGTCATAGTGGGCGGTTTGGCCCCTCCACGATTTAACCTCAGCAGGTTGCCAGGTCACGAATTCAAGAGCGCCTTCCTCTGCCTCTGACGATAAGAGCCCCCAAATGTAAACCTGATAGATCACTGATTATTTTGAAATTCTCTGCTACTATAATGCAGTGGAATTAAGCATAAAGGCTAGGATTAAATTCAGAATTTTATTACAATGTATAACAAGACGTCAACGATTCAAGTGGTGTAGAGTGGATGTCGGCCATGCTATTTGTATAAAACAAAGCAATAATGTGAGAATGCCACGCAGAAAACAGTTATCATATATTAGAAACGCAAATATGCAGTAGTACAGGCAAATAACACTCCCTAATCAAAATACCAAGGACCTAACCGTCCAAGCTCAGTAACAGACAACTGCCTTAGATTGGGGCACGATATGGATAGAAAATATAGCCAAAGTAGAAAATTATTGGAGGCCTTGAAGCATTTGCCTTTGTGCAAAGCATGAGTCTCAACCGATATTCTTCTCAACTATTTGCAGATGTACAGTTGTCTATGTTGAAATGATGTTCAAATGAGTACAGGGTACATAGAGCTTAGAGTTACCAGACATTCATCTTTCAGGATAAGGGAAAACCTCCAACGTTAAGTCATATCGGACGATGAATGAAATGATATTCAAATGAGTACAGGGTACATAGAGCTTAGAGTTACCAGACATTCATCTTTCAGGATAACAGAAAACCTCCAACGTTAAGTCATATCAGACGATGAATGAAATGATGTTTAAATAAGTACAGGGTACATAGAGCTTAGAGTTACCAGCTTGTAAGTACGTTATTCTTTTTAACTTAATGTTAATACACCGATTTCATGTTATGCGTGTTCTGCCATTGCACTGACAATGTGTTACAGATATTAATTACACTGTAATTTATGTTCTACAAGTGGAACGTAGCAAATTTTATTCGTGAGCTGGAGCGAACTGTGTAATGCTTGAGTGTAAGAACCGGAAACTGAATAAATTAAAATTTTATACATTCGTGTTAATTCTGAAACAAGAAAATAAAACCAACTGCATTTTTAAATAATTCTTGTAGGTTGAGATACTAACAACCCCACTTTTGTTAATTAATCATAGTAATTAACTGAAATGGTATCTGCGTATCTTACAATGACATCTTCTTGTACACTATGCCTGTTTATTATGAATGGTAGGATTATTATGGCAACCAAGGTCCAACCCAGTTCAGTAACTTTATTAACTTCTGTCCAGAGAAATCAATTCAGGTATCATATCGTCAGAATTATGTAAATTTAAAACGAGGAGCGAAGAAGGACAAGTGACGAGCAACTTGAATGTTTCAAGACGGGAGGTGGACAGTGTATTATCCACATAATTCAGTGATTTATAAAATCGCAAAGTTATTAATACTCGAAGCAAAGGCGAGGTCGGCATATTCCTTTCTGTGCATGTTCTAACTCAGTATTACATAAATTTAAAACGAGGAGCGAAGGACAAGTGACGAGAGACTTGAACGTTTCAAGACGGGAGGTGGACAATGTATTATCCACATAATTCAGTGAATTACAAAATCACAAAGTTATTGATACTTGAAGCAAAGGCGAGATCGGCATATTCCTTTCGATGCAAGTTCTAACTCAGTATTACGTAAATTTAAAACGAGGAGCGAAGAAGGACAAGTGACGAGAGACTTGAACGTGTCAAGACGGGAGGTGGACAGTGTATTATCCACATAATTCAGTGAATTATAAAATCGCAAAGTTATTAATACTTGAAGCAAAGGCGAGATCGGCGTATTCCTTTCGATGCATGTTCTAACTCAGTATTACGTAAATCTAAAACGAGGAGCGAAGAAGGACAAGTGACGAGAGTCTTGAACGTTTCAAGACGGGAGGTGGACAGTGTATTATCCACATAATTCAGTGAATTATAAAATCGCAAAGTTATTAATACTTGAAGCAAAGGCGAGATCGGCGTATTCCTTTCGATGCATGTTCTAACTCAGTATTACGTAAATCTAAAACGAGGAGCGAAGAAGGACAAGTGACGAGAGTCTTGAACGTTTCAAGACGGGAGGTGGACAGTGTATTATCCACATAATTCAGTGAATTATAAAATCGCAAAGTTATTAATACTTGAAGCAAAGGCGAGATCGGCATATTCCTTTCGATGCATGTTCTAACTCAGTATTACGTAAATCTAAAACGAGGAGCGAAGAAGGACAAGTGACGAGAGTCTTGAACGTTTCAAGACGGGAGGTGGACAGTGTATTATCCACATAATTCAGTGAATTATAAAATCGCAAAGTTATTAATACTTGAAGCAAAGGCGAGATCGTCATATTACTTTCGATGTATGTTCTAACTCAGTATTACGTAAATTTAAAACTAGGAGCGAAGAAGGACAAGTGATGAGAGACTTGAACGTTTCAAGACGGAAGGTGGACAGTGTATTATCCACATAATTCAGTGAATTATAAAATCGCAAAGTTATTAATACTTGAAGCAAAGGTGAGGTCGGCATATTCCTTTCGATGGATGTTCTAACCTCTCTTGTACTTCTGCAGTAACTCTTTTGGACAGTCTATACCTCTGTAGAACATTTTCTTCTGATAGCTCCTCAAAATCATTTCTCCTCATAGGCCGTACTCTATTACGAATGCCATTTAGACGGTCTTAAAAATAGCAAATCGGCATCAACAGCTGAGTTGGCGCCTGCCATCTTGACTATTTAAAATTGTTAAGTACTTAACATCAGAAATTTGACTTGTTTGTTTAACAGTCTTAACACGAGTGTTAAGCTCACACTTAATGGTGAAATGCAATTTCTGTTATAACAATGATAAACCCGTGTTAAGGCTTAACATCTGTTAATGAAATCGGGCATAAAGTGTAGTTTTTATTAAATTAAATTGGTTAAAAGAATCGAATCGTTAAAAATGGGGAAACTGGCACATGCGGGTTTATATTTTCAGTTTACCTTTGTAGTAGAGGGTTTATTAGAGGATGAAGATTACGGTACCGTTTCGTGAGAAATTTGTTGCCCTGGGAACGGCCAAACCACAGGCTTTGTGAACTGGATATCCCTGTGAGAACAGGTAACAGAAAAGTCTGTCTACGTAAGTTTATTTACCTGTTTGTCTGGTGTGTTACAGAACCTGTATCATAGTACACAGATCTTGAGAACTCTGGACCAAGATACTAATCCAGTCTTGAATCTTATAACCGCCTGAGACAAAATATTTATATTTCGTTGCTATGATAATACCAAGGGCACCAGTGTGCCAAAATTTCGTTCCGCAATTCCTTTATAAACCAGTAAATTTAGACAAAATCCTAAAAAATCAGAACCTTGTATTGTGGTGTAGAACTTGGAATATACTGGAAACGTTAGGCACCCATTAATATTTTGGCCGAAAACTTTGTTATCTCCAATTCACGCTTCTCTTTTAGGTGTCACTAGTGACACATTCCTCTAAGTTAATCCAAAAGCTCTGTGCTTCACGACTTCATTCTTTAGCAAAGCTGATGCATGACATTCGATTGGAACTTTCTGTTAAAGTTACAGAGGGTATGGACTTTATTTATTTAATAATAGTATACACAATACCTTAATTGAAATAAAAACTCAAAATTAATGGACGAATGTGACAATTTTTTTTAATTTTGTGAGAGATGTGTGTGTGTGTGTGTGTGTGTGTGTGTGTGTGTGTGTGTGTGTGTGTGTGTGTGTGTGTATGTGTGTGTGTGTGTGTGTGTGTGTGTGTGTGTAATTTCTGTCCTCGAACGTTAAGTCATATCGGACGACGGATGAAATGGGTTAAATGATGTTCAAATGAGTCCGGGATCCATGGAGCTTAGAGTTATCCGACATTCATCTATCAGATCAGCGAAAACTTCGGAAAAAACTTATCCAGGCAACTCACCTTGACCGAGATTCGAACTCAGGACCTCTTGGACGTGAGGCAGACACGCTACCACCACGCTAGCGAGGCGGGCAATGTGACAAGGTTACAGGGGTATCCCAGCAGTTCGACTTAGAGGGAAATTGGGGATTGTGGTTATCACTACGGAGAGGATTAGGCACGCAGGCCAACATGCTGGGGCCCATTGTTCCTATACCCCCAAGTGGGGCAGCCCTGGGAGGAAGTATGAGGTGAAGCAGACATTGGGCGGCCGTCCCAAGGAGACACGACAGTACATAGGGCAGGGTCCCTACAGTTTACTTGGAGAGAGACTTCCCCAAACAGGTCAGGACAATAAACTCGCTCCCCTACAGCGCGACGACGAGTCCAGCAGCCAAGTCCTAATGGGCCCTGGCAGGTGATCCGAGGCCCAAAAGTCCCTACAGTTTACTTGGATAGAGACTTCCCCCGACACGCCAGGACAAGGAACTCGCTCCACTACTGCGGGACGACTACGTGCCCAGCAGCCGAGCCCTAATGATATCAAGGCAGGTGATCCGACCCCCAAAGGTCCCACAGTTTACTTGGATAGAGACTTTCCCCGACAGGCCAGGACTACGAACTCGCTCTCCTACACCGGGACGGTAACGAGTTCAGCAGCCGAGCTGTAATGGTACCAGGCAGGTGATCCGAGCCCCAAAGGTCTCTACAGTTTACTGGATAGAGACTTCCCCCGACAGGACAGGGACAACGAACTCGCTCCCCTACAGCGGGACGACAAAGAGCCCAGCAGCCGAGACCTAATGGTACCAGGCAGACGATCCGAGCCCCAAAGGTCCCCACAGTTTACTTGGATAGAGACATCCCCCGACAGGTCAGGACAACGAACTCGCTCCCCTACAGCGGGACGACAACCAGCCCAGCAGCCGAGCTCTAATGGTATCAAGGCAGGCGATCCGAGCCTCAAAGGTCCCTACAGTTTACTTGGATAGAGACATCCCCCGACAGGTCAGGACAACGAACTCGCTCCCCTACAGCGGGACGACAACCAGCCCAGCAGCCGAGCTCTAATGGTATCAAGGCAGGCGATCCGAGCCCCATAGGTCCCCACAGTTTACTTGGATAGAGACATCCCCCGACAGGTCAGGACAACGAACTCGCTCCCCTACAGCGGGACGACAACCAGCCCAGCAGCCGAGCTCTAATGGTACCAGGCAGGCGATCCGAGCCCCAAAGGTCCCTACAGTTTACTTGGATAGAGACTTCCCCCGACAGGACAGGGACAACGAACTCGCTCCCCTACAGCGGGACGACAACGAGCACAGCAGCTGAGCTCTAATGGTATCAAGGCAGGCGATCCGAGCCCCAAAGGTCCCTACAGTTTACTTGGATAGAGACTTTCCCCGAACAACAAACATGCTCCCCTACAGCGGGTGAGCCCAGTAGCCTAGCCCTAATGGTACCAGGCAGGCGATCCGAGCCTCAAGGGTCCCTACAGTTTACTTGGATAGAGACTTCCCCCGACAGGACAGGGACAACGAACTCGCTCCCCTACAGCGGGACGACAACCAGCCCAGTAGCCTAGCCCTAATGGTACCAGGCAGACGATCCGAGCCCCAAAGGTCCCTACAGTTTACTTGGATAGAGACTTCCCCCGACAGGACAGGGACAACGAACTCGCTCCCCTACAGCAGGACGACAACCAGCCCAGTAGCCTAGCCCTAATGGTACCAGGCAGGCGATCCGAGCCCCAAAGGTCCCTACAGTTTACTTGGATAGAGACTTCCCCCGACAGGCCAGGACAACGAACTCGCTCCCCTACAGCGGGACGGCAACGAGCCCAGTAGCCTAGCCCTAATGGTACCAGGCAGGCGATCCGAGCCCCAAAGGTCCCTACAGTTTACTTGGATAGAGACTTTCCCCGAACAACAAACATGCTCCCCTACAGCGGGTGAGCCCAGCAGCTGAGCCCTAATGGTACCAAAGCAGGTGATCCGAGCCCCAAAGGTCCCTACAGTTTACTTGGATAGAGACTTCCGCCGACAGGCCAGGACAACGAACTCGCTCCCCTACAGCGGGACGGCAACGAGCCCAGCAGCCGAACCCTAGTGTCACCAAGGCAGGCGATCCGAGCCCTAAAGGTCCCCACAGTTTACATGGATAGAGACTTCCCCCGACAGGCCAGGAACTCGCTCCCCTACTGCGGGAAAGTAACGAGCCCAGCAGCCGAGCCCTAGTGGTACCAAGGCAGCCGATCTGAGCCCCAAAGGTCCCTATAGTTTACTTGGATAGAGACTTCCCCAAATAGGTCAGGAAAACAAACTCGCTCCCCTACAGCGGGACGGCAACGAGTCCAGCAGCCGAGCCCTAATGGTACCAGGGCAGGCGATCCGAGCCCCAAAGGTCCCTACAGTTTACTTGGATAGCGATTTCCCCCGACAGGTCACGACAATGAACTCCATCCCCTACAGCGGGACCACAACGAGCCCAGCAGCCGAGTCCTAATGGTACCAGGCAGGTGATCTGAGCCCCAAAGGTCCCTACAGTTTACTTGGATAGAGACTTCCCCCGACAGGCCAGGACAATGAACTCGCTCCCCTACAGTGGGACGGTAACAAGCCCAGCAGCCGAGTACTAATGGTACCAAGGCAGGCCATCCGAGCCCCAAAGGTCCCCACAGTTTACTTGGATAGAGACTTCCCCCGACAGGCTAGGACAACGAACTCGCTCCCCTACAGTGGGACGGCAACATGCCCAGCAGCCGAGTCCTAATAGTACCAAGGCAGGTGATCCGTTCCCCAAAGGTCCCTACAGTTTACTTGGATAGAGATTTCCCCCGACAGGCCAGGACAAAGAACTCGCTCTCCTACAGTGGGAAGACAACGAGCCCAGCAGCCGAGCCCTAATGGCCCAGGCAGGCGATTCGACCCCCAAAGGCATGTGTCTGGAGGTCCCGAAATGGTCCCAACAAAGGAGATGAGGCCCGCAACCTCCTTACCGGAGGAGTAAGTACTTATCCTCAGAGCATAATATCCTGCCATGCCCCGCCGAGACTTCCACCATCACTTCTATCCTGAAAGAGACTAATAGATGAAACATGATATGAAATGTCAGTGGAGATGAAATGCAGCGACAGAAAACTCGGCGATGTAACTATCTGTAAATTATTTCATCCATTGCCAATATGACTTAACGTTGGAGGTTTCCCTTATCCTGACTGATGAATGTCTGGTAACTCTAAGCTCTATGTACCCTGTACTCATTTGAACATTATTTTATTCATCGTCCGATATGACTTAACGTTGGAGGTTTTCTCTTATCCTGAAAGATGAATGTCTGGCAACTCTAAGCTCTATGTACCCTGTACTCATTTGAACACAATTTCGTTCAAAGTTCGATATGACTTAACGTTGGAGGTTTTCTCTTATCCTGAAAGATGAATGTCTGGCAACTCTAAGCTCTATGTACCCTGTACTCATTTGAACATCATTTCATTTATCGTCCGATATGACTTAACGTTGTAGGTTTTCTCTTATCCTGAAAGATGAATGTCTGGCAACTCTAAGCTCTATGTACCCTGTACTCATTTGAACATCATTTCATTCATCGTCCGATATGACTTAACGTTGGAGGTTTTCTCTTATCCTGAAAGATGAATGTCTGGCAACTCTAAGCTCTATGTACCCTGTACTCATTTGAACATCATTTCATTCATCGTCCGATATGACTTAACGTTGGAGGTTTTCTCTTATCCTGAAAGATGAATGTCTGGCAACTCTAAGCTCTATGTACCCTGTACTCATTTGAACATCATTTCATTCATCGTCCGATATGACTTAACGTTGGAGGTTTTCTCTTATCCTGAAAGATGAATGTCTGGTAACTCTAAGCTCTATGTACCCTGTACTCATTTGAACATCATTTCATTCATCGTCCGATATGACTTAACGTTGGAGGTTTTCTCTTATCCTGAAAGATGAATGTCTGGTAACTCTAAGCTCTATGTACGCTGTACTCATTTGAACATCATTTCATTCATCGTCCGATATGACTTAACGTTGAAGGTTTTCTCTTATCCTGAAAGATGAATGTCTAGTAACTCTAAGCTCTATGTACGCTGTACTCATTTGAACATCATTTCATTCATCGTCCGATATGACTTAACGTTGGAGGTTTTCTCTTATCCTGAAAGATGAATGTCTAGTAACTCTAAGCTCTATATACCCTGTACTCATTTGAACATCATTTCATTCATCGTCCGATATGACTTAACGTTGGAGGTTTTCTCTTATCCTGAAAGATGAATGTCTGGTAACTCTAAGCTCTATGTACGCTGTACTCATTTGAACATCATTTCATTCATCGTCCGATATGACTTAACGTTGAAGGTTTTCTCTTATCCTGAAAGATGAATGTCTGGTAACTCTAAGCTCTATGTACCCTGTACTCATTTGAACATCATTTCATTCATCGTCGGATATGGCTTAACGTTGGAGGTTTTCTCTTATCCTGAAAGATGAATGTCTGGTAACTCTAAGCTCTATGTACTCTGTACTCATTTGAACACAATTTCGTTCAAAGTTCGATATGACTTGAAGTTAGAGGACCAAATAAAAGAAACTTGCAGAAGATGTTTTGTATCTGTCTCCCTGAAGGTGGAGAAGGGCTATCGCGCAGGGGACAGAGGGCTTGAGGAATTAGAAAGGTCCAAGAATGCTTGGTAATTGTGACTCATGCGATGCACTGCCTACGCAGCATCATTCTATAAGCATAAGAACTGCCCATAGAATTGTGTTAGTGAATAACAAGTCCCAGGGCTGATAAGTCACTGATGCGGGTGCAATTAGGTGTTGCAGTGAATTCTGCCTATGAGAACCCCATTAACTTAATATCCACATAATTGGAGAGCTCATTGGAATACATATATACAAAATTTAAAGATTATAAAGGCAACAAATTCTTAAGTTTTACTGTTTGTCAATATATCGTGGTACTTCCTCTACATAGTTATGCACAATGCTCACCGAATTGCTATCATTTTATGTATATAGCTGAGAACTAACGTCATTTAAGTCCTGAAATTGATTGGTCAAACAGAGTCAGATAAATTGGTTTACAAACACGGACAACCTTTCCTATCCCTGTTGCATTTCCATAATAGATTGCAATAACAGAGTTCCTTACAGTCTGAACGTGACTGGGATAACCGATTAATGCACTTTGGATCATTTAATAATGTTAAAGCACCTTTATGTATACTGATGCGAACATAAATTCCTTGTAGTGATGACCAGATTCCGCAGCTTAATGCACGATCAGTTTACATGTGCTTGTAGAAAGATGGGGGAATTAGGTTGCTATGCGGCATTGCATATGGCCTTGATTAACTCAGAGCCAGGGACAATTCCGAATGCACGTTCCTAGGGCAAAATCTAAAACATACTGCACACTTGCTCAAAATTTTGAGATAGCTTTTACAAAAAATGTCAAGGTTTTAGTTATTACTTACTATTTGCATTATTTTTACATTACTAACATCTAGTTATAAGCCTAAATTTCAGAAAATTCTTAGAAGTTCTACAATGCATTTCCTGTACTACAAGCTAGTCGGCAGTAAAAACAACGATCTTCTTCTGTCTCAGTTTAGTGTATCGCTTATCTCACGTCCGCTATAACATTATAACTTCATTTGTCTTGACTCTCGAAATAAAACATCAATTTCTCTATGTTTGTTACTGCTTGTGTGTGGGTCATAACCACAGCTGGTTCATCAACACTGTCCGAATCTGAATACCCTTTATTATCCTTTTCATTAACACTGCATGATGTTTATAATATCTTCCTCTGTAATCGGTTTATAGCCTTGTCAGTGTCCTCAAAATATTCGGAAGAGACATCGATATTTTTAAAAATATCAATAAAACCTTCTTCCACACCTACTCTATCTTCTGCTTCCTTCTTGTTTTCTGGCAAATCACACACACCAGGCCACAACTTTTTCCAAGACCTTATCTGGAACTATATGTAGAGAAAATCATGTATACATCACACCACGACCAAAACATTTGGCTATCACTTAAAGTCTACTGTATTCCCTTGTAACTACAATAAGATAATGTTTATCTTGAAGTAGATAGAGCAATAAGTGTTTGTACAAGAGTAGAGAAAGTCATGTATACATCACACCACGACCAAAACATTTGGCTATCACTTAAAGTCTACTGTATTCCCTTGTAACTACAATAAGATAATGTTTATCTTGAAGTAGATAGAGCAATAAGTGCTTGTACAAGAGTGGAGAAAGTCATGTATACATCACATAACGACCAAAACATTTGACTATCACTTAAAGTCTACTGTATTCCCTTGTAACTACAATAAGATAATGTTTATCTTGAAGTAGATAGAGCAATAAGTGTTTGTACAAGAGTAGAGAAAGTCATGTATACATCACATAACGACCAAAACATTTGACTATCACTTAAAGTCTACTGTATTCCCTTGTAACTACAATAAGATAATGTTTATCTTGAAGTAGATAGAGCAATAAGTGTTTGTACAAGAGTAGAGAAAGTCATGTATACATCACATAACGACCAAAACATTTGACTATCACTTAAAGTCTACTGTATTCCCTAGTAACTACAATAAGGTAATGTTTATCTTGAAGTAGATAGAGCAATAAGTGTTTGTACAAGAATAGAGAAAGTCAGTGTACATCACATAATGACCAAAACATTTGACTATTACTTAAAGTCTACTGTATTCCCTTGTAACTACAATAAGATAATGTTTATCTTGAAGTAGATAGAGCAATAAGTGTTTGTACAAGAATAGAGAAAGTCATTGTACATCACATAATGACCAAAACATTTGACTATTACTTAAAGTCTACTGTATTCCCTTGTAACTACAATAAGATAATGTTTATCTTGAAGTAGATAGAACAATAAGTGTTTGTACAAGAGTAGAGAAAGTCATGTATACATCACACCACGACCAAAACATTTGACTATCACTTAAAGTCTACTGTATTCCCTTGTAACTACAATAAGATAATGTTTATCTTGAAGTAGATAGAGCAATAAGTGTTTGTACAAGAATAGAGAAAGTCATTGTACATCACATAATGACCAAAACATTTGACTATTACTTAAAGTCTACTGTATTCCCTTGTAACTACAATAAGATAATGTTTATCTTGAAGTAGATAGAACAATAAGTGTTTGTACAAGAGTAGAGAAAGTCATGTATACATCACACCACGACCAAAACATTTGACTATCACTTAAAGTCTACTGTATTCCCTTGTAACTACAATAAGATAATGTTTATCTTGAAGTAGATAGAGCAATAAGTGTTTGTACAAGAATAGAGAAAGTCATTGTACATCACATAACGACCAAAACATTTGAATATCACTTAAAGTCTACTGTATTCCCTTGTAACTACAATAAGATAATGTTTATCTTGAAGTAGATAGAGCAATAAGTGTTTGTACAAGAGTAGAGAAAGTCATGTATACATCACATAACGACCAAAACATTTGACTATCACTTAAAGTCTACTGTATTCCCTTGTAACTACAATAAGATAATGTTTATCTTGAAGTAGATAGAGCAATAAGTGTTTGTACAAGAGTAGAGAAAGTCATGTATACATCACATAACGACCAAAACATTTGACTATCACTTAAAGTCTACTGTATTCCCTTGTAACTACAATAAGATAATGTTTATCTTGAAGTAGATAGAGCAATAAGTGTTTGTACAAGAGTAGAGAAAGTCATGTATACATCACATAACGACCAAAACATTTGACTATCACTTAAAGTCTACTGTATTCCCTTGTAACTACAATAAGATAATGATTATCTTGAAGTAGATAGAGCAATAAGTGTTTGTACAAGAGTAGAGAAAGTCATGTATACATCACATAACGACCAAAACATTTGACTATCACTTAAAGTCTACTGTATTCCCTTGTAACTACAATAAGATAATGTTTATCTTGAAGTAGATAGAGCAATAAGTGTTTGTACAAGAGTAGAGAAAGTCATGTATACATCACATAACGACCAAAACATTTGACTATCACTTAAAGTCTACTGTATTCCCTTGTAACTACAATAAGATAATGTTTATCTTGAAGTAGATAGAGCAATAAGTGTTTGTACAAGAGTAGAGAAAGTCATGTATACATCACATAACGACCAAAACATTTGACTATCACTTAAAGTCTACTGTATTCCCTTGTAACTACAATAAGATAATGATTATCTTGAAGTAGATAGAGCAATAAGTGTTTGTACAAGAGTAGAGAAAGTCATGTATACATCACATAACGACCAAAACATTTGACTATCACTTAAAGTCTACTGTATTCCCTTGTAACTACAATAAGATAATGTTTATCTTGAAGTAGATAGAGCAATAAGTGTTTGTACAAGAGTAGAGAAAGTCATGTATACATCACATAACGACCAAAACATTTGACTATCACTTAAAATCTACTGTATTCCCTTGTAACTACAATAAGATAATGTTTATCTTGAAGTAGATAGAGCAATAAGTGCTTGTACAAGAGTAGAGAAAGTCATGTATACATCACATAACGACCAAAACATTTGACTATCACTTAAAGTCCACTGTATTCCCTTGTAACTACAATAAGATAATATTTATGTTGAAACAGACAAACGGATAAGTGCTTGTAAGAAAAGTTTGTGGAAGTTGGTTCAAGAAGACAGGTAGCCCGGCACGTGGTTAAACTTAACGGCGACATAAGAGCCGACTGAGATGGTATTAACTTGCAGCATCTTCAAGTGCTAACAGCAGAAGATCAAGTGAACTACCACGCTTAATTTAGCTAACTGTAGGCGTCTTTCTGGAGAGGTGTAACCGTCTTTGGGACATTGTACCCGACTTACACATTGGAGAATACGATCTTCATTAGTTAATGTTCAGGTGGAATGTATATTTTTAATTTTTTGAAATTCACTCAGAAGGTTTTTCAGTCTGGTTGGTCCTAAAATACTCAGAAACGAACTAGAGACACACAAAATTTATTCCACGAAAATTAGACGTTAATTATGTAATTAAAAGTTAATATTAATAGAGGTTATCTACAATAATACGAGGGGGTATTGCAAAGTTTCAATGATCACCCTGTATTTTTTCTTCTAAAGCTATAGAAATATTTAAATGTCACCATTGATCACTCGGGATATAATGGTGGTAAATTCAGTGATATTAGCCATTTTGTTTTTTACAGTGAATACCAGAAGTGACTGAGGTGTAAGATGGAGAAAGTTGAGGCTCGTAGTGTGATCAAGTTCCTGCATTTGAAGGACAAAACTGCCCGGGAAATCCATGATGAGATGACGGCTGTTTATGGAACGGATTGCCCATCGTACGACATTATTGTGAGGTGGAAAAGGAATTTTCAAACTGGTCACATGTCCCTGACAGATGAGCCAAGAGCTGGTAGACCGTCAGCTGTCACAGTGAAGAAAGTGGAGTGTTTAATACTGGAAGACAGACGAGCAACCATCCAAATGATCATGAATGAGACACATCTTAGTTATGGCAGTGTGTGGACGAACTGCACATGTCTAAGGTGTCTGTACAGTGAGTTCCACGTTTGCCAACCCCTTTCCAAAAGCAAATACGACGTGACCTTTGAAGACAGATGTTGATGTTGTTGGAACACGATGAAGAGAAGTTTTTTGATCGTCTGGTGTCCATGGATGAATCCTGGATCTATCAGTAAGATCCAGAGACAAAAACCGTGAACATAGAATGTAAACATGCCGATTTCCCCTCCCAAAAATGCAAAGGTGTAAAATTCAGCTGGGAAGGTCATGCTTTCAGTTTTCTGGGACTGTCGTGGAGTCATACTTAGCGATTATCTTGCCAAGGGTCAAATCATCACTGACAGATACTACTGCAATCTTCTGGACAAGTTACGAGCAGCTCTGATTAAGAAAAGACGTGGTATGCTCTCCAAAGTTGTTCGTCTTCTGTCTGACAATGCACCAGCTCATTCATCTCAAGTTGCAGTTGACAAAACAAGAGAATGTCGCTTTGAGATCTTGCAGCATCCGCCTTATTCGCCCGATCTCGGACTAAGTGACTCTTACTTGTCACGAAAATAAAGAATCCGTTGTGTGATCGCCGATTTGACAAAACAAATGACGTCATAAATGAAGTGGAAGAGTAAAGGCGAATTCTGTAGACTTGTATAATCAAGGTATTCGGAAGGTCAAGAAACGCTGGGAAAAATATGTAAATCTGGATTATAACTCCATAGAGAAGAACTAACAAGGAGAAATCAACAAAAACTCTGTATCACATTTTTAAAATGTGATAAATAACACTTTACTACACCTTTCATAGAGTACTAATGGATAAGTGAGAAGAACGAAGACATAGTAAAAAATTATACATAACTAGATTTTAGGACAGATACAATATTCACAGGTTGTGCAAAACTCATATTTTACACTCTTTGTACGTAGTAACGTAATATTGGTCACACATTTGTTACCAACATTATTAAAGCATACGTTTTAACACAGTTTTACCTCTCTTGTGGATTGAGATC
This sequence comes from Mantis religiosa, assembly GCA_030765055.1. Taxonomy (NCBI): domain Eukaryota; kingdom Metazoa; phylum Arthropoda; class Insecta; order Mantodea; family Mantidae; genus Mantis; species Mantis religiosa. Next base: position 37,379,327 of record CM060947.1, read on the forward strand.
CAATGTCATAAGCTATGCGAAGTTTTTCTGACGTATCCTTTGTGATTTCTTTGAATTTTCTATCATTTATAATTTTATCCTTTTCTTTTTCGCTTCTTTTATAATGTCTTTACCGTACAAAGAAAATTCAACCTCAGAAAATTCGGGTCACACGTATTTCTCCACAGATATACACCAGCTATTAAGAGAACAACAATTGCACAACACCTTCCAGGATATCGCCAAAAGATTGCTGTTTTCCTGTTCCTTAACTGTACCACAACAGAGGGATAAGTGTTACAAAACACTAGGTACCTATCTATGACACAAAAAGGTAAAATTCAACGACCTAGCGTGTGCAATTGCAATTTCTGTCCATGCAGTTCTTTTCCCGTCCGCCTACATATTTCTCTTGATCAATATCTGATAATACAGACTGACTGGAGCTGCATGATAATACAGTATGGAGCAAATGCTCGAAGACCTTAAAGATCTGCGCTAGTGCTAGAAATATTGATGTGTTGTACACTCATGACTTTCTCTACTCTTGTACAAACACTTATTGCTCTATCTACTTCAAGATAAACATTATCTTACTGTAGTTACAAGGGAATACAGCAGACTTTCAGTGATAGTCAAATGTTTTGGTCGTTATGTGATGTATACATGACTTTCTCTACTCTTGTACAAACACTTATTGCTCTATCTACTTCGAGATAAACATGATCTTATTGTAGCTACAAGGGAATACAGTAGACATTAAGTGATAGTCAAATGCTTTGGTCGTTATGTGATGTATACATGACTTTCTCTACTCTTGTACAAACACTTATTGCTCTAGCTACTTCAAGATAAACATTATCTTATTGTAGTTACAAGGAGATACAGTAGACTTTAAGTAATTATCAAATATTTTAGTTGTGATGTCTTTGTGGTTGCATCTCCTTGTATGCACAAGAGATAAATCCAGCATCAATTGTGCATTTTAAGATATGTGCAGTAAGATTATTCTCTGCCCTTTGTGCTTCACCTTATTATTACGGAAGGCTATTTTAAATTGAAAACTAATGATGCTTTTGCTAAGATGCGTAAAACCTGCATTATATACCCTGAAACTGTCACCTTGCCGGCCCGTATATCGGAGAAAAAGGACAAAGAACCTGTATTTATTCCTAAAAATGAATTATAGCCTTACAAGATCCGTTAGTCGGATAAAACATCTACAAATTGAGAAAAATAACACCAAAATGTCTTGTATTTCACCGCAATTCTCACGAGCTACGTGTATAATCACCATAGCAACGTCAGAGAAAAAATGAAATGCATTTCCAAATGTACCTTTATAGAATTACTAATTTGGGGCGTAATAGTTCAGGTAGCATAAATCTCTGACTTCAAAACAGTCTATAACACACAGCTGTTGATGGAACAGGATGCTGTGCCGATAAAGGCATCCACTTCTGTTAGATCTACTTGTGGCGAGTCGATAGAATTTCGTTCTTAAAATATACCGCAGTCCAGAGCATTTAAATGGGCGAGGCCAGGCTTTTGAATGATACAAGATAATCCGCGCTGCTGTCTGCACGTGACGTTTTATTTTCGATATGAACACCTGACCCATTCTGCTGCTTGTCTTTAAAACATATGTTCTGAGTATACGACTTACAGATGCCTTTATCTGAATTCCACCGCTTTGGGATGAAGCCGTCTACAATATCTCGGTCTCTAGTGGTGAACGATGACAACTTGTTCTATGGGTGTGTGCCAAAATAGAAACCCAGGTGAAGATGGTTCATAAATTCAATGGAATCAAACACCAAGATTCAGTGAAGGAACACTGGAAGAATATGCTCTACTAAGGTAGCTACAAAATAGGAATGAACATAAGGCGGGGCTAGCCGTGGTTTTTCTATCGCTACTAGAAAATACGCTATGTGAAACGTTGTACAGTTAAGCATGCATAATGACTCGCTTTGCCGAAGTATACGGTTAATTCATTTAAGCCTTCAAAACATAAAAGAAGGGCTGTTCAACAAAGAATTATCATCATTTTTACGGTCATAAGTTTTCACATTAAAACTCAAACTTATTATTTCTGTTAGCTTAATGTCAAACAAACACGCCTCAGTAGTTCCATTGTTGGTACTCCTGTTTCCCGCCTGTGAGAACCAGGCAAGTTCAGACATGTTCACTATCGCCTTCTGCTACAATGGAGGTAACACGCAGTTAAAGTTGATGTTAAAGGAAGATCCAGATTTCTTTCAAACGTAATCACTGCTGATGAAACTTGGCTATATCTTTTTGATTATGAGAGCAAACAGCAAATATCAGAATGTAAATCTCCTTCATCACCAACCCCCCAAAAAGTAAAATTGTTTGCTTCTGCTGGGAAAGTTATGGTCATCTCATCTTTGATATTCATAGAATGGTTTATCAGCATGTTGTACCTGCACACACATCAGTAACTGGACAATACTACAGGGATGTCCTGAAAACATTGCAAGTCCATATTAGTCGCAAAAGACCACATTTCCGTGAAGCAGGCTGGATGCTGCACCACGATAATGCGCGGCCGCATATTGCCAATGTTGTTGCTAAATATCTTGCAAAAATCAACGTGAAGTTTCCCGAATCTCCACCGGCCTTCATTTATTCATCGGCTTCGCGAGTCTGCCGCCAGGGTAACACTGCTCCCTCCTTAAGGCTGGTCGTCCCGAACAGCGCCTTCGTAGCAGGCCAGGCGATCCAGGTGTACCACCAACATCTTTCCCCGGAGCACCTTCTGGATGCGGTAGACTACGTCGTTAATCCTCTTCACTACACGGTACGGTCCTTGCCATGGCTGCTGAAGCTTCGAGCAGCGTCCCTTGGTCCGGGTCGGCCGGTACAACCAGACCAGGTCACCTTGCTGGAACCCTTGGCTGTTGGCTTGCCTGTCGTATCGGGTTTTCATGCGGTCGCTCGCCTTCTGGACGTCCTGGCGAGCCATCTCGTGCATGTCGTGCAGGTGGTCCACCAGGTTCTCCACATACTCGGTCGCTGGCTGTTTCACTTCCCTCAAGAGTGGCCCAAAGTCTGCGTCAACCAGCTGCTCCCTCCTCAGGCCTGCGCTATCCCAGCCATCCGCAGACATTGCCGTGACTACTCGAACTGCTGCGGCACGCTTCTTCTCCTCCACTCTTGTGCATTGGCCGCACTCTTCTGGACAGGGTCTTCGGGACATAGCGTCCGCGTTCCCTCTGCGATGTTCCGAGGTGAATACTCCTGCTGCCTCTGGACCCAACGTGCTGACTGGCCTTCCGGTCGCGCCGTCACCATCACCTCGCCCCTCGCGGGGACAACCACGTCTTCGTTCAAGATGACCCTGTAAGTTCCAAGGCGCTATTCTGGTTGACGGAGTATAACCTCTTCTCCGTTGAGCCTCAGGACCTTCCTGCCGACGTCGACCGTCGCCTCGTGGCTCCTGAGGGCATCCAGTCCCAGAATCGCCACCTTCGCGACGAACACCCACAGACGCATGGCACTCCGTCCCAAGGTCAGCTCCAGCAGGGCCTCCTTCTCCACAGGCATGGTGTCGCCCGATGCCGTCACAAGCTCGTATGGTCGGGTCGGCTTCGTCGTCGGCAAACCCTTCGCCACGTCAGGTCTGATGATGGTCACGGCCGCCCCGGTGTCTACCAGCACGCGGCACGCCTTTCCTCTTACCCAGCCGTCCGCGATGAGGCTGTCATCCATCCGCCGGCTGACGGCGCGGAGTCACTCGAGGGGATGGTGGTAATGGCGCCGACGTGCCCCTCTTCACGCCGGCTTCGCGAGTCTGCCGCCAGGGTAACAATACAGACATCATTAAAATAGAAACTATATTCACAAATCGTTGAAATGTGACTATTTTGTTTCACTGTAGCAAACACCTTCTTTCGTAGAATGCATCTAATTTGAGTCATTTTGTTTTGTGTACATATGAACGATAGCTACATAAGCGAACTGTTCTCCAGTTCAATGTTTTAAGGTTCAGATTATGAGATAGTCATTGTATATGTTCTCACACACATGCTGAAATATTAAGTGAACTTCTTTGTCAGCATCTGTATGATACTTGCTAGGTTGAGGCAAATACAGATATATCTGCCACCTCTGTCGCCCGCTAGCCATGGAACTGGCAACACCAAGACAGTACGATAACCGTATTAGGTCAACCCATGTTCATTCTTAATTTTTAGGTACCCTTCAATATAAAATTCGACGCTGAGAAACACAGCAGTTAAAGAAGATCAAGAAATAAAAATTTATTTCACTAGATCATGCTCTTTTCTCATTTAACGGCAACCTAAGTATATTAAATGAAAGTTCCGCAGAGAATTCCCATAAAGTGTTCATTAGCTAAGTATACAGTTATCTGGAGTCGTAACAGTTTTCGCGTGATGCTACTGCAGAGCGAGGATATGTAAAGCTTGCTCATAGATCAGCTGTCACAAAGGGCATAAACAAGGAGGTAACAAGAGAGGCAGGCTAGTCACTGCGTAAAATCCACCTTCACGGACGCCTTCCATTGTAACATCTGAAAATCACATCTGCAGCCACGACACAAACAATTACAACAAGCCAATTAGATATCAAGTCTACTAAATTAAAAACTGTACAAGAGTACGACGCAATTCTTCTATGTGCCTCGTTACAATATCTCGACGGAGACTGACTGATGCAAATAAATCGACTAAATCCGGACAATATTCCTTCGCGGCAAGTAGCAAGCTTTGCTTGATAAATTGGCCTTCACTAAATGGTTTCATATTATTTGCAATAAGTTTATAAGGAAGATGTACCACATTTCCAACATTAGAGTCATATTTGACAGGTGTTTTCATTTCTTCCAGTTTTAATGATCTCGCTTCACCTAAAGCAAGGATAAGATAGCAACCCTTCTGACTGCTGCCTTGGTCACTGTGGGAAACACAACATGTGCAGGAGAAGAAAGCGTGTGCTGTACAACTGAGCACGCCTGGTCTAAACCATTTTGTGTTGTACGAGAGCTGTTCAATAAAGAATTATCACAATTTTCATTGTCAACATACCGTTACTCGTACTCATAGTTTTGATGATCATTTTAAAAATAGTCTCCCCTGAATGTAATGTACTGTCACCCGAGCGTCGGAACACCCTATAGAGTGGGCAAGCAGGAGAAGGATTGGCGTTCGCCCCGCCCCATCGTTTGTCTTATAGCGTTAAGAAGGGATGGCTGGGACAAAAAACATCACTGCGCCGTCTCTTTCTGTTCCACCTGTGTTCTCGAACTTCCGGGATATTTCCTCTAATTGAGAACCTTCCAGATCGGCAAGCGGATCCTATATAAGCAACACGTCGTGCAAGAGGAGAGTCAGTCAGAGTTCTTGGCAATCAGCGTAAGAGTGCAGTGCTAGTGTAAGGACGAGAAGACTGTGTATGTGCATCGGAGTTTACGTAATCGCGAGTGCAAGTGTAACTTTAACGCACGAACTGGAGAATTGTAATTGTGTGCAGTACGTAATTCTGTGTAATTAGCAAGTGTTAAACTGTAAGTCGGTGGAAATAAAGAACATTGTTGAGTTTGTGTAATTGGACTTTTCATTTCACGAGCCCACAAAGTCACAGTACTTTTCCCAGCGTTTCTGCCAATCTTCAAAGACATGCTGGAAACCATTTTTGGAGAGGTCATTCAAAATCGCCACCGCAGCCTTCGCCACTGCTTCTGATGATGGATAATGCCTCCCACGCAGGCGTTTCTTCAAGTTAGGGCATAGAAAAAGTCACATGGGGCTAAATCCGGACTATAGGGAGGGTGAGGGATGTACTTCACGTTGATTTTTGCAAGATATTCAGCAAAAACATTGCCAATATGCGGCCGCGCATTATCGTGCTGCAGCATCCAGCCTGCTTCACAGAAATGTGGCCTTTTGCGTCTGATATGGACTTACAATGTTTTCAGGACATCCCTGCAGCATTGTCCTGTTACTGTTGTGTGTACAGGTACAACATGCTGATAAAACATTCCAAGAAAACCAAAGAATGAGCTAACCATAACTTTCGCAGCAGATGCAACCACTTTTGCTTGTTGGGGGTTGGTGATGAAGGAGATTTCCACACTGAGCTTTGCTGCTTGCTCTCAGGATTAAAATGATGTAGCCAAGATTCATCAGCAGGGTTTGCGTTTAAAAGAAACTCCGGATCTTCCTCTAACATTAACTTTAACTGCATACAGACCTGTATGTGAATGACCTTTTGTTCGGGAATCAACTGTCTTGGAACCCACCGCACACAAACACGTCTCATGTGTAATGTTTCTGTCACCAACGTGTGGGTGACACCCAATGAAATGTTCAGTATTTCAGAAAGTGATCTTAAGGTAATTCGTCGATCCTGTCTCTCAAGGGCAGCAGCAGTGTTGATGTTTTCTTCCGTTAGAGCAGTAACTGGAGCACCGGGTCCACCTTCCTTTGAAATTGATTGTCTCCCCTCTTTAAACATTTTAAACCACCTTCGAGCTGTGCTGTAGGGAAGAACAGAATCTCCATAGGTCTCCTGTAACTTTGTATAGGCCTCAACTGAAGATTTGTTGAGACGAAACCAGAATTTCAAAACTGCATATTGTTCCTCGCGTGTTACCTCCACTGCAACGGTAGGGGATACTAAACGCATCTGACCCTACCTGGTTCTCACAGGCGGGAACCAGGAGTACCAACAATGAAACTACTACGGTGTGTTTGTTTCAAATTAAGCTAACAGAATATAATAAGATTGAATTTTAGTGCGAAAAATTATGACAGTAAAAAAATTATGATCATGCTTTATTGAACAGCCCTCGTATGTTTAAAATACTTAGTTTTTTTCATATGTGATCAAACACTTTTCCATATTTACTTCCACTATTATGCCCATGGATGTGTTAACTTGCTTTATATTCGCTCTTCATCTGTTAGTGGTAACCCAAAGAGAGGTAAAAGTTTATTTTCAGGCAAGGTTTTGTAACCTTTGAACTTATCACGAGATTTCACACGCAAAAGAAGGTCAAAGTGCGTGTGCGCGCGCAAGAATGGATATCGAATTCCATGTCTCTGCAATTTTTACATGCTTTACCGCCTAAGTAGCGAAAGTATTGCATTTCGATAGAAAGATTTCAGAGATAATTCACGTTTTGATATACTATGGATCCAACAAGGCACTTTGAGGTAAGGCAGGACCTGTGTGTGTGTGTGTGTGTGTGTGTGTGTGTGTGTGTGTGTGTGTGTGTGTGTGTGCGTGCGTGCGTGCGTGTGTGTAAACACAATTCAAATACACAGCATGGTCTTTGAAGTTATCATCTTCCAAGGGTGAGATAGAGAGGTTTTCAAGAAAATACGCCTCCCCAGAATTAAACCTCACATATTTTTTTTTTAAAAATGCCCCTAAATTTTTATTAAATCATTTTAATCCTTAAGATATATACAAGACAAGTAAAATATAGTCCCCTTTATTCTGAATAACTTTTGTATAATCGGAAAACTCTAAGAGATAGACAAATTCTTAGATATTGGAAAGATAGAGTCAAACTGAAAAACTCAATGCCATAGCCAGGACCTGAACAATTGATCTTCCGGTCCTTGTCCGTTTGTTTTCAGCCACTGAACTACCATTGCAACATATCGTCATGACATTAAATTCTCCAAATAAGTCCTATTTTTCCCAGTGAACAACTAGGATGTTCAAATTTGTGACATGGTTTACCCAACATTAGGCTAACCGACATTGTGGTTCAAATCCCATCTATGGAAATTAAATCCCTTTTCACACAAAATCTACTGTATTCCCTTGTAACTACAATAAGATAATGTTTATCTTGAAGTAGATAGAGCAATAAGTGTTTGTACAAGAGTAGAGAAAGTCATGTGTACATCACATAACGACCAAAACATTTGACTATCACTTAAAGTCTACTGTATTCCCTTGTAACTACAATAAGATAATGTTTATCTTGAAGTAGATAGAGCAATAAGTGTTTGTACAAGAGTAGAGAAAGTCATGTATACATCACATAACGACCAAAACATTTGACTATCACTTAAAGTCTACTGTATTCCCTTGTAACTACAATAAGATAATGTTTATCTTGAAGTAGATAGAGCAATAAGTGTTTGTACAAGAGTAGAGAAAGTCATGTGTACATCACATAACGACCAAAACATTTGACTATCACTTAAAGTCTACTGTATTCCCTTGTAACAACAATAAGATAATGTTTATCTTGAAGTAGATAGAGCAATAAGTGTTTGTACAAGAGTAGAGAAAGTCATGTGTACTTCACATAACGACCAAAACATTTGACTATCACTTAAAGTCTACTGTATTCCCTTGTAACTACAGTAAGATAACGTTTTATCTTGAAGTAGATAGAGCAATAAGTGTTTGTACAAGAGTAGAGAAAGTCATGTGTACATCACATAATGACCAAAACATTTGACTATCACTTAAAGTCTACTGTATTCCCTTGTAACTACAATAAGATAATGTTTATCTTGAAGTAGATAGAGCAATAAGTGTTTGTACAAGAGTAGAGAAAGTCATGTATACATCACATAACGACCAAAACATTTGACTATCACTTAAAGTCTACTGTATTCCCTTGTAACTACAATAAGATAATGTTTATCTTGAAGTAGATAGAGCAATAAGTGTTTGTACAAGAGTAGAGAAAGTCATGTATACATCACATAACGACCAAAACATTTGACTATCACTTAAAGTCTACTGTATTCCCTTGTAACTACAATAAGATAATGTTTATTTTGAAGTAGATAGAGCAATAAGTGTTTGTACAAGAGTAGAGAAAGTCATGTGTACATCACATAACGACCAAAACATTTGACTATCACTTAAAGTCTACTGTATTCCCTTGTAACAACAATAAGATAATGTTTATCTTGAAGTAGATAGAGTAATAAGTGTTTGTACAAGAGTAGAGAAAGTCATGTGTACATCACATAACGACCAAAACATTTGACTATCACTTAAAGTCTACTGTATTCCCTTGTAACTACAATAAGATAATGTTTATCTTGAAGTAGATAGAGCAATAAGTGTTTGTACAAGAGTAGAGAAAGTCACGTATACATGACATAACGACCAAAACATTTGACTATCACTTAAAGTCTACTGTATTCCCTTGTAACAACAATAAGATAATGTTTATCTTGAAGTAGATAGAGTAATAAGTGTTTGTACAAGAGTAGAGAAAGTCATGTGTACATCACATAACGACCAAAACATTTGACTATCACTTAAAGTCTACTGTATTCCCTTGTAACTACAATAAGATAATGTTTATCTTGAAGTAGATAGAGCAATAAGTGTTTGTACAAGAGTAGAGAAAGTCATGTGTACATCACATAACGACCAAAACATTTTACTATCACTTAAAGTCTACTGTATTCCCTTGTAACTACAATAAGATAATGTTTATCTTGAAGTAGATAGAGAAATAAGTGTTTGTACAAGAGTAGAGAAAGTCATGTGTACATCACATAACGACCAAAACATTTTACTATCACTTAAACTCTACTGTATTCCCTTGTACCTACAATAAGATAATGTTTATCTTGAAGTAGATAGAGCAATAAGCGTTAGTACAAGAGTAGAGAAAGTCATGTATACATCACATAACGACCAAAACATTTGACTATCACTTAAAGTCTACTGTATTCCCTTGTAACTACAATAAGATAATGTTTATCTTGAAGTAGATAGAGCAATAAGTGTTTGTACAAGAGTAGAGAAAGTCATGTGTACATCACATAACGACCAAAACATTTTACTATCACTTAAACTCTACTGTATTCCCTTGTACCTACAATAAGATAATGTTTATCTTGAAGTAGATAGAGCAATAAGTGTTTGTACAAGAGTAGAGAAAGTCATGTACACATCACATAACGACCAAAACATTTGACTATCACTTAAAGTCTACTGTATTCCCTTGTAACTACAATAAGATAATGTTTATCTTGTAGTAGATAGAGCAATAAGTGTTTGTACAAGAGTAGAGAAAGTCATGTACACATCACATAATGACCAAAACATTTGACTATCACTTAAAGTCTACTGTATTCCCTTGTAACTACAATAAGATAATGTTTATCTTGAAGTAGATAGAGAAGTAAGCGTTTGTACAACACTAAGGAATGTCGGATGATATTCTCATTCTTTGAGCTACCTAGGAAGTCCGTTGGGACATTGTGTGTACATGTTACACCCTGTATCCATATCGCTTTTATCAAATATGTACAACATGGCTCCAGTTGGTTTTCTCTCGTACAGTCATCAATAACAAGCCGCGGATTACTTGACTGCCAATGACTAATGCTTTAGACAAGAACAGGAACCGGTTGATGCTCCTTCCGCAATCAAAGTGGTCAAGCACCTCGAGGAAGACCATTGGCCGACAAGTGCACTGCAACTTTTTGTCTATGTAAACCAGCCCCACTTCAATGTTCCCGTTTTTCACATCTCTCGAAATGATCGAACAAGTTTGTTTACCTCTTGCTTTATTAGAACACTGAACCTGTGGTTAAACTGTGTACAAGTAACTGTTATTATCACGTCCGCCTTACATCTGTTTCATCAGTTACAGTAGCTCATACAGTCTGACTAAATGACAACAAGAATTTTTTATTTTGCACTTGGATCGTTATCCCGACAGCACGTTACTTCGTTAGGGCAAATACCTACTTATCTTTCTCTAGTACTGTCTATTTGATGTATGTTGCTGCTTGTAGCTAATCTATGCTCACTAAACCCACAGCTTGCCGATTCTCAAATCACCGTGGTCTAGCTGGCCAATTGACACACAAGTACGAGAGTGGTCTGAAAAGTTTCTGACCTTAACATGAAGAGAGCAGCACTCATAAATAAAAGCTAGGGAATTTTGTTGTTCATACCTTGACAATCACTCAACAAAGTTTCAGCCATTTTGGACGCTCAATTGTTATGTAACAGTAGCTTGAGTTAGTTAATGTGAGTGTTTTTATTTAAATGGATAAAATCGAGTATCGAGCTGTCGTTAAATATTTGTTTTTGTAAGGTAATACACCTACGTATATCAAAGATGAATTGGATTCTGTGTATGGTGACTCTGCACCATCATTTACAACAGTGAAGCTTTGAGCAGCTGAATTTAAACGTGGTCGTAAGAGCTTGGCATTTATTTTCTTTCTAAAACCTTGAGGAGAAACATCATTGTTATTTTTCGCGTGATACATATAAAAATATTTGATCAATGCAAGCAAATACGGAAGAATAATTTTAAAGCCTTACTTCCAAAATACAGTTTGAAGATCAAATTATTGAAATTTGCCAAATGGTAGATAATGAAGTAAAGTACCGACCAACACAATATCCGAGTACAAACCATCTTGCTATTTAACATTCTCAAATTCACCCCTTTCATTTATATTTTATTTTTATTATTTCTTTTTAATTACCTTTCTCCAAAATTTAGACATATAAGATGATGAATGAAATGATGTTCAAACGACTACAGGTCACATAGAGCTTAGAGTTACCAGACATTCATCTTTCAGAATAAGAGAAAACCTCAAACGTTAAGCCATATCGGACGATGAATGAAATGATGTTCAAATGAGTACAGGGTGCATAGAGCTTAGGGCTACCAGACATTCATCTTTCAGGATAAGAGAAAACCTCCAACGTTAAGTCATATCGGACGATGAATGAAATGATGCTCAAATGAGTACAGGGTGCATAGAGCTTAGGGCTACCAGACATTCATCTTTCAGAATAAGAGAAAACCTCAAACGTTAAGCCATATCGGACGATGAATGAAATGATGTTCAAATGAGTACAGGGTGCATAGAGCTTAGGGCTACCAGACATTCATCTTTCAGGATAAGAGAAAACCTCCAACGTTAAGTCATATCGGACGATGAATGAAATGATGCTCAAATGAGTACAGGGTACATAGAGCTAAGAGTTACAAGACATTCATCTTTCAGGATAAGAGAAAACCTCCTACGTTAAGTCATATCAGATGATCAATGAAATGATGTTCAAATGAGTAGAGGATACATAGAGCTTAGAGTTACCAGACATTCATCTTACAGGATAAGAGAAAACCTCTAACGTTAAGTCATATCGGACGATGAATGAAATGATGTTCAAATGAGTACAGGGTACATAGAGCTAAGGGTTACCAGACATTCATCTTTCAGGACAAGAGAAAACCTCCAACGTTAAGTCATATCGGACGATGAATGAAGTGATGTTAAAATGAGTACAGGGTACATAGAGCTTAGAGCTACCAGACATTCATCTTTCAGGATAAGAGAAAACCAACGTTAAGTCATATCGGACGATGAATGAAATGATGTTCAAATGAGTACAGGGTACATAGGGCTAAGGGTTATCAGACATTCATCTTACAGGATAAGAGAAAACCTCCAACGTTAAGTCATATCGGACGATGAATGAAATGACGTTCAAATGAGTACAGGGTACATAGAGCTAAAGGTTACCAGACATTCATCTTTCAGGGTAAGGGAAAACCTCCAACGTTAAGTCATATCGGACGATGAATTAAATGATGTTCACATGAGTACAGGGTACATGGAGCTTAGAGTTACCAGACATTCATCTTTCAGAATAAGAGAAAACCTCTAGCGTTAAGAAATATCGGACGTTGAATGAAATGATGTTCAAATGAGTACAGGGTACATAGAGCTTAGGGTTACTAGACATTCATGTTTCAGGATAAGAGAAAACCTCAAACGTTAAGTCATATCGGACGATGAATGAAATGGTGTTCAAATGAGTACATGGTACTTAGAGCTTAGAGTTACGATACATTCATCTTACAGGATAAGAGAAAACCTCCAATGATGTCAATGGGACGATTGGTGATATGAGGTTGAAATTTGAAAAGGGTACATAGAGCTTAGTGTATATTTCAAAATAAGGGAGAACCCGGGGGGAAATGTATCACTCTGATCGAGAATTGAAAGGGGACCTTTTAACCTTAGGGAGACACGCTACCTATACGCTATAGAGGTGGGTGATTTTCAGCCGTTTCGCCCAATTTCGGGTCCATGGCGCTTTTCTGGACCGGCCCTACGTCACGCGACATTAAGAAAATCTGGCGAACGCAATTTCGTTATATGCCGTTCGCGGTCTTTGGGTACTGTAGACTGCGGCTAAACGACACTTGTGTAAAACTGGAGAAGATGAAGTAAAGAACACAAATGTTACAAATAGACTGTTTTTATGCACTTAAGTGGCCCATAGATACCGTGGCAATCGCCTATGTAACTGAATTTCTACTCGATATGCTTTCTGCGTATAGAATTTACTGGTACAACTTGTCGATGCCGTAAATAAATGAACCGAGTTTGTGGCCTGGGAACGTTAAGTAGTGTGCGAAACAGTCACGTCACGTGCGTTGTTAGGTCAGCGTCACGTGGACGCGGCCTTGTGGTTCAATGAACCATTAGTGCGGCGGGCTCGCTTTTGCATGCCACCCACCCACTCATCGACCCACAGATTTCTTGTGCCAGAGATAATAGTCCCTAACGAGACAGCATTTGCTTCTCATAGTTCTCATCTTCTATTTACTCCACGATGCGAATTATTTCCTTTGAACAGATCTACTCACTTCCAACTAAAACACAAATGGCTTAACTTACTCTCTGTCTATACCTCAGTACACAGTTATAGTGGTACTGGATTTCGAAGCTTCATTTGTGAGCCACGTAAAGAGTAGATTCATAAAATACCTACTAAACTCTTCTGAATCAAAAAATACGTATCTTCAAAGAGGTTCGAGTGTGTTAATGAACAACTCATTCAAACTGGTTTTCTTTTTCTTTAGTTTATTGGTGGAAATTATTCATTTCTTCACACAATCCGTATACATTTAAGGTATTGGATTCAGCGAGTTGACTTAAGAACTCCAATGCCACGGCCGGGATTTGAAGCATGCACCTACTGGTTTCTGTCTAGTAGCTCTTACCCATTGATTTACTTTTTTTTTATTTACATCCTGCAACGTTAAGTCACATCGGACGATTAATGAAATGGGTAAAATGATGCTAAAATGAGTCCGGGCTCCATGGAGCTTAGAGCTACGGACACTCGTATTTCAGGATAAGGGGAAATCCCGGAAAAACCCTTATCCAGGTAACTCACCCTCACAGAGATTAGAACTCGGGACCTCTTGAACGTGAGGCAGACATGCTACCGCCACGCTACCGAGGCTTTTCATTGAGCTACCATGACCAACGTGCCGACCTGACATTAAATTCTCCAATCTGAGATACACCCTTTGTGGCGACTTACTTTCGGAACTATTTGGGCTGTTCAATATATAATGATCATAATGTTTTTACGGTCAAAGTTTTTCGCACTAAAATTCAAACTTATTACATTCTCTTAGCTTTACGTGAAACAAACACACCGTAGTAGTTTCATTGTTGGTACTCCTGGCTCCCGCCTCTGGAAACCAGTCAAGTTCAGACATGTTCAGTATCGCCTAGCACTGCAATGGAGGTAACATGCGAGGAACAATATGCCGCTTTGAAATTCTGCTTTCGTCTCAATAAATCTTCAGTTGAGGCCTATACAAAGTTACAGAAGGACTACGGAGAGTCTGTTCTTCCCTACAGCACAGCTCGAAGCTGGTTTAAAATGTTTAAAGAGGGGAGACAATCAATTTCAAAGAAGGTGGACCCAGTGCTCCAGTTACTGCTCTCACGGAAGAAAACATCAACATTGCTGCTGCCATTGTGAGAGAGGATCGACAAATTACCTTAGGATCACTTTCTGAAATACTGAACATTTCATTGGGTGCTACCCACACGTTGCTGACAGAAACATTACACATGAGACGTGTTTGTGCTCGATGGGTTCCAAGACTGTTGATTCCCGAACAGAATGACATTCGCATGGAGTTAAAGTTGATGTTGAAGGAAGATCCGGAGTTTCTCTCAAACGTAATCACTGCAGATGAAACTTGGCTACATCATTTTGATCCTGAGAGCAAACAGCAAAGCTCAGTGTGGAAATCTCCTTCATCACCAACCCCCCAAAAAGCAAAAGTAGTTACTTCTGCTGGGAAAGTTATGGTCATCTCATTCTTTGATATTCATGGAATGGTTTATCAGCATGTTGTACCTGCACACACATCAGTAACTGGACAATACTACAGGGATGTCCTGAAAACATTGCAAGTCCATATCATGCGCAAAAGACCACATTTCCGTGAAGCAGGCTGGATGCTGTACCACGAAAATGCGCGGCCGTATATTGCCAATGTTGTTACTGAATATCTTGCAAAAATCAGGGTGAATTTCATCCGTCACCCTCCCTATAGTCCGGATTTAGCCCCCATGTGACTTTTTTCTATTCCCTAACTTGAAGAAACGCCTTCTGGGAGGCATTATCCATCATCAGAAGCAGTGGTGAAGGCTGCAGAGGCAATTTTGAAGGACATCTGAAATGGTTTTAAGCATGTCAGCTGTTTCGATGGGTTACAGAGACGGAACATCGCTGGGAGAAGTGTGTAGAGTTACAAGGAGACTATGCTGAAAAATAAATTATGAAAAAATATCTTGTACCGTTATTAGGTCGGAAAATTTTCAGACCACACTCGTATTTCACGGTTTTCTTACATTTTTTTTCCCTTGTTTAGCTATCTTTTGTTTGGAGTACCTAATGAACTTAACAAATGATGTTTAGATGTCACTGTTGTTAAGCCCCACAGCAACAATGGGTTAAAGTGTGCTTATTTGAAGCAATGATTGATGACCCTTTATCCTACCGTATTACATGAGAGACTTTGAAATTAAACTGAAGTCGGGTCAGCAATAAAAGGGCGCCACAAGTCCACAGCACTTTATTTTTATGAGTCCACAAGGCGAGGTCATCGTTACTATCCAGTGCAATTTTATATCCCAAGATTTCAATACATGAAACATTCAGACGTAATAAAAGGACAAAGGGCTACCGATTGTACTCTCTGCCTTATTTTACGGCTCTTGCAGATTCTCCTAAGTCGACAGAGGAGGATCCCAATACCTCCAGAACTTTGACTCTCACCTTCAGAACCTAAACCTCGTGCTTTTTGCTTTTTAATTGCAAGAATGAAATTTAAAAGCTAAAATTTTAGTACATTCAAGTCGAAATATACCAATTACATTCAAAACTGGTAGCATGCCTGCCTCCCGTTCAAGAGGTCCCGATTTCGAATCTCGGTCAGGATGAGATATCTGGAAAAGTTTTTTCCGGAGTTTCTCCCTATCCTCAAAGATGAATATCTGATAACTCTAAGCTCTATGTACCCTGTACTCATTTGAAAATCATTTCATTCATCGTCCGATATATTTCATCCTGAAAGATGAATATTTGCTAACTCTAAGCTCTATGTACCCTGTATTCATTTGAACATCATTTCATTCATCGTCCGATATGACTTAACGTTGGAGGTTCTCTCTTATCCTGAAAGATGAATGTCTGGTAACTCAAAGCTCTATGTACCCTGTACTCATTTGAACATCATTTCATTCATCGTCCGATATGACTTAACGTTGGAGGTTTTCTCTTATCCTGAAAGATGAATGTCTGCTAACTCAAAGCTCTATGTACCCTGTATTCATTTGAACATCATTTCCTTCATCGTCCGATATGACTTAACGTTGGAGGTTTTCTCTTATCCTGAAAGATGAATGTCTGCTAACTCTAACCTCTATGTACCCTGTACTCATTTGAACATCATTTCATTCATCGTCCGATATATTTCATCCTGAAAGATGAATATCTGCTAACTCTAAGCTCTATGTACCCTGTACTCATTTGAACATCATTTCATTCATCGTCCGATATGACTTAACGTTGGAGGTTCTCTCTTATCCTGAAAGATGAATGTCTGGTAACCCTAAGCTCTATGTACCCTGTACTCATTTGAACATCATTTCATTCATCGTCCGATATGACTTAACGTTGGAGGTTTTCTCTTATCCTGAAAGATGAATGTCTGGTAACCCTAAGCTCTATGTACCCTGTACTCATTTGAACATCATTTCATTCATCGTCCGATATGACTTAACGTTGGAGGTTTTCTCTTATCCTAAAAGATGAATGTCTGGTAACTCTAAGCTCTATGTACCCTGTACTCATTTGAACATCATTTCATTCATCGTCCGGTATGACTTAATGTTGGAGGTTTTCTCTTATCCTAAAAGATGAATGTCTGGTAACTCTAAGCTCTATGTACCCTGTACTCATTTGAACATCATTTCATTCATCGTCCGATATGACTTAACGTTGGAGGTTTTCTCTTATCCTAAAAGATGAATGTCTGGTAACCCTAAGCTCTATGTACCCTGTACTCATTTGAACATCATTTCATTCATCGTCCGGTATGACTTAATGTTGGAGGTTTTCTCTTATCCTAAAAGATGAATGTCTGGTAACTCTAAGCTCTATGTACCCTGTACTCATTTGAACATCATTTCATTCAACGTCCGATATGACTTAACGTTGGAGGTTTTCTCTTATCCTGAAATATTAATATCTGGTAACTCTAAGATTTATGTATCCTGTACTCATTTGAACAACATTTCATTCATCGTTCGATATGATTTAATGTTGGATGAGGATACTTAAAGACTAATAGCTCCCACTTCCGTAGTGGAATACGGTGTACAGAAGTGAATTGGCCAGTAACTATTGGAGTTGTGTCAGAGTCTGCAGTCTAAAAGGGAAATGTGATGTGTGCATCGGAGAAATTACTAGCGGCGCTGGTTGGTGCAAGCAGCAGAGAGCCAAATGAACATTCATGAAACATTTTAAACTGTGTTTCTGCAGCAAAGAGGAGGTAATTGCAAGTTAATACTGAGTAAGGACTACTTGTGTCTTGTGTCGTTATACCGCAACGTATTATGCAACATTGTTGCCAGCTGTGATCCAGTAAACAATCCTTTTACATTTTCTATTTTATTTCCAGCAACGGTTATCTTATTAACATAATGTGGATTTGAGAACGAGTGCTTTTAAGAATAGTTTATACAAGAGCTAGTCGTGATTGCACAAATCAGGTTTTTCTAGCTTTTTGTTGCCAAATCAACTTCCAATTCTCATTAAACCAAAACCAGTTATAAAGCAAGTTTAGTTGTGACAAGTTTTCTGCTGTATAAATGTAGACAGTAAAATAAACGTCCAGATCCTGTTTTGAACTAACTTCTTGAGGCATCTTCTACAGAGGATATCATTTATCTGCATATAAATTCGGCAACTTTAAGTTGGTACGTCTTTGACAAGTAGCACCAGAGATGATTATCGAATACTTCAAAGGAAACTGATTAAGTAATGAACACCAACCTTATCTGACGAAGGTGTGTGACTATGTATTTACGTGTTGCTTCAAAAAAATACCAAGTATCTTTTTAAACAGCTCTGTGTATATTTTCATCTGTTTTGAACATAATAGAGTAAACCCTCGTTATACTGCACTTATTTAACCCGGACCAGGTCTGTTATTTGGAGCAGTAAATGCAGATTACTTTACAGACACTAAATTGCTATTCGCAGTAGAAACATCACACGAATACTCTTGCCGGGGGGGGGGGGGGGAGGAATTCATTACCCTCACTCCACCTGCTTAATAAAAGTTGTGGCTTGATGTATGTGACTTACCATGAATTCTCTGTTCCGATGTTGATAAAGAAGACATTGAAAATGACGGAGGTTATAAACTGATTACAGGGGAAGGGATTATTATATCATGCAGCGTTATTGAAAATGAAGTTCACCCAGGGGCCTACTGCGGTAGGTACGGGAATTGGCGATTCCGGGATCCCGAGCCAAATCTCCCGACTGGGCGCCTCTGAGTGGTGAGAGAGCTAACGCCAAACGCCCAAACAGGGTTCACATCTGTGTTTGACCCTAATCTAAGTAAGTATCTAAGTATAGCAAAGTAAATTACAGTAAAGTCAAAGTCAAGTCAAAGCAAAACAAAAGCTAAGCCAGAGCGGGAGCCGGAGCCTAGCCACAGCGAAGTCAGACTGAAGATAGAGTGAGATAGGATCGAAGCCGGAGAGAAGCCAAAGGGAAACTAGAGCGGAGCCAAAGCCAAGCCAGAGTTGAACCGGAGCGGGAGCCGAAGCCTAGCCAGAGCGAAGTTTGAATGAAGAGAGAGTAAGATAGGATCGAAGCCGGAGAGAACCCAACGGGAAACCAGAGCGGAGCCAAAGCCAAGCCAGAGTTGAACCGGAGCGGGAGCCGAAGCCTAGCCAGAGCGAAGTTAGACTGAAGATAGAGTGAGATAGGATCGAAGCTGGAGAGAACCCAACGGGAAACCAGAGCGGAGCCAAAGCCAAGCCAGAGTTGAACCGGAGCGGGAGCCGAAGCCTAGCCAGAGCGAAGTTAGACTGAAGATAGAGTGAGATAGGATCGAAGCCGGAGAGAACCCAACGGGAAACTAGAGCGGAGCCAAAGCCAAGCCAGAGTTGAACCGGAGCGGGAGCCGAAGCCTAGCCAGAGCGAAGTTAGACTGAAGATAGAGTGAGATAGGATCGAAGCCGGAGAGAACCCAACGGGAAACCAGAGCGGAGCCAAAGCCAAGCCAGAGTGGAACCGGAGCGGGAGCCGGAGCCTAGCCAGAGCGAAGTATGAATGAAGATAGAGTGAGATAGGATCGAAGCCGGAGAGAACCCAACGGGAAACTAGAGCGGAGTCAAAGCCAAGCCGGAGTGGAACCGGAGTGGGAGCCGGAGCCTAGCCAGAGCGAAGTTAGACTGAAGATAGAGTGAGATAGGATCGAAGCCGGAGAGAAGCCAAAGGGAAACTAGAGCGGAGTCAAAGCCAAGCCGGTGTGGAACCGGAGCGGGAGCCGGAGCCTAGCCAGAGCGAAGTTTGAATGAAGAGAGAGTAAGATAGGATCGAAGCCGGAGAGAAGCCAAAGGGAAACTAGAGCGGAGCCAAAGCCAAGCCGGAGTGGAACCGGAGCGGGAGCCGGAGCCTAGCCAGAGCGAAGTTAGACTGAAGATAGAGTGAGATAGGATCGAAGCCGGAGAGAAGCCAAAGGGAAACTAGAGCGGAGCCAAAGCCAAGCCGGAGTGGAACCGGAGCGGGAGCCGGAGCCTAGCCAGAGCGAAGTTTGAATGAAGAGAGAGTAAGATAGGATCGAAGCCGGAGAGAAGCCAAAGGGAAACTAGAGCGGAGCCAAAGCCAAGCCGGAGTGGAACCGGAGCGGGAGCCGGAGCCTAGCCAGAGCGAAGTTAGACTGAAGATAGAGTGAGATAGGATCGAAGCCGGAGAGAAGCCAAAGGGAAACTAGAGCGGAGCCAAAGCCAAGCCGGAGTGGAACCGGAGCGGGAGCCGGAGCCTAGCCAGAGCGAAGTTTGAATGAAGAGAGAGTAAGATAGGATCGAAGCCGGAGAGAAGCCAAAGGGAAACTAGAGCGGAGCCAAAGCCAAGCCGGAGTGGAACCGGAGCGGGAGCCGGAGCCTAGCCAGAGCGAAGTTAGACTGAAGATAGAGTGAGATAGGATCGAAGCCGGAGAGAAGCCAAAGGGAAACTAGAGCGGAGCCAAAGCCAAGCCGGAGTGGAACCGGAGCGGGAGCCGGAGCCTAGCCAGAGCGAAGTTAGACTGAAGATAGAGTGAGAGAGGATCGAAGCCGGAGAGAATCCAAAGGGAAACTAGAGCGGAGCCAAAGCCAAGCCAGGGTGGAACCGGAGCGGGAGCCGGAGCCTAGCCAGAGCGAAGTTAGACTGAAGATAGAGTGAGATAGGATCGAAGCCGGAGAGAAGCCAAAGGGAAACTAGAGCGGAGCCAAATCCAAGCCGGAGTGGAACCGGAGCGGGAGCCGGAGCCTAGCCAGAGCGAAGTTTGAATGAAGAGAGAGTAAGATAGGATCGAAGCCGGAGAGAAGCCAAAGGGAAACTAGAGCGGAGCCAAAGCCAAGCCGGAGTGGAACCGGAGCGGGAGCCGGAGCCTAGCCAGAGCGAAGTTAGACTGAAGATAGAGTGAGATAGGATCGAAGCCGGAGAGAAGCCAAAGGGAAACTAGAGCGGAGCCAAAGCCAAGCCGGAGTGGAACCGGAGCGGGAGCCGGAGCCTAGCCAGAGCGAAGTTTGAATGAAGAGAGAGTAAGATAGGATCGAAGCCGGAGAGAAGCCAAAGGGAAACTAGAGCGGAGCCAAAGCCAAGCCGGAGTGGAACCGGAGCGGGAGCCGGAGCCTAGCCAGAGCGAAGTTAGACTGAAGATAGAGTGAGATAGGATCGAAGCCGGAGAGAAGCCAAAGGGAAACTAGAGCGGAGCCAAAGCCAAGCCGGAGTGGAACAGGAGAGGGAGCCGGAGCCTAGCCAGAGCGAAGTTTGAATGAAGAGAGGGTAAGATAGGATCGAAGCCGGAGAGAAGCCAAAGGGATACTAGAGCGGAGCCAAAGCCAAGCCGGAGTGGAACCGGAGCGGGAGCCGGAGCCTAGCCAGAGCGAAGTTAGACTGAAGATAGAGTGAGAGAGGATCGAAGCCGGAGAGAATCCAAAGGGAAACTAGAGCGGAGCCAAAGCCAAGCCAGGGTGGAACCGGAACGGGAGCCGGAGCCTAGCCAGAGCGAAGTTAGACTGAAGATAGAGTGAGATAGGATCGAAGCCGGAGAGAAGCCAAAGGGAAACTAGAGCGGAGCCAAATCCAAGCCGGAGTGGAACCGGAGCGGTAGCCGGAGCCTAGCCAGAGCGAAGTTTGAATGAAGAGAGAGTAAGATAGGATCGAAGCCGGAGAGAAGCCAAAGGGAAACTAGAGCGGAGCCAAAGCCAAGCCGGAGTGGAACCGGAGCGGGAGCCGGAGCCTAGCCAGAGCGAAGTTAGACTGAAGATAGAGTGAGATAGGATCGAAGCCGGAGAGAACCCAACGGGAAACCAGAGCGGAGACAAAGCCAAGCCGGAGTGGAACCGGAGCGGGAGCCGGAGCCTAGCCAGAGGGAAGTTTGAATGAAGAGAGAGTAAGATAGGATCGAAGCCGGAGAGAAGCCAAAGGGAAACTAGAGCGGAGCCAAAGCCAAGCCGGAGTGGAACCGGAGCGGGAGCCGGAGCCTGGCCAGAGCGAAGTTAGACTGAAGATAGAGTGAGATAGGATCGAAGCCGGAGAGAATCCAAAGGGAAACTAGAGCGGAGCCAAAGCCAAGCCAGGGTGGAACCGGAGCGGGAGTCGGAGCCTAGCCAGAGCGAAGTTAGACTGAAGATAGAGTGACATAGGATCGAAGCCGGAGAGAAGCCAAAGGGAAACTAGAGCGGAGCCAAAGCCAAGCCAGGGTGGAACCGGAGCGGGAGCTGGAGCCTAGCCAGAGCGAAATTAGACTGAAGATAGAGTGAGATAGGATCGAAGCCGGAGAGAAGCCAAAGGGAAACTAGAGCGGAGTCAAAGCCAAGCCAGAGTTGAACCGGAGCGGGAGTCGAAGCCTATCCAGAGCGAAGTTTGAATGAAGAGAGAGTAAGATAGGATCGAAGCCGGAGAGAAGCCAAAGGGAAAGTAGAGCGGAGCCAAAGCCAAGCCAGAGTTGAACCGGAGCGGGAGCCGAAGCCTATCCAGAGCGAAGTTTGAATGAAGAGAGAGTAAGATAGGATCGAAGCCGGAGAGAAGCCAAAGGGAAACTAGAGCGGAGTCAAAGCCAAGCCTGAGTTGAACCGGAGCGGGAGTCGAAGCCTATCCAGAGCGAACATTGAATGAAGAGAGAGTAAGATAGGATCGAAGCCGGAGAGAAGCCAAAGGGAAACTAGAGCGGAGTCAAAGCCAAGCCTGAGTTGAACCGGAGCGGGAGTCGAAGCCTATCCAGAGCGAAGTTTGAATGAAGAGAGAGTAAGATAGGATCGAAGCCTGAGAGAAGCCAAAGGGAAACTAGAGCGGAGTCTAAGCCAAGCCAGAGTTGAACCGGAGCGGGAGTCGAAGCCTATCCAGAGCGAAGTTTGAATGAAGAGAGAGTAAGATAGGATCGAAGCCGGAGAGAAGCCAAAGGGAAACTAGAGCGGAGCCAAAGCCAAGCCAGAGTTGAACCGGAGCGGGAGCCGAAGCCTATCCAGAGCGAAGTTTGAATGAAGAGAGAGTAAGATAGGATCGATGCCGGAGAGAAGCCAAAGGGAAACTAGAGCGGAGCCAAAGCCAAGCCAGAGTTGAACCGGAGCGGGAGCCGAAGCCTATCCAGAGCGAAGTTTGAATGAAGAGAGAGTAAGATAGGATCGAAGCCTGAGAGAAGCCAAAGGGAAACTAGAGCGGAGTCAAAGCCAAGCCTGAGCGGAACCGGAGCGGGAGCCGGAGCCTAGCCAGAGCGAAGTTTGAATGAAGAGAGAGTAAGATAGGATCGAAGCGGGAGAGAAGCCAAAGGGAAACTAGAGCGGAGCCAAAGCCAAGCCGGAGTGGAACCGGAGCGGGAGCCGGAGCCTGGCCAGAGCGAAGTTAGACTGAAGATAGAGTGAGATAGGATCGAAGCCGGAGAGAATCCAAAGGGAAACTAGAGCGGAGCCAAAGCCAAGCCAGGGTGGAACCGGAGCGGGAGTCGGAGCCTAGCCAGAGCGAAGTTAGACTGAAGATAGAGTAAGATAGGATCGAAGCCGGAGAGAAGCCAAAGGGAAACTAGAGCGGAGTCAAAGCCAAGCCTGAGCGGAACCGGAGCGGGAGCCGGAGCCTAGCCAGAGCGAAGTTTGAATGAAGAGAGAGTAAGATAGGATCGAAGCCGGAGAGAAGCCAAAGGGAAACTAGAGCGGAGTCAAAGCCAAGCCTGAGCGGAACCGCAGCGGGAGCCGGAGCCTAGCCAGAGCGAAGTTTGAATGAAGAGAGAGTAAGATAGGATCGAAGCCGGAGAGAAGCCAAAGGGAAACTAGAGCGGAGTCAAAGCCAAGCCGGTGTGGAACCGGAGCGGGAGCCGGAGCCTAGCCAGAGCGAAGTTTGAATGAA
Organism: Mantis religiosa; assembly: GCA_030765055.1. Taxonomy (NCBI): domain Eukaryota; kingdom Metazoa; phylum Arthropoda; class Insecta; order Mantodea; family Mantidae; genus Mantis; species Mantis religiosa. Next base: position 37,403,264 of record CM060947.1, read on the forward strand.
GAGAGAGTAAGATAGGATCGAAGCCGGAGAGAAACCAAAGGGAAACCAGAGCGGAGTCAAAGCCAAGCCTGAGCGGAACCGGAGCGGGAGCCGGAGCCTAGCCAGAGCGAAGTTTGAATGAAGAGAGAGTAAGATAGGATCGAAGCCGGAGAGAAGCCAAAGGGAAACTAGAGCGGAGTCAAAGCCAAGCCTGAGCGGAACCGGAGCGGGAGCCGGAGCCTAGCCAGAGCGAAGTTTGAATGAAGAGAGAGTAAGATAGGATCGAAGCCGGAGAGAAGCCAAAGGGAAACTAGAGCGGAGTCAAAGCCAAGCCTGAGCGGAACCGCAGCGGTGACCGGAGCCTAGCCAGAGCGAAGTTAGAATGAAGATAGAGTGAGATAGGATCGAAGCCGGAGAGAAGTCAAAGGGAAACTAGAGCGGAGCCAAAGCCAAGCCAGAGAGGAAAAGGAGCGGAAGCCAGAGCGAAGCCAAAGCGAAGCAAGAGCGAAGCCAGAGTCAAGTTAGGGTGAAATTAGAGGCAAGTTAGAGTGAGATAGGTTCAAAGCCGGAGAGAAGCCAGAGCGGAACCAGAGGGAAGCCAGAGCGGAACCGGAGCGGGAGCCGGAGCCAAGCCAGAGTGGAACCGGAGTGGGAGCCAGAGCCAAGCCAGAGCGGAACCGTAGTGGGAGCCGGAGCCAAGCCAGAGCGAAACTTAGCCAGAGCGGAGCCAGAGTGAAGTCAGAGTGGAACCGTAGTGGGTTAGTGTGAGCCGGAGCCAAGCCAGAGCGGAACCGTAGTGGGTTATTGGGAGCCGGAGCCAAGCCAGAGCGAAGCCAAGCCAGAGCTGAGCCAGAACAAAGCCAGAGTGGAACCGTAGTGGGTTAGTGGGAGCCGGAGCCAAGCCAGAGCGGAACCAGAGCGAAGCCAGAGTGGAACCGTAGTGGGTTAGTGTGAGCCGGAGCCAAGCCAGAGCGAAGCCAAAGCTAAGCCAGAGTGAAGCCAAAGCCAAGTCAGAGCGGAGCCGGAGCGGGAGCCGGAGCCAAGTCAGAGCGGAGCCAAAGCCAAGCCAGAGCGGAACCGGAGCGGCAGCCAGAACCAAGCCAGAGCGAAGACAGAGTCAAGTTGGAGTGAATTTAGAGTCAACTTAGACTGAGATAGGCTTGAAGCCGGAAGGAACCCAGAGCGGAAGCACAGCAAAGCCAGAACGGAAGCGGAGCGGGAGCCAGAGCCAAGCCAGAGCGAAGGCAGAGTCAAGTTAGAGTGAATTTAGAGTCAAGTAAGAGTGAGATAGGTTCGAAGCCGGAGCCAAGCCAGAGCGAAGCCAGAGTCAAGTTAGTGTGAATTTACAGTGAGATAGGTTCGAAGCCGGAGAGAAGCCAAAGCGGAACCAGAGCGGAGCCAGAGCAAAGCCAAAACAAAGCCAAATGCAAAGCCAAAGAGAAGCTAAAAGGGAGTCAGCGCATAAGCAGAGCAAAACAAAGGTAAAACCAAAGCAAATTTAAAGTAAACCAAAGCAAAACCAAAGCACAGCTAAAGCAAAGTTAAAGTAAAGTTATAGAAAGATAAAATACAGTTTTTGAGAAGATCGCTGAGGACCATGTAGTTGAGCGCTCCTATTTATAAATCATTATCATCATGGAAATGAAAATAAAAAGTATTCAGATTCAGACAGTGTTGATGAACCAACTGTGGTTATGACCCAAACACAAGCAGTAACAAACATAGAGAAATTGATGTTTTATTTCGAGAGTCAAGGCAAATGAAGTTCTAATGTTAAAGCGGACGTGAGATAAAGCAATATACTAAACTGAGACAGCAAAAGCACGCTGCCTTTTTTTCTACTACCGACTAGTTTATAGTACAGTACAAATACACAGACTATTACAGTACATACAGTATATGTGTTTTAGGTGAAAGTGAGTCAATAGTAAGGTTTCATATGTGGCGGAAGAGATAGACTACATTTTTCTACACAAAACTCTAGGATATTCAATTTACATCGCATTACGTTTTCATTATTTTTTATTGGATGTTCAGATATGTATATTTTGCCCAAACACCAAGACAGTTTGCTTTATTTCATGTCTGAATCATCGAAAATGAGTAATTTCAAACTATCAGATGAAAGTAGCACTTAAACATTTGACTGTCACGTAAAACCTACTGTATTTTCATATCTGTGTTCGTGGATTTCCCGTGAATAATTTAAGTAGGAGCACAAGGAATTGCTTAGACCTTGTTGTCTACTGGCTTTGTTATTCACCAGCTCGTGAACTTCCCTAACACTCTGTATATCTTTAAAATATATCTTTGCAAAAACCTCACATATCAAGAGAGACCGAGGCATGACCACGTTCCACCCTTAAGCACTACATTCCAACCCATGGCTAACGGTCCATGAGTGCCAACCCAATTCTCGAACTCACCCCCACATAGCAACTCAGAGATGAGCGATCATCCAACTGATACTGAGAAATGTGGTCAGCTTCTCGTTACCTCCAGCACGGGTTGGGCTACCTATCGTAACACCTCAATTTTCTGATTGGTGGACTTAAAATCAGAACCCCTCAGGGGTGGGATCATTCTCTGGGAGCTTTCCGTGGCAGGGAACTAAAGCAGAACCATCTAGCCAACTACGCCACAGTCTTATGCAATGTTGCGGCTGTTTATATTGAAAATTTGTTTAAAATCTTTCATTCTAAAAAGAATTGCCCTTCCTTTGATAACAGTGGGCAACAATGAAAAGGTTTCGGACTTGAGTTACACGACATTAGTCTTTCAGGATAAGGGAAACCCCGGAAAAACCTTATCCAGGTAGCTTACCCAGACCGAGATTCGAACTGAGCACCTCTTGAACTTGAGGCAGACATGCTAGCACCACGCTACCGAGGCTGGCTTAAAAGTAATGAAAAATAAAGTAGTGAATTTACATGTATTCCCATCTGCTGAACTCAAAACTCACCATAAAAATGATAGGTTGGCTCTTGTTTTGAAGATAAAGTGACTTTCATATTTTAGAGTGAAGATTTTAAATTTCGTGGATGCTTTGGGGGAGGGGGGGGGCGGGGAGTTGACACATCTGTCAAATAACATCAGAGAGAAATTTTGGAAATTAAGTGATGCAAAAGTTAAGTAAGGCATTTTTGTCGGACCACAAATAAGAGAACTTGTAAAGGATCCTGCATTTGACCAAATTTTGGAGGGGAAAGGAAAGGAAGCTTGGGAAGCCTTCAAGGGTGTTGTTCATGGACTCTTAGGCAACAAAAGAGATGACAACTGCAAGTATTTGTTGACAGTGCTCCTGCAAAAATACCTTAACCTTGGATACAACACGTCCCATAAGATCCATTTTCTCCACTCCCACCTAGAGTTTTTCCCTCCTGGTTGTGGAGCTGTTAGTGATGAACATGGGGAGAGATTCCATCAGGACATTTCTGTTATGGAACAAAGATATCAGGGCCGTTGGAATGAAGTAATGCTGGGTCTTTGTATAGGGATTCCTTGCATAACTCCATCACAAGAGGCAAGCTAAAAGATGACGAAATCAATAGGCTACCGTATGATTCTCTTCAGACACGACTATCTGCCAAGTATTTTTCCAGCAATTTACAACTCTTAGCGTGTAATTACCAGTTAAAAATTACAAATGCATTTTTATTGTTGTTAACATGTATGTAATTAAAATGTATCCTTTTCTCTTAATCCGTTAATATGTAATAATCCACCTTGTGTATATCATAGAAACTAGAGCTAATAAGAACTTTCAGTGTCATATTTGTTTTTCTCAACCCAAAATTAGTAGGAATTGCCCATCAAGTGCTTGACACATTCAAAAATTACTTTTCGTCACCCAGTATAATCAGCAACATCACTTACTGGAAGCAATTTACAACTGCACAAGACTTAAGCGAGAGAACGGATACACTGAATCGAGATCTGTCTCTGTATCGACTGGAGAAGTTAGAGGGAACGTGGCTGAGAAGAAGGCGCAGACTGAAGTGGAAGCCGTTGTTCATTTGCCGTGAACGGAAGCAGAGCTTGTCAGAGTGGGCGGTGATGGAACGAGTCTCTGCCTGGTACAATAGCCAGGCTGTCTGCCAATGGCAAACAGAGCTATCGACTGCGATCTCTCGCGTAAGATTGGCCCTTGCAGCAGTCCTATACACCGCTCATTGGCTGAAACGACACTTCCTTGTATAAATCAACATCAGTCCAAACACTTATACCTCTATCTACTCCAAGATAAAGATTACCATATTGTAGTTTCAAGGGAAGACAGTAGACTTTAAGTGATGTTCAAATGTTTTGGTCGTTATTTGATGTATACATGACTTTCTCTACTCTTGTCCAAACACTTATTGCTTTATCTACTTCAAGATAAACATTATCTTATTGTAGTTACAACTTATTGCTCTATCTACTTCAAGATAAACATTATCTTATTGTAGTTACAAGGGAATATAGTAGACTTTAAGTGATAGTGAAATGTTTTGGTCGTTATTTGATGTACACATGACTTTCACTTTTCTTGTACAAACACATTGCTTTATCTACTTCAAGATAAACATTATCTTATTGTAGTTACAAGGGAATACAGTAGACTTTAAGTGATGTTCAAATGTTTTGGTCGTTATGTGATGTATAAATGACTTCCTCTGCTCTTGTACAAACACTTATTGCTCTATCTACTTCAAGATAAACATTATCTTATTGCAGTTACAAGGGAATACAGTAGACTTTAAGTGATGTTCAAATGTTTTGGTCGTTATTTGATGTATACATGACTTTCTCTACTCTTGTCCAAACACTTATTGCTTTATCTACTTCAAGATAAACATTATCTTATTGTAGTTACAACTTATTGCTCTATCTACTTCAAGATAAACATTATCTTATTGTAGTTACAAGGGAATACAGTAGACTTAAAGTGATAGTCAAATGTTTTGGTTGTTATGTGATGTATACATGACTTTCTCTACTCTTGTACAAACACTTATTGCTCTATCTACTTCAAGATAAACATTATCTTATTGTAGTTACAAGGGAATACAGTAGACTTAAAGTGATAGTCAAATGTTTTGGTCGTTATGTGATGTATACACGACTTTCTCTACTCTTGTATAAACACTTATTGCTCTATCTACTTCAAGATAAACATTATCTTATTGTAGTTACAAGGGAATACAGTAGACTTAAAGTGATAGTCAAATGTTTTGGTCGTTATGTGATGTATACATGACTTTCTCTACTCTTGTACAAACACTTATTGCTCTATCTACTTCAAGATAAACATTATCTTATTGTAGTTACAAGGGAATACAGTAGACTTAAAGTGATAGTCAAATGTTTTGGTCGTTATGTGATGTATACACGACTTTCTCTACTCTTGTACAAACACTTATTGCTCTATCTACTTCAAGATAAACATTATATTATTGTAGTTACAAGGGAATACAGTAGACTTAAAGTGATAGTCAAATGTTTTGGTCGTTATGTGATGTATACATGACTTTCTCTACTCTTGTACAAACACTTATTGCTCTATCTACTTCAAGATAAACATTATCTTATTGTAGTTACAAGGGAATACAGTAGACTTAAAGTGATAGTCAAATGTTTTGGTCGTTATGTGATGTATACATGACTTTCTCTACTCTTGTACAAACACTTATTGCTCTATCTACTTCAAGATAAACATTATCTTATTGTAGTTACAAGGGAATACAGTAGACTTTAAGTGATAGTCAAATGTGTTGGTCGTTATGTGATGTATACATGACTTTCACTACTCTTGTACAAACACTTATTGTTCTATCTACTTCAACTTAAAGATTAACTTTTTGTAGTTACCAGGGTATAGGAATGTACGCAAAACATTTTAGTCGCATTGTACAACAAGAAGCATGTCCTGTTAAAACAATAAACAATATAAAGTTAGCGCGCGGGATTCAAGTTTGCTGGCGACTTGGATTAGTTGTACAAATTCTGTTTCCTAGGTTACGGTTGTGTTCTGTTATATCGGAATGAAGAAGTTCACTACCTGAGACAGTTGACTGTGAAATACGATTGTGTTTTGTCTAAGTGAGAAATCGAGCTTCTTTTACGGAAAGGAGTTATGTCATTGCTCCTTTTCTGGTATTTTGTTACCCTTCAGGTTCGTTTAAGATAAACTTATAACGAATATGCTCCAGAAACTTGTACAATAAGAAAACACAGACCTTCGGACATCCAAAACCCACCTTGTTGTTAGCATAGTTACTGAATCAGTGCCGCCAACGCTACCACAGACGCAGAATGGAACTAGAGTGTGGCAGGAGATTCCATTTTTTTTTTTTTTCCATTTACGTCCTACAACGTTGGACGATGTATAAAATGGGTGAAATAAGTACAGAAATCTGGAGAGTGGTACCACGAAATTTCTGGGGGCTGGCGCTGTAGGAAAGAAGCAGTTCATATGTGGAAAATGTGTGTGAGATGCATAAAGATATGAATATACAAGTGTAGAAATGTGTTATTTTGTTTTCATGATTACATTATGTACTGACATTGAATGTTCCATTTTGATTTGTCCGCTATGAGAATCCTATTGCGGGCAATTAGTATTAGTTTCCACTCGGAATGAAAGTGGAAGTAGGGTAGGGCACCATATTTCGGATAGCTGCCTAATTCCGGATGGTAGATTTTCTGCCCCGTGAGGTAATGCACTCCCTCGGAAATCATATCAACAAGTAGGTGAAGACAGTGAACCTCTAGTCTTTATGCAGTTAGTTCTGATGAAGTAGCATTCCTAAGTTGTATTTATCACGATCACAGTGTTTTGAAGACCACAGGCATGTTCTATCACTGCAATGGATAGAACACGCGAGCTTTTTGTGTAGTGTTTAACGCCCGCTTTTATTACATACGGCACCGCAGGCGGTGACACTGATGATGCATGAGATGAAGATGGGGCACCGGTGGAATGAGATGGCGGGGGAAACCGGAGGTCCCGGAGAAAACCCGCCCCAACGCCGTGTTGTCCACCAAAACTCTCATTTGCGGTCGCCTGGGATCGAACCCGGGCCGCCTTGGTGAGAGCCAAGCGGTCTAACCACTGAGCCACGGCGTGGCCACGCGAGCTTTAATTTGCGCCTTTGAAACTCTGCTTTCATCTCACCAAAAGCCTATACAATGTTACAGGAGGCCTATGGAGAGTCTGTTCTTCCCTACAGCACAGCTCGAAGGTGGTTTAAAATGTTTAAAGTGGGGAGACAATCAATTTCAAAGCAAGCTGGACCAGATGCTCTAGTTACTGCTCTTACGGAAGAAAACATCAACACTGCTGCTGTCATTGTTACAGAGGATCGAAAAATTACCATAAGAAAACTTTCTGAAATACTGAACATTTCATTGGTTGCCACCCACACGTTGGTAACAGAAACATTACACATGAGACGTGTTTGTGCGCGATGGGTTCCAGGACTGTTGATTCCCGAACAAAAGGACATTCGCATGCAGACCTGCATGCAATTAAAGTTGATGTTAGAGGAAGATCCGGAGTTTCTTTCAAACGTAATCACTGCTGATGAAACTTGGCTACATCATTTCGATCCTGAGAGCAAACAGCAAAGCTCAGAGTGGAAATGGGCCGCGCCGTGGCTCAGTAGTTAGACCGCTTGGCTCTCACCAAGGCGACCCGTGTTCGATCCCAGGCGGCCACAAAGTGACATTTGTGGTGGAAAACACGGCGCTGGGGCGGGTTTTCTCCGGAATCTCCGGTTTCCCCCGCCATCTCAATCCACCGGTGCTCCATCTTCATCTCACGTGTCATCAGTGTCATCGTCTGCGGTGCCGTATGTAGTAAAAGCGGGCGTTAAACACTACACACATTTCAGAGTGGAAATCTCCTTCATCACCAACCCCCAAAAAAGTAAAAGTGTTTGCTTCTGCTGGGAAAGTTATGGTCATCTCATTCTTTGATATTCGTGGAATGGTTTATCAGCATGTTGTACCTGCACACACATCAGTAACTGGAGAATACTACAGGGATGTCCTGAAAATATTGCCAGTCCATATCAGGCGCAAAAGATCACATTTCCGTGAAGCAGGCTGGATGCTGCACCACGATAATGCGCGACCGCATATTGTCAATGTTGTTGCTGAATATCTTTAAAAAAATTAACGTGAAGTGCATTCCTCACCCTCCCTATAGTCCGGATTTAGCCTCATGAGCCTTTTTTCTATTCCCTAACCTGAAGAAACGCCTTCGTGTGAGGCATTATCCATCATCAGAAGCAGTGGTGAAGGCTGCGGAGGCGATTTTGAAGGATCTTTCAAAAATGGTTTCCAGCATGTCTTTGAAGACTGACAGAAACGTTGGGACAAGTAGGATTGCATTCAGGGGAGACTATTTTGAGAATGATCATCAAAATTATGAGGATGAGTAAAGGTACGATATAAAAAAAAAACTATGTGGTCATCATTTATGGGACAGCCCTCGTAGAATGTGCAGGCTTCAATAAAAGGTAAAACTTCGATATAAATGGAAAAAGCACTCTCAATCCATCAGCAATTAGTGAATTGTTTTCCACGATTATACGGTAAAACACATTTTATTTTACATTAGCCGTTCGCCATCCTGATATTTTTAAAATTAATGCCGTAAGTTGAGGGAATTATTTCATGCCAAATACGCAGTAAATGCTGCAGTGAGCGACCGGCGGTAGGCTGCCCCAGGCAAATCGGGTAGGCGTCGTTATTGTTTGTGACATCCGCTTTATGCCCTGCGGCAATATGACATCAACTGCACCAACGTAAGAACCGTATACTCTGCCTATTTTTGTTCCTGTAATATCTGTTATTGTTGAAGCACGCAGGCATATGTTACAAGTTCTAGGTATGTATCTACTCCGCGTACAGTACAATTTACAACATTCTTCAAAAACAGATCTACACTGTGTGTGCTTTTTTTCTAAATCAATTATGTAAAAATAGGAATTCCTTAGGCACTGTCGATTCGCCTACAGACGGAGGTTCAGTCGCGTTTCCCTGGTCGAAAAAATCAATCCAATATTATACTCCCCATTCTGTTATATGCTCATTGGTCTCTGATGTTACAGGTAGATTATCCTGTCCGTGCAAACTTCTTCTGGACCGCCGCGTACGTGTCATGGTTGTAGCATGCCTGAATCAAATTCAGTAAGTCTCATCTTCTATTATTCGGCAGGGTAAGTCACCTGAATATTCCATAATTCTCCCTGATACTGAAAGACGAATGTCCGGTAACTCTAAGCTCTCTGTACCCTGAACTCATTTGAACATCATTTCATTCATCGTCCGATATGACTTAACGTTGGAGGTTTTCTGTTATCCTGAAAGATGAATGTCTGGTAACTCTAAGCTCTGTGTACCCTGTACTCATTTGAACATCATTTCATTCATCGTCCGATATGACTTAACGTTGGAGGTTTTCTCTTATCCTGAAAGATGATTGTCTGGTAACTCTAAGCTCTATGTACCCTGTACTCATTTGTACATCATTTCGTTCATGACTTACCGTTGGAGGTTTTCTCTTATCCTGAAAGTTGAATGTTCTGTAACACTAAGCTCTATGTACCCTGTACTCATTTGTACATCATTTAGTTCATCCTCCTATATCACTTAACGTTGGAGGTTTTCTCTTATCCTGAAAGATGAATGTCTGGTAACTCTAAGCTCTATGTACCCTGTACTCATTTGTACATCATTTCGTTCATGACTTACCGTTGGAGGTTTTCTCTTATCCTGAAAGTTGAATGTTCTGTAACACAAAGCTCTATGTACCCTGTACTCATTTGTACATCATTTCGTTCATCCTCCTATATCACTTAACGTTGGAGGTTTTCTCTTATCCTGAAAGATGAATGTCTGGTAACTCTAAGCTCTATGTACCCTGTACTTATTTGTACATCATTTCGTTCATGACTTACCGTTGGAGGTTTTCTCTTATCCTGAAAGTTGAATGTTCTGTAACACTAAGCTCTATGTACCCTGTACTCATTTGTACATCATTTCGTTCATCCTCCTATATCACTTAACGTTGGAGGTTTTCTCTTATCCTGAAAGATGAATGTCTGGTAACTCTAAGCTCTATGTACCCTGTACTTATTTGTACATCATTTCGTTCATGACTTACCGTTGGACGTTTTCTCTTATCCTGAAAGTTGAATGTTCTTAACACTAAGCTCTATGTACCCTGTACTCATTTGTACATGATTTCGTTCATCCTCCTATATCACTTAACGTTGGAGGTTTTCTCTTATCCTGAAAGATGAATGTTCTGTAACTCTAAGCTCTATGTACCCTGTACTTATTTGTACATCATTTCGTTCATCCTCTTATATCACTTAACGTTGGAGGTTTTCTCTTATCCTGAAAGATGAATGTTCTGTAACTCTAAGCTCTATGTACCCTGTACTCATTTGTACATCATTTCGTTCATCCTCTTATATCACTTAACGTTGGAGGTTTTCTCTTATCCTGAAAGATGAATGTTCTGTAACTCTAAGCTCTATGTACCCTGTACTCATTTGTACATCATTTCGTTCATCCTCCTATATCACTTAACGTTGTAGGTTTTCTCTTATCCTGAAAGATGAATGTCTGGTAACTCTAAGCTCTATGTACCCTGTACTTATTTGAACATCATTTCATTCATCGTCCGAAATGACTTAACGTTGGAGGTTTTCCCTTATCCTGAAAGATGAATGTCTGGTATCTGTAAGCTCTATGTACCCTGTACTCATTTGAATATCATTTCATTCATCGTCCGATATGACTTAACGTTGGAGGTTTTCTCTTATCCTGATAGATGAATGTCTGGTAACTCTAAGCTCTATGTACCCTGTACTCATTTGAACATCATTTCATTCATCGTCCCATATGACTTAACGTTGGAGGTTTTCTCTTATCCTGAAAGATGAATGTCTGTTAACTCTAAGCTCTATGTACCCTGTACTCATTTGAACATCATTTCATTCATCGTCCGATATGACTTAACGTTGGAGGTTTTCACTTATCCTGATAGAAGAATGTCTCATAACTCTAAGCTCTATGTACCCTGTACTCATTTGAACATCATTTCATTCATCATCCGATATGACTTAACGTTGGAGGTTTTCACTTATCCTGAAAGATGAATGTGTGGTAACTCTAAGCTCTATGTACCCTGTACTCATTTGAACATCATTTCATTCATCGTCCGATATGACTTGACGTTGGAGGTTTTTTCTTATCCTGAAAGATGAATGTCTGGTAACTCTAACCTCTATGTACCCTGTACTCATTTGAACATCATTTCATTCATCGTCCGATATGATTTAACGTTGGAGGTTTTCTCTTATCCTGAAAGATGAATGTCTGGCAACTCTAACCTCTATGAACCCTGTACTCATTTGAACATCATTTCATTCATCGTCCGATATGACTTGACGTTGGAGGTTTTCTCTTATCCTGAAAGATGAATATCTGGAAACTCTAACCTCTATGTACCCTGTACTTATTTGAACATAATTTCATTCATCGTCCGATATGACTTAACGTTGGAGGTTTTCCCTTACCCTGAAAGATGAATGTCTGGTAACTCCAACCTCTATGTACCCTGTACTCATTTGAACATCATTTCATTCATCGTCCAATATGACTTAACGTTGGAGATTTTCCCTTACCCTGAAAGATGAATGTCTGGTAACTCTAAGCTCTATGTACCCTGTACTTATTTGTACATCATTTCGTTCATGACTTACCGTTGGAGGTTTTCTCTTATCCTGAAAGTTGAATGTTCTGTAACACTAAGCTCTATGTACCCTGTACTCATTTGTACATCATTTCGTTCATCCTCCTATATCACTTAACGTTGGAGGTTTTCTCTTATCCTGAAAGATGAATGTCTGGTAACTCTAAGCTCTATGTACCCTGTACTTATTTGTACATCATTTCGTTCATGACTTACCGTTGGACGTTTTCTCTTATCCTGAAAGTTGAATGTTCTTAACACTAAGCTCTATGTACCCTGTACTCATTTGTACATCATTTCGTTCATCCTCCTATATCACTTAACGTTGGAGGTTTTCTCTTATCCTGAAAGATGAATGTTCTGTAACTCTAAGCTCTATGTACCCTGTACTCATTTGTACATCATTTCGTTCATCCTCTTATATCACTTAACGTTGGAGGTTTTCTCTTATCCTGAAAGATGAATGTTCTGTAACTCTAAGCTCTATGTACCCTGTACTCATTTGTACATCATTTCGTTCATCCTCCTATATCACTTAACGTTGGAGGTTTTCTCTTATCCTGAAAGATGAATGTCTGGTAACTCTAAGCTCTATGTACCCTGTACTTATTTGAACATCATTTCATTCATCGTCCGAAATGACTTAACGTTGGAGGTTTTCCCTTATCCTGAAAGATGAATGTCTGGTATCTGTAAGCTCTATGTACCCTGTACTCATTTGAATATCATTTCATTCATCGTCCGATATGACTTAACGTTGGAGGTTTTCTCTTATCCTGATAGATGAATGTCTGGTAACTCTAAGCTCTATGTACCCTGTACTCATTTGAACATCATTTCATTCATCGTCCCATATGACTTAACGTTGGAGGTTTTCTCTTATCCTGAAAGATGAATGTCTGGTAACTCTAAGCTCTATGTACCCCCTACTCATTTGAACATCATTTCATTCATCGTCCGATATGACTTAACGTTGGACGTTTTCTCTTATCCTGAAAGATGAATGTCTGGTAACTCTAAGCTCTATGTACCCTGTACTCATTTGAACATCATTTCATTCATCGTCCGATATGACTTAACGTTGGACGTTTTCTCTTATCCTGAAAGATGAATGTCTGGTAACTCTAACCTCTATGTACCCTGTACTCATTTGTACATCATTTCATTCATCGTCCGATATGACTTAACGTTGGAGGTTTTCTCTTATCCTGAAAGATGAATGTCTGGTAACTCTAAGCTCTATGAACCCTGTACTTATTTAAACATCATTTCATTCATCGTCCGATATTACTTAACGTTGGACGTTTTCTCTTATCCTGAAAGATGAATGTCTGGCAACTTTAACCTCTATGTACCCTGTTCTCATTTGAACATCATTTCATTCATCGTCCGATATGACTTAACGTTGGAGGTTTTCTCTTATCCTGAAAGATGAATGTCTGGTAACTCTAAGCTCTATGTACCCTGTACTCATTTGAACATCATTTCATTCATCGTCCGATATGACTTAACGTTGGACGTTTTCTCTTATCCTGAAAGATGAATGTCTGGTAACTCTAACCTCTATGTACCCTGTACTCATTTGTACATCATTTCATTCATCGTCCGATATGACTTAACGTTAGAGGTTTTCTCTTATCCTGAAAGATGAATGTCTGGTAACCCTAAGCTCTATGTACCCTGTTTTTATTTAAACATCATTTCATTCATCGTCCGATATTACTTAACGTTGGAGGATTTCCCCTAGTCTGAAAGGTGAATGTCTAGTAACTCTGAGCTCTATGTATCATGTGATCATTTACATATCACTATATTCTTCTTCCGATGTGTGTTAACTTTGGAGGACTTTGATTTTAAAAAAAATTAGCAAATGAGACAGCCATAAAGGGGTGCTCCTGTACCTGAGTTGTCATTCACACTATTCCTTTTGGAGGACAGCTTCGCGGCTTGGGCACCTCAGGTCTTCGAGTTTAAGGCACTAAATTTTAGTGAACTTTGCACGTCTCTAAAAAATTGCACTAGGAACGTAATGTATTAATTCCTGGCTAGGAGGTAAGAGCACTTAATTTGCACGTCTGTTCAGCTAATTCTAAAGCAAATCTAGCAGATGTGGCTTGCTCGCATTAAATTGCTATCCTTAGCTCAGAAACAAAAGAACATAAACCGCAAAATGACTGGCGGGATCGTTGGAGCAAGGAGGCTAATAAATTCGCATCGTCACCCTTCAGTTGTTCAGACAAAAACACTGCCAGAGCCGTGGCAATGGCCACGTCTACTGTACCAGACTTCCGGGCTATGTTAATATTCATAGAGATTAAAATTAGCATACAAAAGGCATTACAGTTCAAATCAGTGATTTTGAGCCGTGTATACATTCCACCCAACATTAAAAAATGTGTGCTTTTGGGTTCTCTGTGAACGCCATAGAAACGAAATATTGTCTTCCAAGGATGCAAAGCAAGGGTCCCCAACATAGTTCACCGTCACAAATTTACTTTGGTATGGAGAAAGTGTCCAAAATATTCATTTATTCTCAAAGTCGCTATAATTTTTTTATTAAAATACTTGTTTATGATTTCGATATGACAAATGAAGTATTTATTGAGCTTTTGTAAACCTTCTCTGCAGTCTTTTACATTCTGAATGAGCTGTGAAACCCAGAGAATAAAAATGTTGCTCTGGATAAACCACTTTTATCAGATCCTTTCTTTTAGTTAAGTCATATCGGTCGATAAATGAAGTGATGTTGAAATGAGTACAGGGTACATAGGGCTCAGAGCTACTAGACATTCATCATTCAGGATAAGGGAAAAGCTGCAACGTTAAGTCATATCGGTCGATGAATGAAGTGATGTTCAAGTGAGTACAGGGTACATAGAGCTCAGAGCTACTAGACATTTATCATTCAGGATAAGGGAAAAGCTGCAACGTTAAGTCATATCGGTCGATGAATGAAGTGATGTTCAAGTGAGTACAGGGTACATAGAGCTCGGAGTTACTAGACATTAATCATTCACGATAAGGGAAAAGCTGCAACGTTAAGTCATATCGGTCGATGAATGAAGTGATGTTCAAATGAGTACAGGGTACATAGAGTTTAAGGTTATTAGACATTCACCTTTCAGGATAAGGGAAAACCTCCAACGTTAAGTCATATAGAACGATTAATAAAATGAAATGTGTAGTGTTTAACGCCCGCTTTTACTACATACGGCACCGCAGGCGGTGACACTGATGATACATGAGATGAAGCTGGAGCACCAGTGGAATGTAATGGTGGGGGAAACCGGAGGTCTCGGAGAAAATCCGCCCCGGCGCCGTGTTGTCCACCACCAATCTCACTTTGCGGTCGCCTGGGATCGAACCCGGGCAGCCTTGGTGAGAGCCAAGCGGTCTAACCACTGAGCCACGGCGCGGCCTGACGATTAATGAAATGATGCTCAAATGAGTACAGGGTACATAGAGCTTAGAGTTTCCAGACATTCATCTTTCAGGATAAGAGAAAACCTCCAACGTTAAGTCATATCGGACGATGAATGAAATGATGTTCAAATGAGTACAGGGTACATAGAGCTTAGAGTTACCAGACTTTCAGCTTTCAGGATAAGGGAAAACCTCCAACGTTAAGTCATATCAGACGATGAATGAAATGATGTTCAAATGAGTACAGGGTACAAAAAGCTTAGAGTTACCAGACTTTCAGCTTTCAGGATAAGGGAAAACCTGCAGCGTTAAGTCATACCGCACGATGAATGAAATGATGTTCAAATGAGTACAGGGTACATAGAGCTTCGAGTTACCAGACATTTATCTTTCAGGATAAGAGAAAACCGCCAACGTTAAGTCATATCGGACGATGAATGAAATAATGTTCTAATGAGTACAGGGTACATAGAGCTTCGAGTTACCAGACATTTATCTTTCAGAATAAGAGAAAACCGTCAACTTTAAGACATATCGAACGATGAATGAAATGATGTACAAATGAGTACAGGGTACATAAAGCTTAGATTTACCAGACATTTATCTTTCAGGATAAGAGAAAACCGCCAACGTTAGGTCATATCGGACGATGAATGAAATGATGTTCTAATGAGTACAGGGTACATAGAGCTTCGAGTTACCAGACATTTATCTTTCAGAATAAGAGAAAACCGCCAACTTTAAGACATATCGGACGATGAATGAAATGATGTTCAAATGAGTACAGGGTACATAGAGCTTAGAGTTACCAGACATTCCTTGTTAAGGATAGGGGGAAAATTTGGAAAGAAGACTTACATCATATGCGAGATTCCAACTTGGAACCTCTTAAATGTAACGTCATCGGCACGACACAGAATCGTCAAAGAATGTGGCACAGAGTTTTTTGAAATTTTTCGCATTCTTTAAATGGAAATGCTTTTGTATATTTTTAATTTTTTAAAAAGAGTAGTTAATCATGTGAGATACTAGAACATTGAGACCTTTCCTTGAGAAGTGAATTGTATTTGCTTTATTTTTAAGTCGCAAAGTTTACAGTTAAACCAATTATTTAAATCATCAAAATTTTAATAGATAAAATAATGTGAACCTACTTACACCTTCATTTATTTGAAATTATGTTTTCGTTGTTAATATATGGGATTATATCTGGAAAAACTTTTGTATGGGGCTTTTAGCGAAAACCGGATTCTGCTGTGACCTCTTTCGCTACGTATTCCTTCTACCTCGGTTATTCTCTTGAAAATTAGCTTACCCTGGGGAATGGGAACTAATTAAGTCATTAGGAGCGAACAACTGCTGGGTCCTCCCAGATCGAAGAGAATAAAACTCTAGAGGGAATTAATACAGTGAATGAATTCCTGCCTTTTGCCAGCAAAACATCACAACGGGGTGTGATCAAAAGATAACCAGAGTTTTCTCTTTTCTAAACAACATTTATAAATTCATCATCGTCAGCTTCAAAGTAAATCTTTCAGAAATACAAGGGACTTTAAATAAAGAATGATCACAAATTTTTTTGACAACGTACCGTTATTCATCCTCATAATTTTGACGGTTCTTCTCAAAATAGTCTCCTCTGAATGTGATGCACTTGTCCCAGCGTTTCTGCCAGACTTCAAGGACATGCAGGAAATCATTTTTGAGAGATCCTTCAAAATCGCCTCCGCAGCCTTCACTACTGCTTCTGATTATGGATAATGCCTCCCACGAAGGCGTTTCTTCAAGTTAGGGCATAGAAAAAAGTCACATGGGGCTAAATCCGGACTATAGGGAGGGTGAGGGATGTACTTCACATTGATTTTTGTAAGATATTCAGCAACAACATTGGCAATATGTGGCCGTGCTTTATCGTGGCGCAGCATCCAACCTACTTTACGGAAATGTCGTCTTTTGCGCCTGATATGGACTTGCAATGTTTTCAGGATATCCCTGCAGTATTGTCCAGTTACTGATGTGTGTGCAGGTACAACATGCTGATAAACCATACCATGAATATCAAAGAATGAAATGACCATAACTTTCCCAGCAGAAGCAACCACTTTTGCTTTTTTGTTGGTTGGTGATGAATGAGATTCCCACACTGAGCTTTGCTGTTTGCTCTCAGGATCAAAATGATGTAGCCAAGTTTCATCAGCAGTGATTACGTTTGAAAGAAACTTCAGATCTTCCTCTAACATCAACTTTTACTGTGCACAAACACGTCTTATGTGTAATGTTTCTGTCACCAGCGTGTGGGTGGCACCCAATGAAATGTTCAGTATTTCAAAAAGTAATCTTAAGGTAATTCGTCGATCCTCTCTCACAATGGCAGCAGCAATATTGATGTTTTCTTTCGTAAGAGCAGTAACTGGAGCACCGCGTCCATCTTTCTTTGAAATTGATTGTCTCCCCTCTTTAAACATTTTAAAACACCTTCCAGCTGTGCTGTAGGGAAGAACAGACTTTCCATAGGCCTCCTGTAACATTGTATAAGCCTCAACTGAAGATTTGTTCAGACGAAAGCAGAATTTCAAAGCCGAATATTGTTCCTCGCGAGTTATCTCCATTGTAGCGGTAGGCGATACTGAACACATCTGAACTTGGCTGGATCTCACAGGCGGGAGCCAAGTGTAGCAACAATGAAACTACTACGGTGTGTTTGTTTCACATTAAGCTAACAGAATATAATAATATTGAATTTTAGTGCGAAAATTTATGACCGCAAAAGGATTATGATCATTCTTTACTGAAGAGCCCTGATAATTTCCAGTAGGGCAGATCGTAATCTTCATGCTGTACTTCAGGCTAGACATAAAAAATGATTTAGTGTGAATTAGTGGGTTTGTATTGTAGGTGACGGTCATTTTACCATCACGTCTTATTGATTCTGTCTACAGGGACTTTATCCAGCACACTTCCCAGCCCACTGCACGAAGATCTGTCACTGTAAATAAGAAAAAGCATCTTATTTATGCATGATGGTGCTTCAGCACAATTTAGTCGTGTTATTCGAGATGCTCTGACTGGTATGTATCAAAACCGATGGATAGGCAGAGGAGGACCAGTTCCATGGCCTGCACGTTTCCCCGAACTCAGTACTGTGGACCTTTATCTCTTAGGGCATCCTAAATCACTGGTTTATGTAGCTGAAATCCGAGATGCAGAAATGCTTCATCGAAATGTAATGGAAGCCTGTGAAACTATTCGGCACCATCCCGGAGTTTTGGAAAGGATGTGACATTCCATGATTCCAGGTGTAAGGCATGTATAGAGGCAAGAGGGGACGCATTTATTGTGAGTTTTGTGTGTTGTAAGTGTAAAGTTTGTCTAGTCAACGCGAGTGGAGTTCGGCCGCATCTTTCGTTTTACAGCATCGGCCCTCCTCCCTGTCCTTTCTGCGAGGTCGTAACCTTTCTCCATAAGTCATGGGTATCGTACTAGGTTTCGTGTAAATAAATTATCTTATGTCCATTACTACAAAACTTCCATAGTTTTGATATACATATCGCAAAGCTACAATTCTACTGGATTCCATAATAACCCTTATCTTATTCAAAGTGCAGTATTTGAAACCCAGCTCCTTCAGGAGGCCGCGCAAGGTGCAGCGCCCATAAGGAAAATGACAAATTTCTTGCAAATGTGCAACCAATTCATTTATGTTGGGAGCTCTGCCATTTTCATAGAATCTATAAACTTCTCGGCGAATTAAATCACATGTGAAATTATCGAAACTTTAGGGAAACGTGTCCTTTTGTTTTCACAGTTGATCTGCTTCTTTGGTATTCCTTTCGTCACAACTTTTCTTACTGTATTTCTGTGAAAACCAAGAATTTATCAGGTTCAGCACATATTTATATGTGTTCAAAACAAGTGCTTGAATTTGCTTAGAGAGAGTTCCCGTTATAACTTTGTTTTTTGAGGCTTCTCCAGTAACCTAGCTCGGCCCGGCAACACTTTCCAATTCATTCACACTATACCATTATGTTGAACACCTAAAGAGAAAACAAAGGACTATGGGACATGTGTTTATATGAACCTTTGCTTCTTTTGGGGTTAGAAACCTACACCCAAAGTTTGTAAAATTATTTATAAAACAAGCTGTATATACACAAGACGTGTCCGTAAAATAATGTCTCCGATTTTATTAATATAGAGAATATGTTTATTGTCAAAGCACATTATATTGATGAAAAGGCGGAACTTACAGCTATTTTCCAACGTAATCAGCATTGCGGTCGATGCTCTTTTGTATGCGCTGTGGCAGTTTTTGTATACCCTTGTCATAGCACTCTCCCGCCAAGTTGTGCTGGTAGCGCTCAACACCGTTTTTCAAATCATCGTCGGTCTGGAAACGTGTTCCAACCAGGTGTGACTTCAACTCAGGAAACAGATGATAATCACCAGCTGCTAAGTCTGGACTGTAGGGGGGATGGGTGAGGATGTCCCATCCGACCTGGGCCAGGAGATCATCCGTTGCATGTGCAGTATGGGGACGACCGTTGTCGTGATGAAAAATCACTC
Source organism: Mantis religiosa (assembly GCA_030765055.1). NCBI lineage: Eukaryota > Metazoa > Arthropoda > Insecta > Mantodea > Mantidae > Mantis > Mantis religiosa. Next base: position 37,422,981 of record CM060947.1, read on the forward strand.
CCTCGTCAGTATTCCCCTCCTTCGCAATGTTTCTAAAGTCTCACAGTAGCTAGCGGCGATTATTGTTGTGTCGGTACGCATAAACTCGCACAAGAATACACCTTTTCTGTCCCAGAACACACTGGCCATCACTTTGCCGGCAGAAAATATCTGTTTGAACTTTCGCGGCTTCGGCGAATTCGAATGCCGACACTGACGAGAACGTTCTTTAGTTTCTGGTGTTGTGTAGTGTACCCAGGTTTCATCGCCAGCGACAATTGAACCAACAATTCCTCGTCCTGTTCTGAATAGCGCTCCAGGAATCGGCGAGCCGCTTCAACACGTTGTCGTTTATGGTCTTCGCTGAGCATTTTGGGCAGGCATCTCGCACACACCTTGCGATAATACAAATGTTTGGTCAAAATCTTGTCAATTGTAGTCTTACTGACTTCAGGGATAGTTTATTGCAGAGGTTCCACTGCCATTAGTCCTGGAACCGTAGGACCAAGGACCCGGGAATCCTTCAACCCGGGAGCGATGGATACTCCGGGGGTTTTTCCATGGGGCAACACCTTGAGCCTAAAAAGCCCCCCATCGACTTCTACGTCAAGACGGGTGGAAGTGGATACGCCACTTACGCGCGTCAACCCCGCAGGGAAGACTACCGAAAAACCTCGGTGAGGCCGCCTGGTGATCTAGCACACCTTCTGAGCCAAGAGAGCCAAGAGCGAGATAAAGTTGTCCGGGTGCTCCCGGACGGTGAGCTCAGCGCCACGGTACCTATCCGCTGAGGGGATTTATCCGTGCGGTCTTATAAGATTGGTCTTCTCTCCAAAGCTTGGATGTCCTTGTTAACTGATGGGCCTGATTCGGCCTCTGCTAGTGCTCCTGGCGGCGGGATGAGCTTACAGGTAGGAGGCCAGCGTCCTAAGCCGCCACGCTAGGAGCTGCAGGCTAGTACCCGGGACTTATAGGGCAACACTCTACCTCCTTCGGGTGGCCGTAGCATAGCCGGTGGTATCCAAATCCCCGTGGCTGTCGGGAACACACTGCCCCCTCGAGTCCAACCCAATCCGAACAACTCCCCGACGTGAGGGGCTCGGCAGTTCGACCCGAGGTTCCTCTAGTAACGTCAGAGGTACCACGAGTGCTAGGGATCCGCAGCGCCCGCACCACGGCAGCTGAAGGGGACGGATCCCCTCCCCTGCGGGAGACTTCAGGGATAAGTTCGCACAATTCTAGAACTGTCACACGCCAATGTTTAAGCATTTCATGCTCCACTTTTGCAATTGTTTCGGCTGAAACCGAAGGCCGACTCTATTCGTCATGGACGTCTGTACGCCCGTCTTTGAAACCTCTGACCCACTTTCGCACGTTTTTGAAGCACGTACACTGTGGCCCATAGACTTCGCATATCTGACGATGAATTTCAGTTGGGGTAGTGCCCTTGCTACTCAAAATACGGGTCACTGCACGCAACTCACAATTGGCGGCGGCAGTGATAGGAAGCTCCATCGTAAACGGCTGCCCAACCAAGACTAATGCTTACAACGGGTTCGCTGTGGTTATAATTTGAAGGGGTGAAGCCAAGCTACACGCCAGTGTTGCCGTATCTTGCGTAATAGCGTTCCTCACGCCTCCAGCGCTTTGGAGACCTTATTTTGCGGACACCTCGTATTAAAAGTGTAAGATTTTGTCATTCAGAAGTGGAGTGGTTCCCCAACTTGTGGTTTGGATGTATATCACAAGATGCTGTGACATATCTGAAGAAGGATTTGCCCCGTCGTGAGGTCTACGCCCCACACGCGCAAAATGTTCGCGCTCCCTCGGTGTGGCGACGCATGTAGAAGCCAAACCTTACCTTGATGTAGAAGCGATGAACCTTTCGTCTAAAAGCCGTAAAGGTTATGTTCTCGAACTGCCATAATCCACTTGTAAGGGACCTAGGATAGTACGAGACTACACACAATAAACACAAACGGCCACTATCCTTATTTGATAGAAACATGACCGAGACTATTACACATGAAGATATAGATGACTACCTGGAGTTCCTCGTTCCCAATTGACTCAGACGCCTAGCACAAACCATCTTTGCAACTAATCACTTCTTCTGTCTTTCATGTCCCAACAGGTTGCCCTCCAAGTCCCTGATTACACAGGGCGGACCGGGGGTAAGAGGGCCCCCCCAACTGTGACCATAATAGACCACGCAATGGATACCGGACCTGCACAAGGAACACGACAACTCGCCCTTTTGACGAAGCCACGCCACAACTTGTATAGCCCAGCTGCCTGCAAATAGACTAAGTATCACTTTGCATGCCGTAGACTAACCAAAGTAGTTCGCCCACCTATGCATTTCTCTAACTTCTCGCCCATTCCACCTCACTTGTTTATCCCCCAAACCAAATTTCTCCTCTACTCTAAAACATCACCAAGACACAAAGAGGCCCCTTCACGGTCCACGGCTCCACTCAGGACCTCGGTCATGGGTGCAGCCCTGGCCTGCATTTCCGTCACCCGCTTGCATGCATCGCATGCTCGCCCGCAATTTCACCTACTACTAACCAGGGTGCTCTTAGCGGAACCTGACCAACTTGCAGTAGATAGATTAGACTGACAAGCACCCTCCCCTTGCCCTTGCATGATTAGTCTTACTAACTGCACGTGCATGGGGGGACGATGTAACCTCTTCAAGGCGGACGATTGTCACTGGGGGCGGCGGAGTGGGGCCGCCTCCAAAAAAAAAAAAAAAAAAAAAAAAGATTCTCGAAGATTTCTATAAATCCTCTCTCCGGCAGCTGCGGCGAACGATGTGATGTGAAACTTCTCAGGCGCGGTATCGATACAAAAGCGATTTCAGTTTTGGGTAACTATGGAATAAAATAATTAATACCTTTTCAATTTACTTGGAATTATATTTCTTGACATAATTTTCTTCTTTACATTTTTTTTACATTTTTACATCATTTTTCTTTCTTTACTTTTTCCACTGATGTATAGAGCCCTTTATTATATTTTAATTTTCTCCTTTTATTTATAAATGATGCAATGGTTTTTCCTTAAGGGTATGTATGACTGAAATTTTCAAATTCTGAACTAATAATGCTAGCTTTTTCAAATTTACACCATAGGTGTATTATAATGTAAACATGTTACAACCTAAATTTAAACCATTTTTCTCTAGCAGTTCAGAAATTATGATAAATTTTGTATGTTTTTGTTACGTCACTAAAAAAGGCCCTTGCGACAAAATATTTTGAATTTTGGTCTAATATTTTAACCCTATGTTCATAATACACATACTTTTTGAAATTGCTCTGGGTTTTTCTGTGTCTCCTTTAGTTTAGGTCACAAAAATTTTTTAATTTACAAATATTCTTTTTTTGTCTAAAAAACTGTAAGTTTTGTGTTTAAAAATTAAAAATATATGCTTATATACATTTCACAATAAAACCTAGGGCAATTTCCATTCTTCATGATATTCTGAACCTGTGTAGGAAATTTCATGAATGTAGTACAAAAACTGCATCGCAAGGAGCATTTTACAGGAAGAAAAATGCTGAAAATATGAACATTGAGAAAACAGCGATTAAAGATTTGATTGCATAACTCACATTAAAATCCACCAGGCTGATAGGTTGGACCCTCAGATTTCTTTTTCTTCTCCTCTGTTACTGCTTTTCCCACCTTTTTCTTCTTTAGATGTTGCTTTTCTTCTGCACAACTTCGCTTCTTGCTTTGCAGGATACGAGTCTGATCTCGCTGCACTGAAGTTTTCCTTGCTGAGTCTACTACACTTTCACCTCTGATATTTTGCTGCAGCTCCAATGACTTAAGACTACCCATGTTAAACTCACTGATGCTTTTAATAACAGCAAGATCCAATTTTTGTTTTGATATGAAAACTTCCTTTGGGCACTTATTCCATATGACATGATGCAAAGATTCATTGGCATTCTGTGTTTTTCCTGTTTTGCACCTCTCTAGTAATGTTGTAGAAGCCAGCCTCTGATATATTGGCAACATTTTAGGAACTATTTTGTCTGAAAGCCTTATTTTTCTTTTCTTGAATTGAAAATTTAAGAACGGAAAACAGACAAAGAATGTGGATGTAGGCAAAAGAGGGCCTGACTCTGACAGAGTTTAAAGGCCACCGCCATTTAAATATGGCCTCCGGAGGCAAATTATGCATTTTTCACATTCGGGAATGTCTAAATTATTTTATAGAATTAAAATAAAAAAGTCATTATTTTCACGATTTTCATGAAATTTCAGTCATACATACCCTTAAATTATTCATCGTGGCGTTGCGTATTCGATGTATATTTTAAACGATTACTAGACGTTCATAAATGATGAACTCCAATAACTTCTCGTAGTTAAAAGAAGTCTTTTACCGAAAACATGTTACCCTCTTCGAGAGTTAAACCCAGAAGAAAAACTTTAAGAATAAAATCATTGGTTCTTTTTTTTTCTAAGTCACTGCAATACTTAATTCTGATTGGCCCTACGTCACAATTTGGGATTTCAATAAACCTAAGAATTTGTTGCATCATCAATATGGCCTGCTTGGTTATTAACTTAAGTTGAATTACAGATGGCCATGTTTACCTAATACAGGATGTTACAAAAAGGTACGGCCAAACTTTCAGGAAGCATTCCTCACACACAAAGAAAGAAAATATGTTATGTGGACATGTGACCGGAAACGCTAAATTTCCATGTTAGAGCTCATTTTAGTATTTCTCTTAAAATGTAAATTGAAATCATTCGTGCAGACAAATGTCAAAATACCCATTGTGGTTCATGCACGATGGAGCTCCTGCACATTTCAGTCGAAGTGTTCGTACGCTTCTCAACAACAGATTCGGTGACCAATAGATTGGTAGAGGCGGAACAATTCCATGGCCTCCACGCTCTCCTGACCTCAACCCTCTTAACTTTCATTTACGGGGGCATTTGAAAGCTCTTGTCTACACAACCCAGGTACCAAATGTAGAGACTCTTCGTGCTCGTATTGTGGACGGCTGTGATACAATACGCCATTCTCCAGGACTGCACCAGCGCATCAGGGATTCCATGCGACGGAGGATGGATGCATGTAACCTCGCTAACGGAGGACATTTTGAACATTTCCTGTAATAAAGTGTTTGAAGTCACGCTGGTACGTTCTGTTGTCGTGTGTTTCCATTCCATGATTAATGTGATTTGAAGAGAAGTAATAAAATGAGCTCTAACATGGAAATTAAGCGTTTCCGGACACATGTCCGCATAACATATTTTCTTTCTTTGTGTGTGAGGAATGTTTCCTGAAAGTTTGGCCGTACCTTTTTGTAACATCCTGTATATCCATGTATGCAATATCAGCTTCAGAAATCAGAGTTGTTCTGACGACATTCTCAGAAATTTTAATGTATACTTCTAATTTACCATTAAGTATTATCTATATGGTATGCTTTAATCAAATTTATTCCCCTTTTAGGACACTACAGTACTGCACAGTTTTCCATGAAAGGTAAAGTGTGGAATACAAATTTTCCTGGAAATCTTGGTGCGCCGATCGCTGGAAAGTGCTGCAGATAAATAATTAGATTTCTACTTTAATTTCGTAATACATTTTTCCGAGCTAAAAAACCCATATTCCAAGTGAATTCTGCAGTACATTAATTTCTTTTAACGTTACAAAATTATTCATACGCTTGCTAACCGAAGGTTGTATGTTTTTTTAGCGCAGTGTGCGAGTTAAAATAACAAGGCCACATTGTACACTGTCCTACATTATTCATCAGGCTCTGACAAAAATTTATTTTCTCTCTCGTGTTCTGCTAGGATGGCTACGCCCTTGAGTTTGGAAGACCGTGTGACCACATCCACGTCCTTATGTTTACTTCGTATCTTCCGCAATTTTATAGCTGTCTTCACTCCGCTGTATCGTAAACTCTCCAAAAATATCCCTGGATTATGAACCTCCAATATCCCTGAAAGCTTCCCGCATCACTACTCGATTTGAATTTACTTTACTTATTTTTTCTTTCCATTCCGTGTTACACGGTTAATGCTCACAAAAGTTTATACCTTTGTTAACAAAATAAAACACCACCAACATAAGAAAAATACATATTAGCATACTTCAACGCTAAGTCATATCTGACAATGAACGAAATGATGTTCAAATGAGTACAGGGTACATAGAGCTTAGAGTTACCAGATATTCATCTTTCAGTATAAGGGAAAACCTCCAAAGTTAAGTCATATCGGACGATGAATGAAATGATGTTCAAATGAGTACAGAGTACATAGAACTTGGAGTTACCAGACATTCATCTTTGGATAAGAGAAAACCTCCAACGTTAAGTCATATCGGACGATGAATGAAATGATGCTAAAATGAGTACAGGGTGCATAGAGCTTAGGGTTACCAGACATTCATCTTTTAGGATAAGAGAAAACCTCCAACGATAAGTCATATCGGACGATGAATGAAATGATGTTCAAATGAGTACAGGGTACATAGAGCTTAGAGTTACCAGACATTCATCTTTTAGGATAAGAGAAAACCTCCAACGTTAAGTTATATCGGACGATGAATGAAATGATGTACAAATGAGTACAGGATACATAGAGCTTAGAGTTACCAGACATTCATCTTTTAGGATAAGAGAAAACCTCCAACGTTAAGTTATATCGGACGATGAATGAAATGATGTTCAAATAAGTACAGGATACATAGAGCTTAGAGTTACCAGACATTCATCTTTTAGGATAAGAGAAAACCTCCAACGATAAGTCATATCGGACGATGAATGAAATGATGTTCAAATAAGTACAGGATACATAGAGCTTAGAGTTACCAGTCATTCATCTTTTAGGATAAGAGAAAACCTCCAACGTTAAGTTATATCGGACGATGAATGAAATGATGTACAAATGAGTACAGGGTGCATAGAGCTTAGGGTTACCAGACATTCATCTTTTAGGATAAGAGAAAACCTCCAACGTTAAGTCATATCGGACGATTAAAGAGATGATGTACAAATGAGTCCAGGGTACATAGAGCTTAGAGTTAATAGACATTCATCTTTCAGGATAAGAGAAAACCTCCAACGTTAAGTCATATCAGACGATTAAAGAGATGATGTACAAATGAGTCCAGGGTACATAGAGCTTAGAATTACCAGACATTCATCTTTCAGGATAAGGGAAAACCTCCAACGTTAAGTCATATCGGACAATGAACGAAATGATGTTCAAATGAGTACAGGGTACATAGAGCTTAGAGTTACCAGACATTCATCTTTCACGATAAGGGAAAACCTCCAACGTTAAGTCATATCGGACAATGAACGAAATGATGTTCAAATGAGTAAAGGGTACATAGAGCTTAGAGTTACCAGACATTCATCTTTCACGATAAGGGAAAACCTCCAACATTAAGTCATATCGGACAATGAACGAAATGATGTTCAAATGAGTACAGGATACATAGAGCTTAGAGTTACCAGACATTCATCTTTCACGATAAGGGAAAGCCTGCAACGTTAAGTCATATCGGACAATGAACGAAATGATGTTCAAATGAGTACAGGGTACATAGAGCTTAGAGTTACCAGACATTCATCTTTCACGATAAGGGAAAACCTCCAACGTTAAGTCATATCGGACAATGAACGAAATGATGTTCAAATGAGTACAGGATACATAGAGCTTAGAGTTACCAGACATTCATCTTTCAGGATAAGGGAAAACCTCCAATGTTATGTCATATCGGACAATGACCGAAATTATGTTCAAATGAGTACAGGGCTCATAGAGCTTAGAGTTACCAGACATTCATCTTTCAGGATAAGAGAAAACCTCCAACGTTAAGTCATATCGGACGATAAATGAAATGATGTTCAAATGAGTACAGGGTACATAGAGCTTAGTTACCTGACATTCATCTTTCAGGATAAGAGAAAACCTCCAACGTTAAGTCATATCGGACGATGAATGAAATGATGTTCAAATGAGTACAGGGTACATAGAGCTTAGAGTTAACAGACGTTCATATCTCAGAGTGAGGGTAGAACCCCGGAGGAAAGGTGAACACCCTGACCGAGATTACAACTCGATACCTCATGGCCGGGATGCAGAAACGCTACCACCACGCTACAGAAGCGGAAGATTAAATAACAATTGCTTACGTTTTCGGTGTCAAATAGGATGTTCGTTGAGTAACAGGATTGTCAAATGCAGTCATTAGTTTTCCTAGGCTTTGCTTGAATTTTCTCGTTTATTGTTTGCAAATTGGTTACTGAGTTGACACAATGCTAAGGCTAAATGTTGTAGAGATATACCATGAACTAGTGTACATCAGGATATGAGATCTCTTAGTGGTTTACCAGGAAGAAATGACAGTCAGTTAGAAAACTTAACGTCGCACTGCACTTGTCACGGGAACTCAGTACTGGGAGCAAGTGAAGGAGACCAGGATGTCCTTGGTTCTAATCTAGGCTATGGCACTTAATTTTTCTGTTTTATTAATAATTAGCACTTAATCAAATATTTTGCAGAGAGGGTATTTCTTGTATTTTAAATGCTAAAAAGAATTGGGTACAATATCTCCTCGATTCGGCCGCCCTGTCTCCTCTCACCTCAGACTTTCTCCCTTGGATGTTCCACTTGGGGGCATAGGTGAAGTAAACCAAGAATTCAAATGAAAGTATGGAATATAAGTACAGAAGCAGAGAAACTTTCCTAGAAGAAATCTCGACCTCGGCACTGAAGATGTACGCAGCAGTTGTGTACGAAACTTTGTGAAACATGTATCTCCAAATGACCACGACTGGAAAGAGCTTCCGTTTAAAATTTCCCTCATTTTTTCATGTAATATCTATTTTAGGATATTATTTCCTTCAATAGAGGGAACTGTGCAGGCTTGCTGTAGCCAATGTCTGTAACAGGACTGCAGTTCGGAGCCCTCTGGAAGCTTGAACGGATGCCAACACGCTGTATTACTGCTGTTAGGGTGAATATTTAGATCACATGACGTCACAAGTGCCTTATCATTGTGTCTACCTCCACAGCAGTGTCCTGTAGGTCGTAACACGTGGGCTCGCCAAAATAAGTGGGTATGTGAGGCTCTCATAAAAAGAAAAATAATTCATTTGCTTACATTAACGCGCTGGATTACAACTGGACTTTCACTCTGAGAATGTTTAAAGAATGCTGCCCGCATTCGATTCTCGTGGCTGGCCTGCCTGGTTTAAGTGTTTTTTTAATTTTCGAAAGACAATCCCAAACCTTGAGGGTATTGACTACTCACAAGTGCAGCCAGATCTCTAGACAATAAAGATATGCAGCGATTATAATGTAAGGCGTTGTCGAGCGGACATGGATGTATCCAGTGGGATCCAGGGCAACATATGTCTGTTATTCTACTGTTTTGGAAATTTTAGCGCAAAGTGCTGAATGCCTTCACCTATAAGATTAACAATGACTAAGAACTGCGTGTCTAGATTGCCGTTTCAATCTCAGATCAGGTCGACTAGCCAACGTTTATCTCTGACAGAGGCCATTTTCACCTACTGACATGTCAACATAGACGGACAGATTTACATGAATTTAGAAATTTCCGCTGAAATCACCAAAAGTGTCAGCATGGTGTAAAAGCGACCTACTGTTGCTCCCGAGATCCAACAAAGTGGATACCGCATTCATGCAGGATGGAGCGCCCCCTCACATTGGTTCTGGAGATACAGCGAGTTCAAACAATTTCACCAGGAATAACATCAGTCATACACTCATTAGAAAACGTCCTCCACGTTTACCAAATCTCTCATCTAGGTGATTTTGATTTGGGGGTTATTTAAAAAGCAAATTTTACCATGCACAGTTTTAATGTATGTCCTCCAATGCTAAGCAAGGGGACTCGGAACAGTCAATCTCAACAATGTTAAAATTAGAGTTTTCTGGTGTGCTTAGCTCAAGAACCACTGAACGCATGAATTTGAAGCTTTTACTTGTTATTTTACAATATTTTCACAATTCATTAAAGATAATAGATCTTATTTTGAGATTTAATAAAGTGTATATGATTTTTATATAAATGTCTTGAGTATACTTCTAAAAATATTCAAGATTTATTTTTTAAGTTCAAAATTTCACATTTTTCTAGCAATACCTTTTAAAAACAATTGAAGTATTGCTTTAATTCCAGAAAAAATGCAGGCTTTTAGCTGAAGTGGTTGTATAGATGAGCGCACCGGACGTGTAAACAAAATATAAAACAGAGAAAAACAACGTTAAAGTTTTGTTATGTTGAAACTACACCTCAGAATTTCCGCAGATCCATACTCTGTATCTTTTTCATCATCAGCATCCTTTCTCTTTCGTTTTTCACCCCTTCTCTTCTTCCTAGACTCCATGGTCACTTGCTCTATGGTATTATTAATAATTTTGTTAAATTTGGCAGCCAATGTCTTACTGTCTCAATTTCCTTGTCAATACTTCTCAAGTCATAAGCAAACCTTACATTTACTTCTGTACCACTTTCAATTGTTCTGAATGTTTCAAATGTTGTTTCTTTATTACACTTTTGACAACTGAATGATAATGTAACTAATAATCCAGTTAGATTCTTCGTGTGCTCTGATATTTGCTGACCTGGGTTTACGGAGAGTATCCTCGCCAATGTTACTTACTTCGGTTCGAATAGATTCCTTGAGAACATCAATTGTCTATGGTCTATTCTTGTATACTATCTTTTAGATACCCCAACAAGAAGAAATTCGGTGAGGTTGGGTCAGGGGATCTGGGGTGCCACAGTACTTTTCTGATTATTCGATTACCAAAGAAACTGGTTACAAGTTCCATGGTGTCATTAGATGTATGGCACAGTGCTCCATCTTGATGGAAATAACCTTCTCTCAATTCGATATCATCCAGCTGCTCCACAAATGTCTTGAAGATACCCATATATACTTCAGTGTCTACAGTCGTATCAAAGAAACAGGTTACAAGTTCCATGGTGTCATTAGATGTATGGCACGTTGCTCCATCTTGCTGGAAATAACCTTCTCTCAATTCGATATCATCCAGCTGCTCCACAAATGTCTTGAAGATACCCATATATACTTCAGTGTCTACAGTCGTATCAAAGAAACAGGTTACAAGTTCCATGGTGTCATTAGATGTATGGCACGTTGCTGCATCTTGTGCAAATAACCTTCTCTCAATTCTATATCATCCAGCTGCTCCACAAATGTCTTGAAGATACCCATATATACTTCAGTGTCTACAGTCGTATCAAAGAAACAGGTTACAAGTTCCATGGTGTCATTAGATGTATGGCACGTTGCTGCATCTTGTGCAAATAACCTTCTCTCAATTCTATATCATCCAGCTGCTCCACAAATGTCCTGAAGATACCCATATATACTTCAGTGTCTACAGTCGTATCAAAGAAACAGGTTACAAGTTCCATGGTGTCATTAGATGTATGGCACGTTGCTGCATCTTGTGCAAATAACCTTCTCTCAATTCTATATCATCCAGCTGCTCCACAAATGTCTTGAAGATACCCATATATACTTCAGTGTCTACAGTCGTATCAAAGAAACAGGTTACAAGTTCCATGGTGTCATTAGATGTATGGCACGTTGCTCCATCTTGCTGGAAATAACCTTCTCTCAATTCGATATCATCCAGCTGCTCCACAAATGTCTTGAAGATACCCATATATACTTCAGTGTCTCCAGTCGTATCAAAGAAACAGGTTACAAGTTCCATGGTGTCATTAGATGTATGGCACGTTGCTCCATCTTGCTGGAAATAACCTTCTCTCAATTCGATATCATCCAGCTGCTCCACAAATGTCTTGAAGATACCCATATATACTTCAGTGTCTACAGTCGTATCAAAGAAACTGGTTACAAGTTCCATGGTGTCATTAGACGTATGGCACGTTGCTCCATCTTGCTGCAAATAACCTTCTCTCAACTCGATATCATCCAGCTGCTCCACAAATGTCTTGAAGATACCAATATATACTTCAGTGTCTACAGTCGTATCAAACAAACAGGTTACAAGTTCCATGGTGTCCTTAGATGTATGGCACGTTGCTGCATCTTGTGCAAATAACCTTCTCTCAATTCTATATCATCCAGCTGCTCCACAAATGTCTTGAAGATACCCATATATACTTCAGTGTCTACAGTCGTATCAAAGAAACAGGTTACAAGTTCCATGGTGTCATTAGATGTATGGCACGTTGCTGCATCTTGTGCAAATAACCTTCTCTCAATTCTATATCATCCAGCTGCTCCACAAATGTCTTGAAGATACCCATATATACTTCAGTGTCTACAGTCGTATCAAAGAAACAAGTTACAAGTTCCATGGTGTCATTAGATGTATGGCACGTTGCTGCATCTTGTGCAAATAACCTTCTCTCAATTCTATATCATCCAGCTGCTCCACAAATGTCCTGAAGATACCCATATATACTTCAGTGTCTACAGTCGTATCAAAGAAACAGGTTACAAGTTCCATGGTGTCATTAGATGTATGGCACGTTGCTCCATCTTGCTGGAAATAACATTGTCTCAATTCGATATCATCCAGCTGCTCCACAAATGTCTTGAAGATACCCATATAAACTTCAGTGTCTACAGTCGAATCAAAGAAACTGGTTACAAGTTCCATTGTGTCATTAGATGTATGGTACGTTGCTCCATCTTGCTGGAAATAACCTACTCTCAATTCGATATCATCCAGCTGCTCCACAAATGTCTTAAAGATACCCATATATACTTCAGTGTCTACAGTCGCATAAAAGAAACTGGTTACAAGTTCCATGGTGTCATTAGATGTATGGCACGTTGCTCCATCTTGCTGGAAATAACATTGTCTCAATTCGATATCATCCAGCTGCTCCACAAATGTCTTGAAGATACCCATATATACTTCAGTGTCTACAGTCGTATCAAAGAAACTGGTTACAAGTTCCATGGTCTCATTAGATGTATGGCACGTTGCTCCATCTTGCTGGAAATAACCTTCTCTCAATTCGATATCATCGAGCTGCTTCACAAATGTCTTGAAGATACCCATATAAACTTCAGTGTCTACAGTCGTATCAAACAAACTGGTTACAAGTTCCATGGTGTCATTAGATGTATGGTACGTTGCTCCATCTTGCTGGAAATAACCTTCTCTCAATTCGATATCATCGAGCTGCTTCACAAATGTTTTGAAGATACCCATATAAACTTCAGTGTCTACAGTCGTATCAAAGAAACAGGTTACAAGTTCCATGGTGTCATTAGATGTATGGCACGTTGCTGCATCTTGTGCAAATAACCTTCTCTCAATTCTATATCATCCAGCTGCTCCACAAATGTCCTGAAGATACCCATATATACTTCAGTGTCTACAGTCGTATCAAAGAAACAGGTTACAAGTTCCATGGTGTCATTAGATGTATGGCACGTTGCTCCATCTTGCTGGAAATAACATTGTCTCAATTCGATATCATCCAGCTGCTCCACAAATGTCTTGAAGATACCCATATAAACTTCAGTGTCTACAGTCGAATCAAAGAAACTGGTTACAAGTTCCATTGTGTCATTAGATGTATGGTACGTTGCTCCATCTTGCTGGAAATAACCTTCTCTCAATTCGATATCATCCAGCTGCTTCACAAATGTCTTGAAGATACCCATATATACTTCAGTGTCTACAGTCGTATCAAAGAAACAGGTTACAAGTTCCATGGTGTCATTAGATGTATGGTACGTTGCTCCATCTTGCTGGAAATAACCTTCTCTCAATTCGATATCATCCAGCTGCTCCACAAATGTCTTGAAGATACCCATATATACTTCAGTGTCTACAGTCGTATCAAAGAAACGGGTTACAAGTTCCATGGTCTCATTACGTGTATGGCACGTTGCTCCATCTTGCTGGAAATAACATTCTCTCAATTCGATATCATCCAGCTGCTCCACAAATGTCTTAAAGATACCCATATATACTTCAGTGTCTACAGTCGCATCAAAGAACCTGGTTACAAGTTCCATGGTGTCATTAGATGTATGGCACGTTGCTCCATCTTGCTGGAAATAACCTTCTCTCAATTCGATATCATCCAGCTGCTTCACAAATGTCTTGAAGATACCCATATAAACTTCAGTGTCTACAGTCGTATCAAAGAAACTGGTTACAAGTTCCATGGTGTCATTAGATGTATGGCACGTTGCTCCATCTTGCTGGAAATAACCTTCTCTCAATTCGATATCATCGAGCTGCTTCACAAATGTCTTGAAGATACCCATATAAACTTCAGTGTCTACAGTCGTATCAAAGAAACTGGTTACAAGTTCCATGGTGTCATTAGATGTATGGTACGTTGCTCCATCTTGCTGGAAATAACCTTCTCTCAATTCGATATCATCGAGCTGCTTCACAAATGTTTTGAAGATACCCATATAAACTTCAGTGTCTACAGTCGTATCAAAGAAACAGGTTACAAGTTCCATGGTGTCATTAGATGTATGGCACGTTGCTGCATCTTGTGCAAATAACCTTCTCTCAATTCTATATCATCCAGCTGCTCCACAAATGTCCTGAAGATACCCATATATACTTCAGTGTCTACAGTCGTATCAAAGAAACAGGTTACAAGTTCCATGGTGTCATTAGATGTATGGCACGTTGCTCCATCTTGCTGGAAATAACATTGTCTCAATTCGATATCATCCAGCTGCTCCACAAATGTCTTGAAGATACCCATATAAACTTCAGTGTCTACAGTCGAATCAAAAAAACTGGTTACAAGTTCCATTGTGTCATTAGATGTATGGTACGTTGCTCCATCTTGCTGGAAATAACCTTCTCTCAATTCGATATCATCCAGCTGCTTCACAAATGTCTTGAAGATACCCATATATACTTCAGTGTCTACAGTCGTATCAAAGAAACAGGTTACAAGTTCCATGGTGTCATTAGATGTATGGTACGTTGCTCCATCTTGCTGGAAATAACCTTCTCTCAATTCGATATCATCCAGCTGCTCCACAAATGTCTTGAAGATACCCATATATACTTCAGTGTCTACAGTCGTATCAAAGAAACGGGTTACAAGTTCCATGGTCTCATTACATGTATGGCACGTTGCTCCATCTTGCTGGAAATAACATTCTCTCAATTCGATATCATCCAGCTGCTCCACAAATGTCTTGAAGATACCCATATATACTTCAGTGTCTACAGTCGTATCAAAGAAACTGGTTACAAGCTCCATGGTGTCATTAGATGTATGGTACGTTGCTCCATCTTGTGGAAATAACCTTCTCTTAATTCGATATCATCGAGCTGCTCCACAAATGTCTTGAAGATACCCATGTATACTTCAGTGTCCACAGTCGTATCAAAGAAAATGGTTACAAGTTCCATGGTGTCATTAGATGTATGGCACGTTGCTCCATCTTGCTGGAAATAACCTTCTCTCAATTCGATATCATCGAGCTGCTCCACAAATGTCTTGAAGATACCCATGTATACTTCAGTGTCCACAGTCGTATCAAAGAAAATGGTTACAAGTTCCATGGTGTCATTAGATGTATGGCATGTTGCTCCATCTTGCTGGAAATAACATTCTCTCAATTCGATATCATCGAGCTGCTCCACAAATGTCTTAAAGATACCCATATATACTTCAGTGTCTACAGTCGTATCAAAGAAACTGGTTACAAGTTCCATGGTGTCATTAGATGTATGGTATGTTGCTCCATCTTGCTGGAAATAACCTTCTCTCAATTCGATATCATCGAGCTGCTTCACAAATGTCTTGAAGATACCCATATAAACTTCAGTGTCTACAGTCGTATCAAAGAAACTGGTTACAAATTCCATGGTGTCATTAGATGTATGGTACGTTGCTCCATCTTGCTGGAAATAACCTTCTCTCAATTCGATATCATCCAGCTGCTCCACAAATGTCTTGAAGATACCCATATAAACTTCAGTGTCTACAGTCTTATCAAAGAAACGCGTTACAAATTCCATGGTGTCATTAGATGTATGGTATGTTGCTCCATCTTGCTGGAAATAACCTTCTCTCAATTCGATATCATCGAGCTGCTTCACAAATGTCTTGAAGATACCCATATAAACTTCAGTGTCTACAGTCGTATCAAAGAAACTGGTTACAAATTCCATGGTGTCATTAGATGTATGGTACGTTGCTCCATCTTGCTGGAAATAACCTTCTCTCAATTCGATATCATCCAGCTGCTCCACAAATGTCTTGAAGATACCCATATAAACTTCAGTGTCTACAGTCTTATCAAAGAAACCCGTTACAAATTCCATGGTGTCATTAGATGTATGGTATGTTGCTCCATCTTGCTGGAAATAACCTTCTCTCAATTCGATATCATCGAGCTGCTTCACAAATGTCTTGAAGATACCCATATAAACTTCAGTGTCTACAGTCGTATCAAAGAAACTGGTTACAAATTCCATGGTGTCATTAGATGTATGGTATGTTGCTCCATCTTGCTGGAAATAACCTTCTCTCAATTCGATATCATCGAGCTGCTTCACAAATGTCTTGAAGATACCCATATAAACTTCAGTGTCTACAGTCGTATCAAAGAAACTGGTTACAAATTCCATGGTGTCATTAGATGTATGGTACGTTGCTCCATCTTGCTGGAAATAACCTTCTCTCAATTCGATATCATCCAGCTGCTCCACAAATGTCTTGAAGATACCCATATAAACTTCAGTGTCTACAGTCTTATCAAAGAAACGCGTTACAAATTCCATGGTGTCATTAGATGTATGGTATGTTGCTCCATCTTGCTGGAAATAACCTTCTCTCAATTCGATATCATCGAGCTGCTTCACAAATGTCTTGAAGATACCCATATAAACTTCAGTGTCTACAGTCGTATCAAAGAAACTGGTTACAAATTCCATGGTGTCATTAGATGTATGGTACGTTGCTCCATCTTGCTGGAAATAACCTTCTCTCAATTCGATATCATCCAGCTGCTCCACAAATGTCTTGAAGATACCCATATAAACTTCAGTGTCTACAGTCTTATCAAAGAAACGCGTTACAAATTCCATGGTGTCATTAGATGTATGGTATGTTGCTCCATCTTGCTGGAAATAACCTTCTCTCAATTCGATATCATCGAGCTGCTTCACAAATGTCTTGAAGATACCCATATAAACTTCAGTGTCTACAGTCGTATCAAAGAAACTGGTTACAAATTCCATGGTGTCATTAGATGTATGGTACGTTGCTCCATCTTGCTGGAAATAACCTTCTCTCAATTCGATATCATCCAGCTGCTCCACAAATGTCTTGAAGATACCCATATAAACTTCAGTGTCTACAGTCTTATCAAAGAAACGCGTTACAAATTCCATGGTGTCATTAGATGTATGGTACGTTGCTCCATCTTGCTGGAAATAACCTTCTCTCAATTCGATATCATCCAGCTGCTCCACAAATGTCTTGAAGATACCCATATAAACTTCAGTGTCTACAGTCTTATCAAAGAAACGCGTTACAAATTCCATGGTGTCATTAGATGTATGGTACGTTGCTCCATCTTGCTGGAAATAACCTTCTCTCAATTCGATATCATCCAGCTGCTCCACAAATGTCTTGAAGATACCCATATAAACTTCAGTGTCTACAGTCTTATCAAAGAAACGCGTTACAAATTCCATGGTGTCATTAGATGTATGGTACGTTGCTCCATCTTGCTGGAAATAACCTTCTCTCAATTCGATATCATCCAGCTGCTCCACAAATGTCTTGAAGATACCCATATAAACTTCAGTGTCTACAGTCTTATCAAAGAAACGCGTTACAAATTCCATGGTGTCATTAGATGTATGGTACGTTGCTCCATCTTGCTGGAAATAACCTTCTCTCAATTCGATATCATCCAGCTGCTCCACAAATGTCTTGAAGATACCCATATAAACTTCAGTGTCTACAGTCGAATCAAAAAAACTGGTTACAAGTTCCATTGTGTCATTAGATGTATGGTACGTTGCTCCATCTTGCTGGAAATAACCTTCTCTCAATTCGATATCATCCAGCTGCTTCACAAATGTCTTGAAGATACCCATATATACTTCAGTGTCTACAGTCGTATCAAAGAAACAGGTTACAAGTTCCATGGTGTCATTAGATGTATGGTACGTTGCTCCATCTTGCTGGAAATAACCTTCTCTCAATTCGATATCATCCAGCTGCTCCACAAATGTCTTGAAGATACCCATATATACTTCAGTGTCTACAGTCGTATCAAAGAAACGGGTTACAAGTTCCATGGTCTCATTACATGTATGGCACGTTGCTCCATCTTGCTGGAAATAACATTCTCTCAATTCGATATCATCCAGCTGCTCCACAAATGTCTTGAAGATACCCATATATACTTCAGTGTCTACAGTCGTATCAAAGAAACTGGTTACAAGCTCCATGGTGTCATTAGATGTATGGTACGTTGCTCCATCTTGTGGAAATAACCTTCTCTTAATTCGATATCATCGAGCTGCTCCACAAATGTCTTGAAGATACCCATGTATACTTCAGTGTCCACAGTCGTATCAAAGAAAATGGTTACAAGTTCCATGGTGTCATTAGATGTATGGCACGTTGCTCCATCTTGCTGGAAATAACCTTCTCTCAATTCGATATCATCGAGCTGCTCCACAAATGTCTTGAAGATACCCATGTATACTTCAGTGTCCACAGTCGTATCAAAGAAAATGGTTACAAGTTCCATGGTGTCATTAGATGTATGGCATGTTGCTCCATCTTGCTGGAAATAACATTCTCTCAATTCGATATCATCGAGCTGCTCCACAAATGTCTTAAAGATACCCATATATACTTCAGTGTCTACAGTCGTATCAAAGAAACTGGTTACAAGTTCCATGGTGTCATTAGATGTATGGTATGTTGCTCCATCTTGCTGGAAATAACCTTCTCTCAATTCGATATCATCGAGCTGCTTCACAAATGTCTTGAAGATACCCATATAAACTTCAGTGTCTACAGTCGTATCAAAGAAACTGGTTACAAATTCCATGGTGTCATTAGATGTATGGTACGTTGCTCCATCTTGCTGGAAATAACCTTCTCTCAATTCGATATCATCCAGCTGCTCCACAAATGTCTTGAAGATACCCATATAAACTTCAGTGTCTACAGTCTTATCAAAGAAACGCGTTACAAATTCCATGGTGTCATTAGATGTATGGTATGTTGCTCCATCTTGCTGGAAATAACCTTCTCTCAATTCGATATCATCGAGCTGCTTCACAAATGTCTTGAAGATACCCATATAAACTTCAGTGTCTACAGTCGTATCAAAGAAACTGGTTACAAATTCCATGGTGTCATTAGATGTATGGTACGTTGCTCCATCTTGCTGGAAATAACATTCTCTCAATTCGATATCATCCAGCTGCTCCACAAATGTCTTGAAGATACCCATATAAACTTCAGTGTCTACAGTCTTATCAAAGAAACGCGTTACAAATTCCATGGTGTCATTAGATGTATGGTATGTTGCTCCATCTTGCTGGAAATAACCTTCTCTCAATTCGATATCATCGAGCTGCTTCACAAATGTCTTGAAGATACCCATATAAACTTCAGTGTCTACAGTCGTATCAAAGAAACTGGTTACAAATTCCATGGTGTCATTAGATGTATGGTATGTTGCTCCATCTTGCTGGAAATAACCTTCTCTCAATTCGATATCATCGAGCTGCTTCACAAATGTCTTGAAGATACCCATATAAACTTCAGTGTCTACAGTCGTATCAAAGAAACTGGTTACAAATTCCATGGTGTCATTAGATGTATGGTACGTTGCTCCATCTTGCTGGAAATAACCTTCTCTCAATTCGATATCATCCAGCTGCTCCACAAATGTCTTGAAGATACCCATATAAACTTCAGTGTCTACAGTCTTATCAAAGAAACGCGTTACAAATTCCATGGTGTCATTAGATGTATGGTATGTTGCTCCATCTTGCTGGAAATAACCTTCTCTCAATTCGATATCATCGAGCTGCTTCACAAATGTCTTGAAGATACCCATATAAACTTCAGTGTCTACAGTCGTATCAAAGAAACTGGTTACAAATTCCATGGTGTCATTAGATGTATGGTACGTTGCTCCATCTTGCTGGAAATAACCTTCTCTCAATTCGATATCATCCAGCTGCTCCACAAATGTCTTGAAGATACCCATATAAACTTCAGTGTCTACAGTCTTATCAAAGAAACGCGTTACAAATTCCATGGTGTCATTAGATGTATGGTATGTTGCTCCATCTTGCTGGAAATAACCTTCTCTCAATTCGATATCATCGAGCTGCTTCACAAATGTCTTGAAGATACCCATATAAACTTCAGTGTCTACAGTCGTATCAAAGAAACTGGTTACAAATTCCATGGTGTCATTAGATGTATGGTACGTTGCTCCATCTTGCTGGAAATAACCTTCTCTCAATTCGATATCATCCAGCTGCTCCACAAATGTCTTGAAGATACCCATATAAACTTCAGTGTCTACAGTCTTATCAAAGAAACGCGTTACAAATTCCATGGTGTCATTAGATGTATGGTACGTTGCTCCATCTTGCTGGAAATAACCTTCTCTCAATTCGATATCATCCAGCTGCTCCACAAATGTCTTGAAGATACCCATATAAACTTCAGTGTCTACAGTCTTATCAAAGAAACGCGTTACAAATTCCATGGTGTCATTAGATGTATGGTACGTTGCTCCATCTTGCTGGAAATAACCTTCTCTCAATTCGATATCATCCAGCTGCTCCACAAATGTCTTGAAGATACCCATATAAACTTCAGTGTCTACAGTCTTATCAAAGAAACGCGTTACAAATTCCATGGTGTCATTAGATGTATGGTACGTTGCTCCATCTTGCTGGAAATAACCTTCTCTCAATTCGATATCATCCAGCTGCTCCACAAATGTCTTGAAGATACCCATATAAACTTCAGTGTCTACAGTCTTATCAAAGAAACGCGTTACAAATTCCATGGTGTCATTAGATGTATGGTACGTTGCTCCATCTTGCTGGAAATAACCTTCTCTCAATTCGATATCATCCAGCTGCTCCACAAATGTCTTGAAGATACCCATATAAACTTCAGTGTCTACAGTCGAATCAAAAAAACTGGTTACAAGTTCCATTGTGTCATTAGATGTATGGTACGTTGCTCCATCTTGCTGGAAATAACCTTCTCTCAATTCGATATCATCCAGCTGCTTCACAAATGTCTTGAAGATACCCATATATACTTCAGTGTCTACAGTCGTATCAAAGAAACAGGTTACAAGTTCCATGGTGTCATTAGATGTATGGTACGTTGCTCCATCTTGCTGGAAATAACCTTCTCTCAATTCGATATCATCCAGCTGCTCCACAAATGTCTTGAAGATACCCATATATACTTCAGTGTCTACAGTCGTATCAAAGAAACGGGTTACAAGTTCCATGGTCTCATTACATGTATGGCACGTTGCTCCATCTTGCTGGAAATAACATTCTCTCAATTCGATATCATCCAGCTGCTCCACAAATGTCTTGAAGATACCCATATATACTTCAGTGTCTACAGTCGTATCAAAGAAACTGGTTACAAGCTCCATGGTGTCATTAGATGTATGGTACGTTGCTCCATCTTGTGGAAATAACCTTCTCTTAATTCGATATCATCGAGCTGCTCCACAAATGTCTTGAAGATACCCATGTATACTTCAGTGTCCACAGTCGTATCAAAGAAAATGGTTACAAGTTCCATGGTGTCATTAGATGTATGGCACGTTGCTCCATCTTGCTGGAAATAACCTTCTCTCAATTCGATATCATCGAGCTGCTCCACAAATGTCTTGAAGATACCCATGTATACTTCAGTGTCCACAGTCGTATCAAAGAAAATGGTTACAAGTTCCATGGTGTCATTAGATGTATGGCATGTTGCTCCATCTTGCTGGAAATAACATTCTCTCAATTCGATATCATCGAGCTGCTCCACAAATGTCTTAAAGATACCCATATATACTTCAGTGTCTACAGTCGTATCAAAGAAACTGGTTACAAGTTCCATGGTGTCATTAGATGTATGGTATGTTGCTCCATCTTGCTGGAAATAACCTTCTCTCAATTCGATATCATCGAGCTGCTTCACAAATGTCTTGAAGATACCCATATAAACTTCAGTGTCTACAGTCGTATCAAAGAAACTGGTTACAAATTCCATGGTGTCATTAGATGTATGGTACGTTGCTCCATCTTGCTGGAAATAACCTTCTCTCAATTCGATATCATCCAGCTGCTCCACAAATGTCTTGAAGATACCCATATAAACTTCAGTGTCTACAGTCTTATCAAAGAAACGCGTTACAAATTCCATGGTGTCATTAGATGTATGGTATGTTGCTCCATCTTGCTGGAAATAACCTTCTCTCAATTCGATATCATCGAGCTGCTTCACAAATGTCTTGAAGATACCCATATAAACTTCAGTGTCTACAGTCGTATCAAAGAAACTGGTTACAAATTCCATGGTGTCATTAGATGTATGGTACGTTGCTCCATCTTGCTGGAAATAACCTTCTCTCAATTCGATATCATCCAGCTGCTCCACAAATGTCTTGAAGATACCCATATAAACTTCAGTGTCTACAGTCTTATCAAAGAAACGCGTTACAAATTCCATGGTGTCATTAGATGTATGGTATGTTGCTCCATCTTGCTGGAAATAACCTTCTCTCAATTCGATATCATCGAGCTGCTTCACAAATGTCTTGAAGATACCCATATAAACTTCAGTGTCTACAGTCGTATCAAAGAAACTGGTTACAAATTCCATGGTGTCATTAGATGTATGGTATGTTGCTCCATCTTGCTGGAAATAACCTTCTCTCAATTCGATATCATCGAGCTGCTTCACAAATGTCTTGAAGATACCCATATAAACTTCAGTGTCTACAGTCGTATCAAAGAAACTGGTTACAAATTCCATGGTGTCATTAGATGTATGGTACGTTGCTCCATCTTGCTGGAAATAACCTTCTCTCAATTCGATATCATCCAGCTGCTCCACAAATGTCTTGAAGATACCCATATAAACTTCAGTGTCTACAGTCTTATCAAAGAAACGCGTTACAAATTCCATGGTGTCATTAGATGTATGGTATGTTGCTCCATCTTGCTGGAAATAACCTTCTCTCAATTCGATATCATCGAGCTGCTTCACAAATGTCTTGAAGATACCCATATAAACTTCAGTGTCTACAGTCGTATCAAAGAAACTGGTTACAAATTCCATGGTGTCATTAGATGTATGGTACGTTGCTCCATCTTGCTGGAAATAACCTTCTCTCAATTCGATATCATCCAGCTGCTCCACAAATGTCTTGAAGATACCCATATAAACTTCAGTGTCTACAGTCTTATCAAAGAAACGCGTTACAAATTCCATGGTGTCATTAGATGTATGGTATGTTGCTCCATCTTGCTGGAAATAACCTTCTCTCAATTCGATATCATCGAGCTGCTTCACAAATGTCTTGAAGATACCCATATAAACTTCAGTGTCTACAGTCGTATCAAAGAAACTGGTTACAAATTCCATGGTGTCATTAGATGTATGGTACGTTGCTCCATCTTGCTGGAAATAACCTTCTCTCAATTCGATATCATCCAGCTGCTCCACAAATGTCTTGAAGATACCCATATATACTTCGGTGTCTACAGTCGTATCAAAGAAACTGGTTACAAATTCCATGGTGTCATTAGATGTATGGTACGTTGCTCCATCTTGCTGGAAATGACCTTCTCTCAATTCGATATCATCCAGCTGCTCCACAAATGTCTTGAAGATACCCATATAAACTTCAGTGTCTACAGTCGTATCAAAGAAACGGGTTACAAGTTCCATGGTGTCATTAGATGTATGGCACATTGCTCCATCTTGATGGAAATAACCTTCTCTCAATTCGATATCATCCAGCTGCTCCACAAATGTCTTGAAGCTTCCCATATAAACTTCGGTGTCTACAGTCGTATCAAAGAGACTGGTTACAAATTCCATGGTGTCATTAGATGTATGGTACGTTGCTCCATCTTGCTGGAAATAACGTTCTCTCAATTCGATATCAGCTAGCTGCTCCACAAATGTCTTGAAGATACCCATATAAACTTCAGTGTCTACAGTCGTATCAAAGAAACGGGTTACAAGTTCCATGGTGTCATTAGATGTATGGTACGTTGCTCCATCTTGTGGAAATAACCTTCTCTCAATTCTATATCATCCAGCTGCTCCACAAATGTCTTGAAGATACCCATATATACTTCGGTGTCTACAGTCGTATCAAAGAAACTGGTTACAAATTCCATGGTGTCATTAGATGTATGGTACGTTGCTCCATCTTGCTGGAAATGACCTTCTCTCAATTCGATATCATCCAGCTGCTCCACAAATGTCTTGAAGATACCCATATAAACTTCAGTGTCTACAGTCGTATCAAAGAAACGGGTTACAAGTTCCATGGTGTCATTAGATGTATGGCACATTGCTCCATCTTGATGGAAATAACCTTCTCTCAATTCGATATCATCCAGCTGCTCCACAAATGTCTTGAAGCTTCCCATATAAACTTCGGTGTCTACAGTCGTATCAAAGAGACTGGTTACAAATTCCATGGTGTCATTAGATGTATGGTACGTTGCTCCATCTTGCTGGAAATAACCTTCTCTCAATTCGATATCAGCTAGCTGCTCCACAAATGTCTTGAAGATACCCATATAAACTTCAGTGTCTACAGTCGTATCAAAGAAACGGGTTACAAGTTCCATGGTGTCATTAGATGTATGGCACGTTGCTCCATCTTGCTGGAAATAACCTTCTCTTAATTCGATATCATCCAGCTGCTCCACAAATGTCTTGAAGATACCCATATAAACTTCAGTGTCTACAGTCTTATCAAAGAAACTGGTTACAAGTTCCATGGTGTCATTAGATGTATGGCACGTTGCTCCATCTTGCTGGAAATAACCTTCTCTTAATTCGATATCATCCAGCTGCTCCACAAATGTCTTGAAGATACCCATATAAACTTCAGTGTCTACAGTCTTATCAAAGAAACTGGTTACAAGTTCCATGGTGTCATTAGATGTATGGCACGTTGCTCCATCTTGCTGGAAATAACCTTCTCTCAATTCGATATCATCGATTTGCTTCACAAATGTTTTGAAGATACCCATATAAACCTCAGTGTCTACAGTCGTATCAAAGAAACTGGTTACAAGTTCCATGGTGTCATTAGATGTATGGCATGTTGCTCCATCTTGCTGGAAATAACCTTCTCTCAATTCGATATCATCTAGCTGCTCCACAAATGTCTTAAAGATACCCATATAAACTTCAGTGTCTACAGTCGTATCAAAGAAACTGGTTACAAGTTCCATGGTGTCATTAGATGTATCGCATGTTGCTCCATCTTGATGGAAATAACCTTCTCTCAATTCGATATCATCGATTTGCTTCACAAATGTTTTGAAGATACACATATAAACTTCAGTGTCTACAGTCGTATCAAAGAAACTGGTTACAAGTTCCATGGTGTCATTAGATGTATGGCATGTTGCTCCATCTTGCTGGAAATAACCTTCTCTCAATTCGATATCATCTAGCTGCTCCACAAATGTCTTAAAGATACCCATATAAACTTCAGTGTCTACAGTCGTATCAAAGAAACTGGTTACAAGTTCCATGGTGTCATTAGATGTATCGCATGTTGCTCCATCTTGCTGGAAATAACCTTCTCTCAATTCGATATCATCCAGCTGCTCCACAAATGTCTTGAAGATACCCATATAAACTTCAGTGTCTACAGTCGTATCAAAGAAACAGGTTACAAGTTCCATGGTGTCATTAGATGTATCGCACGTTGCTCCATCTTGCTGTAAATAACCTTCTCTCAATTCGATATCATCCAGCTGCTCCACAAATGTCTTGAAGATACCCATATAAACCTCAGTGTCTACAGTCGTATCAAAGAAACTGGTTACAAGTTCCATGATGTCATTAGATGTATCGCATGTTGCTCCATCTTGCTGGAAATAACCTTCTCTCAATTCGATATCATCTAGCTGCTCCACAAATGTCTTGAAGATGCCCATATAAACCTCAGTGTCTACAGTCGTATCAAAGAAACTGGTTACAAGTTCCATGGTGTCATTAGATGTATGGTACGTTGCTCCATCTTGATGGAAATAACCTTCTCTCAATTCGATATCATCTAGCTGCTCCACAAATGTCTTGAAGATGCCCATATAAACCTCAGTGTCTACAGTCGTATCAAAGAAACTGGTTACAAGTTCCATGGTGTCATTAGATGTATGGTACGTTGCTCCATCTTGCTGGAAATAACCTTCTCTCAATTCGATATCATCTAGCTGCTCCACAAATGTCTTGAAGATGCCCATATAAACCTCAGTGTCTACAGTCGTATCAAAGAAACTGGTTACAAGTTCCATGGTGTCATTAGATGTATGGTACGTTGCTCCATCTTGATGGAAATAACCTTCTCTCAATTCGATATCATGCAGCTGCTCCACAAATGTCTTGAAGATGCCCATATAAACTTCAGTGTCTACAGTCATCTCACCATATTCTCTGAAGTTTTACGGATATGATATTGAATTGAGAGAAGGTTATTTCCAGCAAGATGGAGCAACGTGCCATACATCTAATGACACCATGGAATCTGTAACTAGTTTCTTTGGTAGTCGAATAATCTCAAAAGGTCTGTGGACCCCAGATTCCCTGACCTAACCTCACCGGAATTTTTCTTGTGGGGGTATCTAAAGCTGGAGTGTACAAGAATATGCCACGGACAATTGACGTTCTCAAGGAATCCATTCGAACCGAAATAAGTAACATTGACGAGGATACTCTCCGTAAAACTTGAGAGAATATGGTGAGACGAGTACAAACATGTATAGATGCTGGTGGAGGACACTTACAATGTTTTCTGTGAGATGTAAATAGTGTAATGTAATCTCCCATTGTGTATTATATTCTCCCAAAGTTGTACGAGTGTCCTATTGTAGGTTAAAAAAATTATGGCTTATTAAAATGGTTCAGGTTGATATGGATCACACTGTATTCTTACTCTCTTCCATGCTATTCCTTCTGTTTTGAGTAGTAAAGAATTATCTGTTTCTTTCTTTATTTCAAAGATCTATTCTTTAATAGTACAACGTTTTGTACTGTCACAGTAGCTGCTTTAAATAAGATTCTTCTTCGCATTAAATGTCAGTTTTGGTCACATTTGTATCAGTTCTAATATAAGTGCCTTTACACCTTTATTTTACAATTTAATCAGATGTTTTGTGATATATTTGTTGGAAATGTAATAGTAAATAGTAAAATAACTATGTTATTTGTTGTCAAATATTACACTTGAAGGATGGAAATTGCCCACAAAGAGGATATTACGTCGTACTGTAAGTTTCTTAATTGGACAATTAACAAAAAAAAAAGCTAATTGGAGACAAAGCGTATCTGTCCTCTCGTCAGTCACTTACGGGCAAGAACTACTTGTTGTAGGGTATATGAATTAATTGTGTTGGATTAAACTTAGGCGTAAGATTTTACTTCTTTTCACAGAGCCATTTCTTGTACTGCACTGCTCTTGTCTCATTAACTATTTCCATGAAAACAGTTGACTACGAAGTTCATCTTTCAGATGTTTCACCCATCTCCATCTACACAAACACCGTCAAATGACAATAGACTGTCAAAACAAAACACTGATCTTCCCCATTTTCTAAATACTACCTCTGGTCAGTGTGTTTGCTTACGATATGGTTTTACGCCCTGTATAAGCTCGAGTTATGTTATCATGATACAAATATTCAGCGTATTCGAGTTGGAGAATGGCTACAGTTTTTTGTTAGCTGCGGTATTTCCAGATGTTAGCTGTGATTGATGATACAGGTGATGGCGAGAGGAGTGGGGGGCTCCTGAGTGGGCTAACTTAATGTAACTTAATTAATTTTCGGCCAAGTGGGGATCGGGAAACACGCTGACCACCTTCTGGAGGTAATTTCCCATCATGCAAAGCGCTACTTTCGGTTGTGAACTTCATCACCATTACACAAGGTCTGCTAGCCAACATATCATAGTCACTCTTCACCGACTTACTAATGTTTGATACCCTACTTCGTCTTAAAACTCTAGCAAAAGCTATATGGAACTTATAATTAAATATAATGTTCAACTAAGGTGCAAATTGCAGAAAAGCAAACGTGTAGACAAGGTTGTTACGGCGCTAGGATCAGTAAGATTATCTCTCTAGGATTTTCCTACCTAACTGAAGCCCTATTTAGCATTTTAGTAAAGCACAGTATTTATATGCAGCAATTTTTATTTCGGAATACAAAAATTTAAAGGAATCCCAATATACTTAACCACTTATATTTCTAAAAAATGTTGATATTTTTTTAACAAAAGTGGTAGTCAGGATTTTGATAAAAATATTATATATTAAAATATAAAAACTGAATTTCTATCTTCAACTTTTTAGTAATGTCCACAGAAGTCCTATTCACTCAGAATGACTTCTATATTACTGGTAAACGGAACTGAAGTCCCATATCCGAAGGTGGTCTGAAAAGTTTCCGGCCTCAGCCTGAAGATGCCAGCACTGTTGACAGTTACTCACCACAGCTCCAGCCATTTTGGATGCTCAGTTGTTTAGTAACAATCGTTTGAGACAGTTCATGAGCGTGCTTTTAGGAAAATGGACAACATCCAGTATACAGCTGTCATTAAATATTTGCTTTTGAAAGGCAATAAGCCTACGAAAATAAATGATCAGTTTGGATTCCGTGTATGAGGAATCTGTAGCATCATTTTCCACAATGAAACTTTCGGCAGCTGAATTTAAACGTGGCCGTAAGAGCTTGGGAGACGGTGAACGTTCGGGACGTCAAAAAACAGCAACTACATCGCCAAAGTTCACCAGACCACCGCCGAATTAAAGTGACAGATATAGCAGGCGCTAGGAGCATGTCAAAAGAACGTGTTTGTCACATATTAAATCAACATTTAGACATGAGAAAGCTATCCGCGCGTTGGTTGCTTTATTTGCTCACGTTAGACCAAAAGCGTGTTCCAATATACTTTTCCAACGCTCTGTTGGCGCAATTTTGGCGCAATAAATCCGACTCTTGGTGCCGATTAATTACTGTAGATGAAACTAGGATACACTATTAAACGTCCGAAAGAAAAATACAGTCCAAACAGTGTACTGCAAAGGGGGAACCAGCTCAAAAAAAAAAAAAACTATTCTTTCGGCTGGGAAAGTGATGGCGACTGTTCTTTGGGATGGTCGTGGAGTTATTTTAATCTATTATTTTCAAAAAGAAAAACCATTACAGGAGCATACTACGCATCATTACTTGACAAGCTGAAGGCAGAACTTGCGGAAAAACGGTCACATTTGCAGAAAAAGAAAATCCTATTTCACCAAGCCAACGTACCATGTCACACTTCAGCGGTTACAATAGCGAAAACCCACGAATTACGGTTTGAATTGTTTGATTCACCAGATCTAGATCCAAGCGACATATATTTGTTCCCTCATCCAAAAATTGCGCTCGGAGGACAGAGATTTTCTTCAAATGAAGAGGCAGTCACCTTCGTGAACAATTATTTTGCAGAGAGTACTATTTGGACGGGTTACAGAGATGGAAGCATCGCTGTGAGAAGTGTGTAGAGTTACAAGGAGACTATGTTGAAAAAGTTGAGTACTATTTGGATGGGTTACAGAGATGGGAACATCGCTGGGAGAAGTGTGTAGAATTACAAGGAGACTATGTTGAAAAAGTTGAGTACTATTTGGATGGATTACAGAGATGGGAGCATCGCTGGGAGAAGTGTGTAGAATTACAAGGAGACTATGTTGAGAAAAGTCGAGTACTCTTTGGACGTGTTACAGAGATGAGAACATCGCTGGGAGAAGTCAGTAGAGTTACAAGGAGACTATGTTGAGAAAAGTCGAGTACTCTTTGGACGGGTTACAGAGATGAGAACATCGCTGGGAGAAGTGCGTAGAGTTACAAGGAGACTATGTTGAAAAACGCCGAGTACTGTTTGGACGGGTTACAGAGATGGTAGCATCGCTGGGAGAAGTGTGTAGAGTTACAAGGAGACTATGTTGAAAAACGCCGAGTACTATATGGACGGGTTACAGAGATGTGAGCTTCGCTGGGAGAAGTGTGTGGAGTTACAAGGAGACTTTGTTGAAAAACGCCGAGTACTATATGGACGGGTTACAGAGATGGGAGCATCGCTGGGAGAAGTGTGTAGAGTTACAAGGAGACTATGTTGAAAAACGCCGAGTACTATATGGACGGGTTACAGAGATGGGAGCATCGCTGGGAGAAGTGTGTAGAGTTACAAGGAGACTACGTTGAAAAACGCTGAGTACTGTTTGGACGGGTTACAGAGATGGGAGCATCGCTGGGAGAAGTGTGTAGAGTTACAAGGAGACTACGTTGAAAAACTCCGAGTACTATTTGGATGGGTTACAGAGATGGAGGCATCGCTGGGAGGAGTGTGTAGAGTTACTAGGGAATTATGTTGGAAAACGCCGAGTACTATTTGGACGGATTACAGAGATGGGAGCATCGCTGGGACAAGTGTGTAGAGTTACGCGGAGACTATGTTGAAAAATGCCGAGTACTATTTGGACGTGTTACAGAGATGAGAGCATCGCTGGGAGAAGTGTGTAGAGTTACAAGGAGACTATATTGAAAGACGCCGAGTACTATTTGGACGGGTTACAGATATGGGAGCATCGCTGGGAGATAAGTGTAGAGTTACAAGGAAACTATGTTGGAAAACGCCGAGTACTATTTGGACGTGTTACAGAAATGGGAGCATCGCTGGGAGAAGTGTGTAGAGTTACAGTGAGACTATGTTGAAAAACGCCGAGTACTATTTGGACGCGTTACAGAGATGGGAACATCGCTGGGGGATAAGTGTAGAGTAACAAGGAGACTATATTGAAAGACGCCGAGTACTATTTGGACGGGTTACAGAGATGGGAACATCGCTGGGAGATATGTGTAGAGTTACAAGGAGACTATGTTGGAAAACGCCGAGTACTATTTGGACGTGTTACAGAAATGGGAGCATCGCTGGGAGAAGTGTGTAGAGTTACAGTGAGACTATGTTGAAAAACGCCGAGTACTATTTGGACGCGTTACAGAGATGGGAGCATCGCTGGGAGATAAGTGTAGAGTTACAAGGAGACTATATTGAAAGACGCCGAGTACTATTTGGACGGGTTACAGAGATGGGAGCATCGCTGGGAGAAGTGTGTAGAGTTGCAAGGAGACCATGTTGGAAAACGCCGGGTACTATTTGGACGGGTTACAGAGATGGAAGCATCGCTGGGAGAAGTGTGTAGAGTTACGAGGAGACTATGTTGAAAAATGCCGAGTACTATTTGGATGGGTTACAGAGATGGGAGCATCGCTGGGAGAAGTGTGTAGAGCTACAAGGAGACTATGTTGAAAAACGTCGAGTACTATTTGGACGTGTTACAGAGATGAGAGCATCGCTGGGAGAAGTGTGTAGAGTTACAAGAAGACTATGTTGAAAAACGCCGAGTACTATTTGGACGGGTTACAGAGATGGGAGCATCGCTGGGAGAAGTGTGAGGAGCTACAAGGAGACTATGTTGAAAAACGCCGAGTACTATTTGGACGTGTTACAGAGATGAGAGCATCGCTGAGAGAAGTGTGTAGAGTTACAAGGAGACTATGTTGAAAAACTCCGAGTACTATTTGGACTGGTTACAGAGATGGGAAGATCGCTGAGGGAAGTGTGTAGAGTTACAAGGAGACTATGTTGAAAAACGCCGAGTACTATTTGGACGGGTTATAGAGATGAGAGCATCGCTGGGAGAAGTGTGTAGAGTTACAAGGAGACTATGTTGAAAAACGCCGAGTACTATTTGGACGTGTTACAGAGATGAGAGCATCGCTGAGAGAAGTGTGTAGAGTTACAAGGAGACTATGTTGAAAAACTCCGAGTACTATTTGGACTGGTTACAGAGATGGGAAGATTGCTGAGGGAAGTGTGTAGAGTTACAAGGAGACTATGTTGAAAAACGCCGAGTACTATTTGGACGAGTTACAGAGATGAGAACATCGCTGGGAGAAGTGTGTAGAGTTACAAGGGGACTACGTAGAAAAACGTCGAGTACTATTTGGATGGGTTACAGAGATGAGAACATCGCTGGGAGGAGTGTGTAGAGTTACAACGAGACTATGTTGAAAAACCCGAGTACTATTTGGACGGGTTACAGAGATGGAGGCATCGCTGGGAGAAGTGTGTAGAGTTACAAGGAGACTATGTTGAAAAACCCGAGTACTATTTGGACGGGTTACAGAGATGAGAGCATCGCTGGGAGGAGTGTGTAGAGTTACAAGGAGACTATGTTGAAAAACCCGAGTACTATTTGGACGTGTTACAGAGATGGGAGCATCGCTGGGAGGAGTGTGTAGAGTTACAAGGAGACTATGTTGAAAAACCCGAGTACTATTTGGATGGGTTACAGAGATGGGAACATCGCTGGGAGAAGTGTGTAGAGTTACAAGGAGACTATGTTGAAAAATAAAAAAGTAAAAGTAAAAATATTTTAAAATCTTATATCTTTATTAGTTCCGAAACTTTTCACACAATCTTCGTTATGTATACACTTACTTCTTTTCCATAATCCTGGAATAACGTAATTTCTCTTCGTGGCAAAGAAACTTATTACACGGCTGTGCAATAACAATATTATTTTGGCCGCCTTTTAGAGAGCTTGAGCAGATTTACGCGCGTTAACACACGCGCTACCCATGATAAATCGCTTGTCGCTCCACCACAAACACGCCGACTGCGGGGAGAGAGAGAGTTCCTTATACCAATGTACTTATTTCATTTTACTGAACGATCCATCATGCGGCAACTGTTTTTAAATCAAGTGTGGCGGTCATAACATGGAACCGCGTAAGCTTCTGAGTTATGTAAATTTGTTAATTCGTAAGTTGGGGCAATAATTCACGTATAACTCGTAGGCAAATGGATGGAAAACCTTGTACTTTAGCAACAGTTAGTAACTGCAAACAAGAATGATTTCTTATCTTCAAGACATTAATGGTTAACACGCGTAGACTTATCAGGAAGTTTCTAGTTAACAGAAATATCAAAATCACTATAGGTGTCGATAGAAACGCATTTGTTTATTCCTAAATCCACAGCAACCCATTGCGAAATTTAAAGATCCGACAACGTGAGAAAAATTACTCCATTGTCAAATGCTTTGTTGTTAAAGTGTAAAAATTTCGTGGTCACGACAAAAATAGGTGAAAAATTTGAGAGCTGAGCCTCGTAGTCAACTGTCTCCAACAGTTGATGGGAAGACAGACGTAGTGACTGAAAGTTTAGATTGTCGAAATCTTTCTTCAGACCGAAACAAAACACTGACATGCCACCACTTGGAACGGACTCATACCGTAAGGCTTACAAGTTGATATTCCCATTCAAATGGATATGCAATGCCTTAAGAACGGAACGCACCACCGCCATCAAGTGTTCAATAAAACATGGCACGTTTATCCAGAGTTGGTTGTCGCGGTGGCGGTCAACACAAACCTTATGTGGATGTGGTAACACAGAGAGTACCGACTGACCATACAATATCGTTTTGTTTTTGTTTTTCCTCTCTGGTCCAGCCAGTTTGCTGGCAACCAACACAACAGAACTATACCTTTCATAACTATTTTATATGGAGCAAATTCTCACGCTTTCACATGACTTTCTCTACTCTTGTACAAACACTTATTGCTCTATCTACTTCAAGATAAACATTATCTTATTGTAGGTACAAAGGAAAACAGTAGACTTTAAGTGACAGTCAAATGTTTTGGTCGTTATGTGATGTATACATGACTTTCTCTAATCTTGTACAAACATTTATTGCTCTATCTACTTCGAGATAAACATTATCTTATTGTAGTTACAAGGGAATACAGAAGACTTTAAGTGATAGTCAAATGTTTTGGTCGTTATGTGATGTATACATGACTTTCTCTACTCTTGTACAAACACTTATTGCTCTATCTACTTCAAGATAAGCATTATGTTATTGTAGTTACAAGGGAATACAGTAGACTTTAAGTATTAGTCAAATGCTTTGGTCGTTATGTGATGTATACTTGACTTTCTCTACTCTTGTACAAACATTTATTGCTCTATCTACTTCAAGATAAACATTATCTTATTGTAGTTACAAGGGAATACAGTAGACTTTAAGTGACAGTCAAATGTTTTGGTCGTTATGTGATGTATACATGACTTTCTCTACTCTTGTACAAACACTTATTGCTCTATCTCCTTCAAGATAAACATTATCTTATTGTCGTTACAAGGGAATACAGTAGACTTTAAGTGATAGTCAAATGTTTTGGTCGTTATGTGATGTATACATGACTTTCTCTACTCTTGTACAAACACTTATTGCTCTATCTACTTCAAGATAAACATTACCTTATTGTAGTTACAAGGGAATACAGTAGACTTTAAGTGATAGTCAGATGTTGTGGTCGTTATGTGATGTACACATGTCTTTCTCTACTCTTGTACAAATACGTATTGCTCTATCTACTTCAAGATAAACATTATCTTATTGTAGTTACAAGGGAATACAGTAGACTTTAAGTGATAGTCAAAAGTTTTAAACCGCTGGTTGCTAGATCACAGTTATTTGCAGAGCCAAGATATAAAATATTGGGTCGATACTTTTATATGAGAAAAGTGTAGGTATTTGAAAATTTGTACAAGTATCAAGGATTAGTTCCGAAGGTTGAGGGGGAGTAGGCATGGCAGTGCCGAGGGTAGCGTCCCTACATTTGGGAATTTGGAAACTTCCAGCAGGTCAGTACAATTGGCATCCTAACGGAAACGGCTTCACCTGATCATCTTCGAAGGCAGAAATCCGCCTTAGCACAAGAGGATGACATCCTGTCATGCAACGCCGACACGTCTACCCTGAAACAGACCACTAGATTAGGGATGATGTGAATTTTTTTCTAATTTTTTATTCATCGATCAGCAGTACAATGTTTTACAGATCAGAGTGAAAAGAAGGTAACAGTACAATAAGAACAATAACACTCAGGGGTAGGCTAACAGGCCGCCCCCTAACTACATTAAGTTAGAACTCCAAAAATACTCTCTGAGAAATTATGTCAATATTGGAGATGTAAGACATACATCAAGCACTAGAATCACTCGAATCAGATGTTTCACTTAGAAGCAGGTCCTGTGGTAGTCTCCTCTTCAAGCGTGAGGGCTGGCGCGTGCAGACGCCGATGTTATAATGCACAGCTCCTGGAACTTCTTGCAGCGTGGAAAAGAAACAACGAGCGATCCTGCGAATGTAGTCGTGAAGAGGTAACAGTCCTAGTTCGTGATGGAGCTGCTGATTACGGATGAACCATGGAGCGTTGGTAGCGATGCGCATGAAGCGATTCTGTATGACCTGAAGACGACGCAGATGACATGTGTGTGCGGCCCCCCACACTTGGCAGTCATATGTAATAAGCGGACGAACGAGTGATTTGTAGAGTAACAATGAAGACTGTAGGCCGAGGCTGGAACGGCGATGCAACAGAGGTGAGAGTTTTGAAAGTCGCCCGGAGGCCAGTGATATAAGACGATCGATATGAGCACGCCAGTTCAGTCGAGAGTCCAAAAGCACTCCTTGGGTGATTAAAAATAGTTTAAAAGATAAATGGCAAAATGAATGGACAGAAAGTCTAGAAGGTAGAAGAGTGTTTGAAATTTTTCAGAACGTCAACGAGAGATTAAAATTGAATTTTATTCAACCAACAAAGGGATTTATACATTATATAACAGGACACGGACCTTATAAGACCTATTGGAAGAAAATCAATAAAACTGAAAATGATATATGTGAATTATGTAACAAACAAGATAATCCTGAACATGTAGTATTTGAATGTGGAAGATATGCAATTCACCAACAAGAAGAGAGGCATGCGCTAGCAGGATATATCGTAAATGACATAATTCGAGATCCACAATTAGTAAATAAATTACAAGTTTTGACTAACTTTGTAAGTAAGAAAGCATGGGAGGTAAAAATATTCAAAGGAGAAAGAGTTGATAATAGGCGAAGAATAGTACAAGATCCAAGAAGGAGTTCTAGAATACAAAATAGGATAAGACGGGAAGAATTATTGAATAATCTAACAATGGAGGGAATTCAAGAAGAAGAAATAGATCAACAAGAAGAAGAATTAGAAGAGGTACAATTAGAAATTGATAATCTTAATCAAGTCAATGGAAGAAAATTCTTTGTAACCTCAACAGGAAGACAGGAATGGGCAGAGAGAAGAACATTCAGATCTAGGAGAAGAGAGGGAGAGACATTTGCGGAATATAGAAGTAGATTACAAGAGGAAAGAGAAGAGTAGAGAGAGTAATAAGAAGAGAAGTATCAAAATAGAGTCGACTGCATGGGCGGCGGAGGGAGAGAGTGATGGCAGAGGCCATGGTGGACTACAGAATTAGTAGATTTAGATGTAGATTTAGAAAATAAGGCTTTTGTAATTTTTATAGTTGTTTTCTTGTTTTCTTTTTCTCTTTTTTGTGTTTATTTCTGTTATTTTATTTCATTTTATTTTTGTAGAGTTGTATTCTGAGAGATTTGTATAATTATAACATTTGTAAGGATTTTATGGAAAAATAAAGAGAAAATTTGGATATATGCCCCGGTATAGTTGTCTAGGTGCCGGGGTAGAATATTCAGATTTTAATTTATATTTATTTAGTCCAAAAGCACTGCAAGGTATTTAACGGGAGTTGTAGTGGGGAGCCAAGGGACATTGTTCCTGTAGAGACACAAGGGAGTCAGCGGAGTATATCGGCGAAGAGTGAGGATTTTAGCTTCGGTTTTCTGAGGGTTCAATGAGATCCGCCAAGTGCTGAACCAATGAGTTAGGCGATCTAAAGAGAGCTGTACTACTTGTTGTGCGTGCTGGAGATTAACATGAGAATAACATAGTACTGTGTCGTCAGCGTAAGGAGCTAAAGAAGTCGGAGGTAAGTCAGGAATATCAGAAATGTATATATTAAATAGAGTCGGGGCGAGGATAGAACCCTGTGGGGCACCTGCCGTAATATTACGTGGGGATGAAAGCTTTCAACCAATGCGTACTGAAAAGCTGCGGTCGTAGAGGAAACTGTGGATTAGATGTGATAAGATGTGAAATGATACTTGAAATGAAGGGACAGCAAATGCGGCACGTGTTCTCAGTCTGATACAGTCCTTCAGTGGAAGTGATAAGGTGGGGCATTAAACAGAAGAAACGGTCCATCAAGTACTCGTGAGCCTGGCATCTCGCCTGCAGATCCATTAGCTACAGCTCTTCACACGCCTCTCTATTACGGGAAGAAGAAGATCAAACAGCTTTTATACTGGTAGCATCGTCATAGCAGAGTTTTCCGATCTATCTCTATTTAAAATTTTCATACAGAGGTTTCCTAGTAAAGAGAGGCAAGATTTTGTTTTGACAATTATTCATAAATTTCGCAGTAATTTCTCGCAAATTTTTGGGGAAGAATTAATGATGCGTAGGGAGCGGATTTATAGGCAGTAAAAACGTGTAAAATAGACAGACAAAAAGGCACTAAAAATGGGCAAAATAGGCACATAAATACGCAGTAAAAATTTGCTAAGTAAACACTTAGAAATACACAATGTTAGTAAAATGGGTCCTAAAATGCACTATAAGAAAGTGACAACCATCCCAACACATGTTGCAACAAATTCGCTAAACACATACTACGGCACTGAGTCAAATGAACTTTTTAAATGTTTTTAAAATATTATTTATTATGCATAAGTGGTGCAAAACTTTATCACTTTCCAACATAATCTCCTCCACGCTCAATGCAAATCCTCCAGCGCTTACAAAGTACACAAATGCCTTTAGAAAAAAGTTATTTTGGCAGTCCGCGCTACCACTCATGCACCGCGTGGCGTACCTCTTCATCGGAACGGAACTTCTGACCTCCCATTGCGTCTTTGAGTGGTCCAAACATATGGAAATCACTTGGGGCAAGGTCTGGTGAGTATGGTGGATGAGGAAGACACTCAAAATGAAAGTCTGTGATTGTTACAACTGTTGTACGGGCAGTGTGGGGCCCTGCATTGTCATGTTGCAAAAGGACAGCTGCTGACAGCAATCCACGTCGCTTTGATTTTATTGCAGGCCGCTGATGATTTTTTAGGAGATGTGTGTATGATGCACTGGTGACATTGTGCCTCTAGGCATGTAATGCTCCAAAATGTGTATGTGTGTATGTATGTATGTATGTATGTATGTATGTATGTATGTATGTATGTATGTATGTATGTATGTATGTATGTATGTATGTATGTATGTATGTATGTATGTATGTATGTATGTATGTATGTATGTATGTATGTATGTATGTATGTATGTATGTATGTATGTATGTATGTATGTATGTATGTATGTATGTATGTATGTATGTATGTATGTATGTATGTATGTATGTATGTATGTATGTATGTATGTATGTATGTATGTATGTATGTATGTATGTATGTATGTATGTATGTATGTATGTATGTATGTATGTATGTATGTATGTATGTATGTATGTATGTATGTATGTATGTATGTATGTATGTATGTATGTATGTATGTATGTATGTATGTATGTATGTATGTATGTATGTATGTATGTATGTATGTATGTATGTATGTATGTATGTATGTATGTATGTATGTATGTATGTATGTATGTATGTATGTATGTATGTATGTATGTATGTATGTATGTATGTATGTATGTATGTATGTATGTATGTATGTATGTATGTATGTATGTATGTATGTATGTATGTATGTATGTATGTATGTATGTATGTATGTATGTATGTATGTATGTATGTATGTATGTATGTATGTATGTATGTATGTATGTATGTATTTATTGACTGCAATTGGGTACTACCCGGTGGCAGAGTTAAGAATACAGATCAAATTACAATTTTTAGATTTACAACAATAACACAATAATACAGTAAACAATACAAACATGATATTATTTTACTTTAGTCACTTAAAACTTATCTAATTACTTCTCTATTTACATATTATATACCATTATAATTCAAAAGTTAAACTATAAACCATCTAGATTTTTTCTAAATTTCTTCAGCGACAGGGGACAGCCCTGAAAGACTGCTACAGGCAATTCATTCCATTCTTCAATGGTTCTATTAACAAAAGAAAATTTTCCTACGTCGGTTCTGTATCTTCTACCCTTAATTTTATACCTATGATCGTTTCGTCCATAATAATCCGGATTATCTAACCTTACACTAACGTCCACCCATGCCTTTACACCATCATTAGCTTTGAATAATGCTACCAACCTATGTTTTTTACGCCAAATTCTTAATTCCTCCCATTTAGTCTCATCTCATTTTATAGGCCCAAAATACTTGCCTCTTTTTATGAATTTTACTGCCCTCTTCTGTATTTTTTCTAATGGATCGATTTGGTTAGCTCTATACGGGTCCCAGCATGCTACTCCATATTCCATAACCGGCCGCACTAAGGCCTTGTAGGCAATTTCCCTGGACCTAGCGCTCCCCTTTTTCAATATTCTCATTACGAAATGTAATGCCTTCCACGCATTCCTAGAATGACGCCTGTTTCGACCCAAAAGAGACTCAGCATAATCTTCCCTGCTCATGGTTCTTTTCGAAAGTTCTTTGGTTTTGGTGATGAGCGATGGTGCCATTCCTTGCTCGCTCTCTTCGTTTCCGGTTGGTGGAAGAGAACCCAGGCTTCGTCCCCAGTAACGATTCTTGTAAGGAATCGTTCACCTTCCCGTTCAAAGCGCCGAAGAAGTTCTTCACAAACATCAGCACGTCGTACTCTCACTTCAGGAGTCAGCTGCCGTGGTACCCATCTAGCAGACACTTTGTTAAACTGGAGCACATCATACACAATGTGGTGTGCTGACCCATGACTAATCTGTAAACATGCTTCAATGTCATTCAGTGTCACTCGGCGGTTTTCCTTCACTATGGCTTCAACTGCTGCAATGTTCTGTGGAGTCACAACTCGTTGTGCCTGACCTGGACGTGGAGCATCTTCCACTTAAGTCACACCATTTGCGAACTTCCTACTCCATTCGTAGACTTGCTGCTGTGACAAACATGCATCACCATACTGAACCTCCATTTGTCGATGAATTTCAATAGGTTTCACACCTTCATAACGCAAAAGTCGAACAACAGAACGCTGTTCTATACTGATACTGCGACGGTATGTGTATATCTGCACTATGCTGCCACCTACAGGCCATTCTGCACGTTGTTTGTAGCGCACTTACCAAGTTACATGTTAACGGCGCGAAATTTTGATTAGTTATTACAAATTTAAGGTTTTCATTTGACTTACCCTCACATTTTGCTGTTCCCTAGGCGATTTATTTCTACATGTATTCCAAATTTCATAAATGGCTCCACAGCAAGTTAAAATAACAGATATTGTCGTATAACTAAAATACATATAAATCCACTTCACTAAGTAAGAACCATAATGGGCAGAAAGGTGTGA
Source organism: Mantis religiosa (assembly GCA_030765055.1). Classification (NCBI taxonomy): domain Eukaryota; kingdom Metazoa; phylum Arthropoda; class Insecta; order Mantodea; family Mantidae; genus Mantis; species Mantis religiosa. The sequence goes on from CM060947.1 coordinate 37,463,787, forward strand.
AGTAATTAACTATGTCAAAAAACAAAAACATAGGTTTGGGTGGGGGAGCTTAAGGGTGAAAATTGAAATATCTGAAGCTTTCGTTAGATTTGTTTCAAATTTATACCATTTATTTTTGTGATGGATCAAGAATGGAATAATAACAAGTTTCAACTTTCTAGTTCCGATACTTTCTGAGGAATTAACGGTTTATGTCTAAATTACAGGCGATTTTCAAAATGTCCCACATATTGTAATTTTAAAAATTTATTCTTGGGGTATAAGTTTCTGCACCCATTTTAGCCTATTAATGACCTGTACCTATGTGAAATATTTGTCTTCGCCATATCAACGAAGGGAAAAAATGCCCGCCTCCGTAGCGTGGTGGTAGAGTGTCTGCCTCACGTTCAAGAGGTCCTGAGTTCGAATCTCGGTCAGGGGGAGTTACCTGAATAAGGCTTTTTCCGGAGTTTTCCCTTATCCTGAAAGACGAATGTCGGGTAACTCTAAGCTCTATGGACCCTGGGATCATTTGAGCATCATTTCAACCATTCCATTCATCGTCCGATATGACTTAAATTTGGAGGACTTAAATTAAAAAAAAAAAAAAAAAAAAACAGAGAAAAATAACCATACGTATTTAACAATTTTTATTTTCCTACGCGTTTTCAGTAAGAAGTAAGCATTATGATCCTTTTCAATACAAATAACAAAAGCACAACAAATGTAAATGTATATGGGGGCCACAGACCTTCTGAGATTATTCGATTATCGAAGAAACTGGTTACAAGTTCCATGGTGTCATTACATATATGGTACGGTGCTCCATCTTGCTGGAAATAACCTTCTCTAAATTCCATATCATATCCGTAATTCTTGAGAGAATATAGTCACACGAGTACTTGATATTTGATATTATTTGTACAGTTTCCATTAAAGTTTCAGTACAATGACTTTAACATCGTACATGCACTTATTCTACATCCTCTACAAATACATGAAATTGCTGACCTAAGATTTACTCGTTGACTCAGGTCCCCTGGTCTTAAGCCTTTGGTTGAACAGTTTTTTGTCATTTTTGCTTCACCTTCGCTTGTTTCACCCTAATCCACTTTTCTCTTAACTTATATAAGAATTCTCCTATACATCTATTTTTCTTTTCACTCATCCTCGTTAACATACGTAACGCCACTACCTCTTTGTTCACACTGGAGCGGTTCCCCTCCTTGTGGGTTGGACTTATATCACACGATGCGGTAACACTCGCAAAAGTTTCGCGCTCCCTCGGTGTGGCGACGCATGTAGAAGCCAAACCTTACCTTGATATAGAAGTTATGAACCTTTCGTCTAAAAACCGTGAAGATGATGTTCTCGAAGATTTCTATAAATCCTCTCTCCGGCAGCTTCGGCGAGCGATGAGATGTGAAACTTCTCAGACGTGGTATCGATACAAAAGGGATTTCACTTTTGGGCAACTATGGACTAAAATAATTTACACCATTTCAATTTACTTGGAATTATATTTCTCGACATCGTTTTCTTCTTTAAATACGACTTTTTCCATGATGTATATAGCCCTTTTTATATATTAATTTTCTCTTTTTATTTATAAATGATGCAATGTTTTTTTTTTCCTTAAATTATTTATCGTAGCATTGCATCTTCGATGTATATTTTAAACGTTTACTAAACGTTCATAAATGATACTTCTCGTAGTTACAAGAAGTCTTTTACCGAAAACACCTCTACCCTCTTCGAGAGTTAAAGCCAGAAGAAAAAATTTAAGAATAAAATCATTGGTTCTTTTTTCTGTTTGTGTTGCTAAGCCACCGCAATACTTAATTCTGATTGGTCCTATGTCACAATTTGGGATTTGAATAAGCCTAAGCATTTGTTGCATCATCAATATGGCCTGCTTGGTTATTAACTTAAGTTGAATTACAGATGGCCGTGTTTACCTAATATGTCCATGTACGCAATATCAGCTTCAACACTATCCCATTTCTTATCTCATATTTATCTCCTGCAATTTGTTACCTTCTTACATTCTATCAGGTAATGAACAGTGCTCTCTTCATCTCCACAAAATTCACATATCCCTACCTCATTACTTCTCAACCCTTTTAGATATATTATTCCTACTCTCAACCATGCTATGCCTTCTCTTCCAGTTAGCTCACATTGATCTGTATATTTTTCCCTACCACATTCTGTATTTAATTGCTCTTGAAACTTCAAAGATGACTTTTCTTCTATACTTTCCCATATTTCCTGCCTAATTATGTCTTGCACTCTAGCAGGGGCGATTCCTCCATAAGGTTGCAGGTTTGCGCTACACCCACTGATTCTGAATATACAACAGGTGTATTTTGCACATTAAAGCTGTACTTGCTTGCATTGTTTTATATACAAACATGTTTCAATTACCCTTATCGTCTGTAGCTGCCCATGACCGCAGAAGTCGAAATAAACAGTGATTAGCTGTAGGAACCGCCAGGTTTGCAGCGAAGAGTTAACCTAAGATTTCGCCCAAATGTGGGTTCTCTGAGGGGGTTGCGGGAAGGTGAAGAGAGGTGAGTGGCTTCTTATACATTGCTTAAATGGAGGTTTATAAACCTAGCTCCTCCTACTCTTAGCAACGGCTATAGCATGACCTTCAGGCTTAGCTTCTGTGTGCTCTGCGTTTCGAACACAGGGAGAATTTAATTAAATGCATGGAGGTTATTCAGAAGAGAGCTCTGTTAAACAACAACGCCACACTTGTTCAGGCTTCTGGGTTTATGGCCACTTTGAAAGATTATAATTTTGTATTCTGGCTGTCTTTCTTCTACAAGATCATGCCCCATGTGGACATTTTGTACAATCAGCTGCAGAAACGAGACTGCAATGCAACATTTGCCATCGCCCAGCTAAACGCATTTGAAAGGGAAGTGCAAAAGGTAAGAAATAGCGTGGATATCGAGGAACACGAAGAAACTGCAATTAAGAGGAGAAGAATAGAAGATCATGATGTGAAAGGAAGAGAAGCTCTTGAAGTATGTGACATTCTTAGAGAAGCAAAGGACAGATTTAGCTTCACGGGGCATCTGGTGGCCTCGACTTTGTTTCATCAAGAAACTTTCTAAGACATTTCCGGAGGATTCCCTTACAGAAACAATAAGGTTCTCTCCTTTTATGATTGGAACAAAAATTCGTAGAGAACTGACTGTAATTTACAGTCGAGAGGTATTTCGTGGAATGTCCGGCGCTTTGTGCTTGATGGACTTCATTAAGGAAAACAATTTATGTACTACATTCAGCGAATATGTCAAAACTCCTCCGAGTACTGTTAACTATGCCAATGTCTACCGCTGAAGCAGAATGCTGTTTCTCAACTTTTAAAAGAATAAAAACTTTCCTTAGGAACACAATGTCACAGGACCGATTGTCAGCATTAGCAATGCTTTCAATTGAGAGAGATTTTGTTATGAAGATCAGCGACTTCAACGCAAAAGTTATCGATAGATTCGCCAGGTCTAAGGAGAGTAGAGCAGAGAATCTGTATAAATTGGTGAGTCATTAGTACTTTGTATTTTATTTTTCAATTGTGCACCACCAATAATTTAACCCACCAGCCGCCACTGCACTCTAGTTCTCACTTCCTTCCAAAAACCGTTATGATTTGTCTCCTCTACTCTCCATAAATCTCCCATGTCTATCTTCGATATCATTCTTTCCAATTGCGACCATCAACTGTTTGTGTTCTTAATGCTTTTCTGTTGTTTCATGTACAGATTCAATAATTCCCCTTTCTGCCCTTTAATACACTTATACCAGAATTACAGTATTCTCTGTATCATTATTCCCCTACTTTTTGTATTACCCAACTCTAGTAATGTCACTTCTCTTGTCGATTTTGTCAGTCCAAAACAATCCATACATCTGGTCTAACTGTGTTCCTATCCCTGATGTGTCCCTTACCTCCTCTGCATACTGTGTTCCGGCATCAACGGTGAGACGAGTACAAACATGCATATATGCTGGTGGAGGACACTTCGAACATTTTCTCTGAGATGTAAATAGTGTAATGTAATCTCCCAATTGTGTATTACATTGTTGCGAATCCATTATCTATGATAGCGCGGCTTGTGTACACAAAGAGCCGGCAAATAAAGATAGCGAGGAGATAGAAGGCTGGCTGGCACAGATAGGGTTACGCATCTGGACGGTTTGGGTTTCGTCTAGTGATTAAACATTCGATTTCCTGATTGTTACAGAACAGTGTCGAATTATCAATGTGGTATTTAAGGAAGCGGAGACTCGCCAAGTGTCAGTCGTAAAGTTGTAAACAGATATTGTAACAGTAATTCATCGCCGTCTTCTGCCTTCCTTAATCATAACCATGTTCTTCCGCCTTATCAATTTGGATTTCGTCCCAAACATTCCACTACCCATCAGCTTTTACGATTAACTCAGTCAATTGTCCACGACTTCGAGGCCCATCAGTATACCACGGCTGTCTTCCTTGATGTGGCACAGGCATTCGACAGAGTTTGGCATGATGGTTTGCTCATTAAGCTCTACCGCATCGGTCTTCCTAATTATTTGTCACATCTATTCCACAGTTTCCTCTACGACCGCAGCTTTTCAGTACGCATTGGTGGAAAGCTTTCATCCCCACGTAATATTACCGCAGATGTCCCACAGGGTTCTATCCTCGCCCCGACTCTATTTAATATATACATTTCTGATATTCCTGACTTAGCTCTGACTTCTTTAGCTCTTTACGCTGATGACACAGTGATGACACAGAGGGCCTTTACTGCTTATCATTTTTTGTTAATGACATTGCTGTTAATATTAACTGCCAGATAAGGTTGTTTGCAGACGATTGTATCATTTATAATAAAATTCGGAATACAGTGCATGAAACCGCTCTTCAGGATGACTTAAATGAAATCTGTAATTGGGCTGCGGCTAACAAAATGTCAATAAATGCCAAGAAAAGTAAGTCCATTGTTTTTAGTAGAACTAACGGCAAAATTATTGTTGACTATCACATGGGAGGGGTGCAAATTCCACAGGTGGACAGCTGCAAATACTTCGGAATGTACCTGGCAAGTAATGCTGGATGGGACGAACAAGTAAATTCCACATCTAGGAATGCGTGGAAGGCATTACATTTCGTAATGAGAATATTGAAAAAGGGGGAGCGCTAGGTCCAGGGAAATTGCCTACAAGGCCTTAGTGCGGCCGGTTATGGAATATGGAGTAGCATGCTGGGACCCGTATAGAGCTAACCAAATCGATCCATTAGAAAAAATACAGAAGAGGGCAATAAAATTCATAAAAAGAGGCAAGTATTTTGGGCCTATAAAACGAGATGAGACTAAATGGGAGGAATTAAGAATTAGGCGTAAAAAACATAGGTTGGTAGCATTATTCAAAGCTAATGCTGGTGTAAAGGCATGGGTGGACGTTAGTGTAAGGTTAGATAATCCGGATTATTATGGACGAAACGATCATAGGTATAAAATTAAGGGTAGAAGCTACAGAACCGACGTAGGAAAATTTTCTTTTGTTAATAGAACCATTGAAGAATGGAATGAATTGCCTGTAGCAGTCTTTCAGGGCTGTCCCCTGTCGCTGAAGAAATTTAGAAAAAATCTAGATGGTTTATAGTTTAACTTTTGAATTATAATGGTATATAATATGTAAATAGAGAAGTAATTAGATATGTTTTAAGTGACTAAAGTAATTTAATATCATGTTTGTATTGTTTACTGTGTTATTGTTGTAAATCCAGTATTTGTAATTTGATTTGTATTCTTAACTCTGCCACCGGGTAGTACCCAATTGCAGTCAATAAATACATACACACATATTATTCTCGTGTTAATCTCCAGCACGCACAACAAGTAGTACAGCTCTGTTTAGATCGCCTAACACATTGGTTCAGCACTTGGTGGATCTCATTGAACCCTCACAAAACCGAAGCTAAAATCTTCACTCTTCGCCGATATACTCCGGAACAATGTCCCTTGGCTCCCCACTACAACTCCCGTTAAATAACTTGGAGTGCTTTTGGACTCTCGAGTGACCTGGCGTGCTCATATCGATCGCCTTATATCACTGGCCTCCGGGCAAATTTCAAAATTCTCACCTCTGTTGCATCGCCGTTCCAGCCTCGTCCTACAGTCTTCAGTGTTACTCTACAAATCACTCGTTTGTCCGCTTATTACATATGCCTGCCAAGTGTGGGGGGCTGCACTCACATGTCATCTGCGTCGTCTTCAGGTCATACAGAATCGCTTCATGCGCATCGCTACCAACGCTCCATGGTTCATCCGTAATCAGCAGCTCCATCACGAACTGGGACTCTCACCTCTTCACGACTACATTCGCAGGATCGCTCGTCGTTTCTTTTCCACGCTGCAAGAAGTTCCAGGAGCTGTGCATTATAACATCGGCGTCCGCACGCGCTAGCCCTCACGCTTGAAGAGGATACGACCACAGGACCTGCTTCTAAGTGATACATCTGATTCGAGTGATTCTAGTGCTTGATGTCTGTCTTACATCTTCAATATTGACGTAATTTCTCAGAGAGTATTATTGGAGTTCTAACTTAATGTAGTTAGGGGGTGGCATGTTAGCCTACCCCTGAGTGTTATTGTTCTTATTGTATTGTTACCTTCTTTTCACTCTGATCTGTAAAACGTTGTACTGCTGATCGATCAATAAAAAATTATAAAAAATGTTGTAACAGGAGTGCTGTAAGCAGTGGAAGTTGAATAAGTTCTTTGTGTGGTCATCGACCTTGGTAGAATGTGGTTGTGTATGTGACATAATTCTGTTACGTAAGGATTGAACAAAGTGTAATTCTAAGAATACGAAGGACAATTTGAATGTCTGTGAATTGGACTTTTAATTCCACGAAAACACAAAGTCACAATATTCTCCCAAATTTGGTTCAAACGTTATGGCCTACTTAAGTGGTTCAGGTTATATGAGTCACAATGTACCACTATTGAATTTTTGGGTGAAATGCAAAATCCTGTCTGTAATAACAGTTCAATCTTTTTGTCGTTTAGCAGTGAAACGAATACTGGCTGACAGCAGAGAAGAAACAAAAAATAATTATTTATTAGTGGACGTTCACTAATTAATTAGTGCATTTTTCTACGAATCTAGAAGAGGCATTCGCCCAAAACAAAACGACATCGCTACCTTCCCAGAAACACAAATATTGTTGTATATTTGCACAAACAACGCGTGGTACACTTTTTTTTTACTAATTAGAAGTGTGCAGCGATGCTCATTTATTAACAATACGTAAACACTAGGTCGCGCTAAACAAATTTTGATTGAAACTCTACCCCCAAGATACTTTTATAAAATACATACAAGTACGCGGTTTCGAAATTAAATGTATGGTTCGGCCTTACTGGTGTCCGTGCAGCAGCGTGAAGCAGTATCAGTGCGAGGGACAGGGGCTCACTTTGCAGTAGTCTAATCGCAAGACTAGGTCACGATTCACGAATCGCTCCCTTTACCCTTGAATTACTACAAAAGCCTTGGTATCAGACTTTTTCTAATTCCATCAATCTAACAATTGGAAATTAATTGTGCACGACAATGTTGTTAAGGCAGAAGGAGATTGAACAATTCAATGCGGAGCAGATCTGGTGCCCGATCGATTGTTCTCACCACTGAGTTACCATGGCAACCTGCCGGCACGACAGAGAGATTGCCCGACTGACTCCGACTTTGTCGGAAAATCACAAATATTGCACAACTCCTAAAGCGTATTCACATTCCGTACATGCCTATTTAAGTAGAAATTCCGCAAAATGTTGACCTTTGTATTTCATAAACACAAAGTATATTTTAACTTTCAACAAAGTGTTTTTCATTATGAAATGTTATCTCTATTGATTATTTTGAATACATTTACTAATTTGTCTCCGATATTTTCTGCAGGTTCCCAAAATACGCGCAGCTAAAGCATTCATATACTTATTTTGTTTTGAAAGGATTCTGAACTACGACGGTGCTCTGAAAAGTTTCCGATCTACGAAGGTGGGACAAAGGGTAATGCATCCTATTTTTTTCCCTTAAAAAAGTAAGTTATGTGAAAACTTTGAATTTGGCGGAATTCCTCAAACCTTCTTCTCCAATCTCCTGCAGTAGTAACTTCCTAAGTCAACTGGTGGCAGCACTGCAACCTCTTGCAAAATGGCTGACATCGACATTCGTATTAGACAGCGTTCTGTGATTGAATTTTGAACTGCGGAAGGTGAAACGCCAATTTGCATTCACGAAAGGCTAAAAAATGTGTATGGCGATGCAACGGTGGATGTCAGTACTTTTAGACGATAGGTTCGTCGCTGTAACGAAGCTGAAGGGCAAACACCATTGACAGATGAAAATCGAAGCGGCAGGCTAGTGACTGTAGTGACCCCATGCAATATTCAGCGATGACATCATTCGTGGTGATCGCCGAGTAACAACAGGTGAATTATGTCGCATTATCTCCCTCAGTAAAGGCAGTGTGCTGACGATTATTCAACAACTGGGTTACTCAAAAGTTTGTCCACGTTGGGTACCAAGAATGCTAACCGCCCAACGTAACATAGGTTTATTTTTTTTAGCCTGAATTAAAGAGGCAGTCAATGGAATGGCATTACACAACGTCACCGAAGAAAAAAAATTCAAAACTCAGCGGTCGGCACGGAAACTTATGGCGAGGGTGTTTTGGGATGCAGAGGGTGTGCCTATGATTGATTTTTTGTAGCAGGGATGCACAATAAATACTCTCCAATACGTCAGAACTATCAAAAAGCTGAAAGCACGTCTTCGCCGAGTTCGCCCAACAAAAACTTTGGCGGATGTTCTTTTGCATAATAATGCAAGACCACACACCAGTCGTTACACCACTGCAGAAATTGACAAATTGGGATGACAGATCTTACCTCACCCCACATACAGCCCTGACCTGCCACCATCAGACTTCCATCTGTTCGGGCGACTAAAGGAAGCTCATCGTAGGATTCATTTTGAAAATGAGGAGACTCTGAAAACGTCCGTGCGTCAATGGCTTAGGAAGACAGACCGTGTGGACACTGGAATACATGCTCTAGTTAAAAGGTGGACCAAAATTGTGGAAACGGACGGAGATTGTATTGAGTAGTGACACATTAATCGTCAATGTTATGGTTTTCAAGCTATGTAAATTAGATTAAATTTTCTTGGCAATTAAGACAGAAAAATTATAGGAGGCATTACTTTTTGACCCACCACCGTTATAAAAATACAAGACATTTTTCAAACTGTTTTTCAACATAGTCTCCTTGTAACTCTACACACTTCTCCCAGTGAAGCTCCCATCCCTGTAACCCGTAAAAATAGTACTCGGCGTTTCTTTTCTCTGCAAAATAATTGTTCACGAAGGTGACTGCCTCTTCATTTGAGGAAAATCTCTGTCCTCCGAGCGCAATTTTCAGATGAGGCAACAAAAAGAAGTCACTTGGGGCTAGATCTAGTGAGTTAAGCAGTTCAAACTGTAATTCGTGGATTTTCGTCATTGCAACCGCTGAGGTGTGAGACGGTGCGTTGTCTTGGTTAAACAGGATTTTCTTTTTCTGCCAATGTGGCCGTTTTTCCGCAAGTTCTAGCTTGTCAAGTAATGATACGTAGTATGCTCCTGTAATGGTTTTTCCTTTTTGAAGATAATCGATTAAAATAAATGCATGACTATCCCAAACAACAGTCGCCATCACCTTCCCAGCCGAAAAAAAAAAAAAGTTTTTGCTTTCTTTTGGAGCCGCTTACCCCTTTGCAGTTCACCGTTTGGACTGTATTTTTGTTTCGGGCGTATAATGGTGTATGCAAGTTTCATCTGGAGTAATTAATCGACGCCAAAACTCGAATTTATTGCGCCTAAACTGCGCCAACAGAGCGTTGGAAATGTTCATTCCAACACGTTTTTGGTCTAATGTGAGCAAACGTGACAGCCAACGCGCGGACAGCTTTCTATGTCTAAATATTGATTTAATATGTGACAAACACGTTCTTTTGACATGTTCATAGCCTCTGTTATCTCTCTCACTTTAATTTGGCGGTTGTCTAGCACTATTTGGTAATCTTTGGCGCGGTTTTCGTCTGTAGTTTTTGGACGTCCCGAACGTTCATTGTCTCTCAAGCTCTTACGGCCACGTTTAAATTCAGCTGCCCAAAATTTCACTGTGGTAAATGTTTTTGCAGAGTCCCCATACACAGAATCCGACTCATCTTTTATTTGCGTAGGCGTATTTTCTTTCGAAAAGAAATATTTCATGACAGCTCGATACTCGATTTTGTCCATTTTCATAAAAACACTCATATAAACTAACTCAAACGACTGTTACATAATAACTGAGCGCCCAAAATGGCTGAAACTTTTGTAACTGTCAACAGATGAACAACGAAATTCACTAGCTTTTGTTTAAGACTGCTCCCATCTTGTTGTTGAGGTCGGAAACCTTTCAGACCACCTCGTATCACCTTTTGAGTAGTATAAAATGTTTCTAAAAACTAGAAATTTCGAAGCATTTTATATATAGAATTTTAAGAATCATTTTCCTTTGAACTAAGCATGGTACAAAGTATTGTATGACTAGCGTTCTGCCTAATTTTCAGAAGTACCGAGCTCGAATCTCTGTCAGGATGAGTTACCTGGATAAGGTTTTTTCCGAGGGTTTTCCCTTATCCTGATGACACAAAGCATTAGAAAACAGTCGTTTTCAGGGCGATACCTAATAAGTTAAAACCCCAAATTAAAATGAAGTCAAAGTTCTGCTCTATTTCACACAAATAATTATTTAATTCTATATATTACTTGGAAAACGCTGGCAGGGGTCTTTTTAGATGCATCAGTAATAAATAGTCATAGTAGCTCCAACATAGTATCATTATACCTATACGTTTCCAAAGCCTCAAATATAACATAAGAACATCGGGTACATTCACTGTTCTGCCCATAACAAAACCAACGATTATAAAATGTGATAAAGTTAAACTGCACCTCATGACCTCGATTACCGTTTCGGTGAAGCCTGCTTTAATATGAAGGCGTATTGGAACGAGAGCAAGCGATTTAAATAACTCAATATTCAGGAAGTTACGTAATGTTTAAACGCTATACATTACAATCTTGCTGAAATGAAGCATCGATGTTTCCTTGAATTATGTAGTAACAGGTGCTTTACGTAATCACGTTTCGGAGTTTGAAGGAGATATAAAGCCTTATGCTTTGCTGAATTAAGCTTGATTTAAACTATATCTTTTACATAATTTTATATAATTTCGTTTACTTAAGCTGGTCTTCAGCATCACTAGCAAAAACTTAACATGAAAATGGCAGCACTACTAAACAAAAGCTAGAGAAATTAGTTGTTCATCTGTTGACACTTACTCACCCAAATTTCAGTGATTTTTGATGCCCATTGGTTGCGTAACAGTCGTTTGAGTGAGTTGATGTGAGTGTTTTTATGAAAACGGACAAAATCGAGAATCGAGCTGTCATTAAATATTTGTTTTTGAAAGGAAATACGTCTACGCAAATCAAAGATACGTTGCATCAGTGTATGGGGAATCTGCACCTTCATTTACCACAGTGAAATTTTTGGCAGCTGATTTAAACGTGGCCTTAAGAGCTTGGGAGACGATGAACGATCGGGATATCCAAAAACTGCAACTACCAGCGAAAACACCACCAAACATCACCAAATTGTGCCAGATGACCGCCGGATTAAAGCGAGAGAGATAGCAGAGGCTATGAACATGTCAAAAGAACGTGTTTGTCACATATTAAATTAACATTTAGACATGAGGAAGCTATCCGCGCGTTGGGTGCCGCGTTTGCTCACGTTAGATCAAAAACTTGTTCCAATGAACATTTCCAACGCGCTGTTGGCGCAGGTTAGGCCAATAAATCCGAGTTTTGGCGTCGATTGATTACTGCACATGAAACCTGGATACACCATTATACGACGGAAACAAAAATACAGTCCAAACAGTCGACTGCAAAGGGGGAACCGGCTCCAAGAAAAGCAAAGAGTGTTTTTTGGCTAGGAAAGTGATGTCGATTGTTTTTTAGGAGTGGTCATGGAGTCAATTTAATCAACTGTCTTCAGAAAGGAAAAACATTACGGGAGCATACTACGCATCATTACTTGACAAGTTGAAGACAGAACTTGCGCAAAACCAGCCACATTTGTAGAAAAGAAAAATCTTGTTTCACCAAGACATCGCAACGCCTCACTCCTCAGCAATTCCAGTGGCGAGAAGCCAAAAATTAGGGTTTGAACCGCTTGACTCACCAGTTCTAGCCCAAGATCTAGCAACAAAATCTTTTTGTTCCCTTATCTGAAAATTGCGCTCGGAGGTCAGAGATTTTGGTCAAATGAAGAGACAGTCACCTGTGAACAATTATATTTCAGAGATAAACGCCGAGTACTATTTGGACGGGTTACAGAGATGAGAACATCGCTAGGAGAAGTGTGTAGAGTTACAAGGAGACTATGTTGAAAAACGCCGAGTACTATTTGGACGTGTTACAGAGATTGGAGCATCGCTAGGAGAAGTGTGTAGAGTTACAACGAGATTATGTTGAAAAACGCCGAGTACTATTTGGACGGGTTACAGAGATGAGAACATCGCTAGGAGAAGTGTGTAGAGTTACAACGAGACTATGTTGAAAAACGTCGAGTACTATTTGGACGGGTTACAGAGATGGGAACATCGCTGAGAGAAGTGTGTAGAGTTACAAGGAGACTATGTTGAAAAACGCCGAGTACTATTGGGACGGGTTACAGAGATGAGAACATCGCTGAGAGAAATGTGTAGAGTTACAAGGAGACTATGTTGAAAAACGCCGAGTACTATATGGACGTGTTACAGAGATGAGAGCATTGCTAGAAGAAGTGTGTAGAGTTACAAGGAGACTATGTTGAAAAACGTCGAGTACTATTTGGACGTGTTACAAGGATGAGAGCATCGCTAGAAGAAGTGTGTAGAGTTTCAAGGAGACTATGTTGAAAAACGCCGAGTACTATATGGACGTGTTACAAGGATGAGAGCATCGCTAGAAGAAGTGTGTAGAGTTACAAGGAGACTATGTTGAAAAACGCCGAGTACTATTTGGACGTGTTACAGAGTGGGAGCATCGCTGGGAGAAGTGTGTTGAGTTACAAGGAGTACTATTTGGACGGGTTACAGAGATGGGAGCATCGCTGGGAGAAGTGTGTAGAGTTACAAGGAGACTATGTTGAAAAACGTTGAGTACTATTTGCACGGGTTACAGAGATGGGAGCATCGCTAGGAGAAGTGTGTAGAGTTACAAGGAGACTATGTTGAAAAACGCCGAGTACTATTTGGACGTGTTACAGAGATGGGAACATCGCCAGGAGAAGTGTGTAGAGTTACAAGGAGACTATGTTGAAAAACGCCGAGTACTATATGGACGTGTTACAGAGATGAGAGCATCGCTAGAAGAAGTGTGTAGAGTTACAAGGAGACTATGTTGAAAAACGCCGAGTACTATTTGGACGTGTTACAGAGTGGGAGCATCGCTGGGAGAAGTGTGTAGAGTTACAAGGAGTACTATTTGGACGGGTTACAGAGATGGGAGCATCGCTGGGAGAAGTGTGTAGAGTTACAAGGAGACTATGTTGAAAAACGTTGAGTACTATTTGCACGGGTTACAGAGATGGGAGCATCGCTAGGAGAAGTGTGTAGAGTTACAAGGAGACTATGTTGAAAAACGTTGAGTACTATTTGCACGGTTTACAGAGATGGGAGCATAGCTGGGAGAAGTGTGTAGAGTTACAAGGAGACTATGTTGAAAAACGTTGAGTACTATTTGCACGGGTTACAGAGATGGGAGCATCGCTAGGAGAAGTGTGTAGAGTTACAAGGAGACTATGTTGAAAAACGTTGAGTACTATTTGCACGGGTTACAGAGATGGGAACATCGCTAGGACAAGTGTGTAGAGTTACAAGGAGACTATGTTGAAAAACGTTGAGTACTATTTGCACGGGTTACAGAGATGGGAGCATCGCTAGGAGAAGTGTGTAGAGTTACAAGGAGACTATGTTGAAAAACGTTGAGTACTATTTGCACGGGTTACAGAGATGGGAACATCGCTGGGAGAAGTGTGTAGAGTTACAAGGAGAATATGTTGAAAAACGTCGAGTACTATTTGGACGGGTTACAGAGATGGGAACATCACCAGGAGAAGTGTGTAGAGTTACAAGGAGACTATGTTGAAAAACGCCGAGTACTATTTGGACGGGTCACAGAGATTGGAGCATCGCTGGGAGAAGTGTGTACAGTTACAAGGAGACTATGTTGAAAAACGCCGAGTACTATTTGGACGGGTCACAGAGATTGGAGCATCGCTGGGAGAAGTGTGTACAGTTACAAGGAGACTATGTTGAAAAACGCCGAGTACTATTTGGACGGGTTACAGAGATTGGAGCATCGCTGGGAGAAGTGTGTACAGTTACAAGGAGACTATGTTGAAAGACGCCGAGTACTATTTGGACGTGTTACAGAGATGGGAACATCGCTGGGAGAGGTGTGTAGAGTTACAAGGAGACTATGTTGAAAGCGCCCAGTACTATTTGGACGTGTTACAGAGATTGGAGCATCGCTGGGAGAAGTGTGTACAGTTACAAGGAGACTATGTTGAAAAACGTCGAGTACTATTTGGACGTGTTACAGAGATGGGAACATCGCTGGGAGAAGTGTGTAGAGTTACAAGGAAACTATGTTGAAAAACGCCGAGTACTATTTGGACGGGTCACAGAGATGGGAGCATCGCTGGGAGAAGTGTGTAGAGATACAAGGAGACTATGTTGAAAAACGCCGAGTACTATTTGGACGGGTTACAGAGATGGGAGCATCGCTGGGAGAAGTGTGTAGAGCTACAAGGGGACAGTTGGAAAAGAAATCTGTAACAATGTTTTGTATCTTTATTAGGTTGGAAACTTTTCATACCACCCTCGAATTTCTAAAACTGCCTTTTTATTGAAGTGATCTCAAAATGTCATTTCAACCTAATCTTGGAAGGGTGTGGATTACACCCCTGTCTACGACGTAGTGGAGGACCTAAAAATGCTGTTTTTTGGTGGAATACTCTTTAGAGGACTCCGGTCTATGATTCAGGACGTTTCGGAAGCTGGGAAGGGCGTGTGCCGCGTTTCCCATCGACGGAACAAAAAGCGGACACACTTTGATGTGTCTTGTTTGCAGTCCACACAGTAGTCGAGTTCCGACCGCCCGCGCGGGGCAATGGTGCGCGACGAAGCGCACTGCCACCAAGGTAAATAACAACCCAATGCGGGCTTAGAATTGTCGACGTAGCATGGGAGTAACTGCAGAGCGCATCGACCACACGATACTCCACAAAACCGCCATCCCACCAGCTCTTTACCGGGCAGAAAAAATTAAATATATGCAGATCCCAGATAAACGAAAAATTACTACATTATGTATGACAAACAAAAACTGTGACTCACCCTGGAAAAGCAAGAGATAGGAGTAGTTAAAACCGTTAAATTTCAGATATACTGGGTAGACTTCCTGTAGAAATTGTCGAAATATAGTCTATTTATCTCGTGATGTTTCAAAGGGCAGCGTTTTAAAAAACTACAACGAATGTGGGTAACATTTCTCTAATTCCGTAACTAAACCGGGTCCAGCGCCCAGAAAACTTCCACGTCCGATATGACTTAACGTTGGAGGTTTTCCCTTATTGTGAAAGATGAATGTCAGGTAACTAAGCTCTATGTACCTGTACTCATTTGAACATCATTTCATTCATCGTCCGATATGACTTAACGTTGGAGGTTTTCTCTTATCCTGAAAGATGAATGTCTGGTATCTCTAAGCTCTATGTACCGTGTACTCATTTGAACATCATTTCATTCATCGTCCGATATGACTTAACGTTGGAGGTTTTCCCTTATACTGAAAGATGAATGTCTGGTAACTCTAAGCTCTATATACCCTGTACTCATTTGAACATCATTTCATTCATCGTCCGATATGACTTAACGTTGGAGGTTTTCTCTTATCCTGAAAGACGAATGACTGGTAACTCTAAGCTCTATGTACTCTGTACTCATTTGAACATCATTTCATTCATCGTCCGATATGACTTAACGTTGGAGGTTTTCTCTTATCCTGAAAGATGAATGTCTGGTAACTCTAAGCTCTATGTACCATGTACTCATTTGAACATCATTTCATTCATCGACCGATATGACTTAACGTTGGAGGTTTTCTCTTATCCTGAAAGATGAATCTCCGGTACCTCTAAGCTCTATGTACCCTGTACTCATTTGTACATCATTTCATTCATCGTCCGATATGACTTAACGTTGGAGGTTTTCCCTTATCATGAAAGATGAATGTCTGGTAACTCTAAGCTCTATGTACCCTGTACTCATTTGTACATCATTTCATTCATCGTCCGATATGACTTAACGTTAAAGGTTTTCTCTTATCCTGAAAATGAATGTCTGGTAACTCTAAGCTCTATGTACCCTGTACTCATTTGAACATCATTTCATTCACCTTCCGATATGACTAAATGATGGAGGTTTTCTGTTATCCTGAAAGATGAATGTCTGGTAACTATAAGATCTATGTACCCTGTACTCATTTGAACATCATTTCATTCATCGTCCGATATGACTTAACGTTGGAGGTTTTCTCTTATCCTGAAAGGTGAATGTCTGGTAACTCTAAGCTCTATGTACCCTTTACTCATTTGAACATCATTTCATTCACCTTCCGATATGACTTAATGTTGGAGGTTTTCTCTTATCCTTAAAGATGAATGTCTGGTAACTCTAAGCTCTGTGTACCCTGTACTCATTTGAACATTATTTCATTCATCGTCTGATATGACTTAACGTTGGAGGTTTTCTCTTATCCTGAAAGATGAATGTCTGGTAACTCTAAGCTCTATGTACCTTGTACTCATTCAAACAATGCCATTCAACGTCCAATATTACGTATTTGGTAGGAAATACGAATGTTGACAGTATGAGTTGTACCGCATTGTTACGTATTTCAGTCTCGCTGCACGTAACTTTAAATGTTAATTTCACAGTCCACTGACCTTATCTCTCTTCAATAGCAGGCACTTCCACTTTATAATATTATTCTAACTAAAAGGTAGATTTAGTGTTAGAACTCTGTAACTTACGTGCTCTGAAACAGGGTCGTACCAAAAAGCGCCAGAAAATCATTGTTAAAACGCCAACAATAAAAACAACTGCAGGGTCGTAAACTACGGACCTTATGCCATACTGTGATGTCATTAGCCCTTATCATGTGACCCCAGGTAGTACATAATGCTGTCGACTTTCAGTATAACGTGATATTCTTGTTGAAGCTGTATAATTTTGTTTATGAAAAGAATCAAATGTCGTACGATCACAGTAAGGAATGATCACAATATTTTTTATAACTTACCTTTACTCGTGCTTATAATTTTGATGGTCCTTCTCAAAACAGTCTTCCCTGAATGCGATACACTTGGCCCAGTGTTTCTGTCAGTCTTCAAGGATATGCTGGAAACCATTTTTGAGAGATCCTTCAAAATCGTCTCCGCAGCATTCACCACTGTTCCTGATGATGGATAATGCCTCTCACGAAGGCGTTTCTTCAAGTTAGGGAATAGAAAAATGTTACATGGGGCTGAATTCGGACTATAGGGAGGGTGAGGGATGCACTTCACGTAGATTTTTGCAAGATATTCAGCAACAACATTGGCAATATGCGACCGCGTTTTATCGTGGTGCAACATGCAGCCTGCTTCACGGAAATGTGGTCTTTTGCGCCTGATATGGACTTGCAATGTTTTCAGGACATCCCTGTAGTATTGTCCAGCTACTGGTGTGTGTGCAGGTACAACATGCTGATAAACCATTCCATGAATATCAAAGAATGAGATGACCGTGTTCAGTTTTTTTTCTATTTATACAGTACGTACTGAAGAGCTGAAGTCTTTTTGTTAGTTTGTTGACATAGCAGTTGCTTTCCCATTCAAAGACACCGTGGCTATCATTATCCCAGGTCTTATTTTTCATTCCAAATTTCCGTTCCAGTAATAATAAGAAGGTTCTTTTATGATGAACTGAGTGAGGCAAGATTGCACTTTGTCCGGTCGCTTATGCCAGTTGTACAAAAAAATATCGCTGGTCTAGAAGTGGAAGCAAACTCAGTAACAGACACACTTTCCATTTTGGAATGCACATTATAAACGATGAAAGACAGGCAAACACTGAGCTTCAAATCACTTAAAGTAAAAGACTAAATGAATAAAGGTAAGCAGGGTACATCGTAGAATGTGACAGGTTTGTGTGCTAGATTATAACCTCTTTAGTGCTGGCTGCTTTGTTAAACCTTAATCATGTCTAACTGGAATGGCGCGATACTCAAAGTGTCCTATTTTCTGCATATGAGATATGGTCGCCCTAGCCGTGAAACAGTAGAGACGGCATGCATGTAACTCGGAGTACATTACCTTAGCCTTACTTATTTTTCCCTAGTTTTCATTGTCGCTACTATTCAGATTTCCTTCTGCACAGCCTTATCTCCCGCATGTTGATTGTTCAATATTACATATTCCTCCAACAACAATGTCAACTGTTTTAATTTCAACACCATGACCTGGGCATAGACTTTATCTTTGAAGTAAAACTTCATTTTGCTTACTATAGTACGAAATACACGAAGCTGTCCATAGTTACTGCCCGATTGAAACTTTTCGTAGATACAAAACATCTGTGTAAAACACAGAAAACCTTACGGACCAAGTGATGCATCTTTCTGTGGACTTTCACACATTATATTGCCGGCGTGTGAAAGGAACTGGTACATTTATTAGGCTAAGAAGACACCAAATTTGTCCTTGAACCCCAGGAGTAGACATTATTATCTGGAAGTGTGATTACCCGCATGAGAAAGTTGGGACAAATGAAGATCACAGATAAACACTTGCTTATACTGTGTGAACAGGCAACATTTGAACGAGGTAACTAGAAGACTGACAAAAGCCGAGTGAAGCGACATATGAAAAAATAAACGAAGTCATAGCACCTAATTTTTTCCAACCAGAAATTTGATCTGTTTTCAGGTCCCATTAAATTTAAAATTAATTTTTAAAACCAAGTTCCTTTTCCATCAAATACTTTAAAGCAATGTGTCATTCCATATATGTAGAACTACTCCAGTGGGATAAAATTCAGTACTCCAGTCGCGCAAACGCATGTGCAATTTCGTAGTTGAAAAAGAAATTCTTTACTTTAGCAGTTCATCGCTATGTAATGGCTTCAAGATGGCCACGCCGTGGCTCAGTGCTTAGACCGCTTGGTTCGATCCCAGGCGACCGCAAAGTGAAATTTGTGGTGGACAACACGGCACTGCGCGGATTTTCTCCGGGACCTCCGGTTTCCCCCTTTATCTCACTCTCATTCCACCGGTGCTCCATCTTCATTTCATGTATCATCAGTGTCACCGTCTGCGGTGCCATATGTAGTAAAAGCTGCCGTTAAACACTACACATGGCTTCAAGATATCACATTGTGAGTTTTAAGAACATTTGCTGTGCAGTAAGACTTTGTCTATTTCTTACAGTTTACCGCTTATCAAAACTTATTCTGAATAGTACACGAAATACTAACACAGCATTGTACCTTTGCATATGGCATACGTAAGGAGCACCGTCCCCCACAACAGCTACAGAACTGACGAGGAATGCCCAGTAGCTACTGACTAGTAGACGCATGCGGCAACTTCCAGGCTTCAGTTTTGGCCGTTGCGCTTCTCCTCCGCAGCAAATTTATATATGTATATGGCTTATATACGGCAAGTACTATACCATCAAATTTTTAGGTGTGTAGCGGAGTGAGTAAAGTGATAGTTACAAGTAAGCCTTCTAGAACCTGTACTCATTTGAACATTTCATTTATCGTCCGATATGACTTAACGTTCGAGCTCTTCCGTTATACTGAAAGATGAATGTCTGGTAACTCTAAGCTCTATGTACTCTGTACTCATTTGAACATCATTTCATTTATCGTCCGATATGACTTAACGTTGGAGGTTTTCTCTTATCCTGAAAGATGAATGTTTGGTAACACTAAGCTCTATGTACTCTGTACTCATTTGAACATCATTTCATTCATCGTCCGATATGACTTAACGTTGAAGGTTTTCTCTTATCCTGAAAGATGAATGTCTGGTAACTCTAAGCTCTATGTACTCTGTACTCATTTGAACATCATTTCATTCATCGTCCGATATGACTTAACGTTGGAGGTTTTCTCTTATCCTGAAAGATGAATGTCTGGTAACTCTAAGGTCTATGTACCCTGTACTCAATTCAACATTTCATTCATCGTCCGATATGACTTAAAGTTGGAGGTCTTCCTTATCCTGAAAGATGAATGTCTGGTAGCTCTAAGCTCTATGTACCCTGTACTCAATTCAACATTTCATTCATCGCCCGATATGACTTAACGTTGGAGGTTTTCTCTTATCCTGAAAGATGAATGTCTGGTAGCTCTAAGCTCTATGTACCCTGTACTCAATTCAACATTTCATTCATCGCCCGATATGACTTAAAGTTGGAGGTCTTCCTTATCCTGAAAGATGAATGTCTGGTAGCTCTAAGCTCTATGTACCCTGTACTCAATTCAACATTTCATTCATCGTCCGATATGACTTAACGTTGGAGGTTTTCTCTTATCCTGAAAGATGAATGTCTGGTAACTCTAAGGTCTATGTACCCTGTACTCAATTCAACATTTCATTCATCGTCCGATATGACTTAACGTTGAAGGTTTTCTCTTATCCTGAAAGATGAATGTGTGGTAGCTCTAAGCTCTATGTACCCTGTACTCAATTCAACATTTCATTCATCGCCCGATATTACTTAAAGTTGGAGGTCTTCCTTATCCTGAAAGATGAATGTCTGGTAGCTCTAAGCTCTATGTACCCTGTACTCAATTCAACATTTCATTCATCGCCCGATATGACTTAAAGTTGGAGGTTTTCTCTTATCCTGAAAGATGAATGTCTGGTAACTCTAAGCTCTATGTACCCTGTACTCAAATCAACATTTCATACATCGCCCGATATTACTTAAAGTTGGAGGTCTTCCTTATTCTGAAAGATGAATGTCTGGTAACTCTGAGCTCTATGTACCCCGTACTCATTTGAACATCATTTCATTCATCGTCCGATATGACTTAACGTTGAAGGTTTTCTCTTATCCTGAAAGATGAATGTCTGGTAGCTCTCAGCTCTATGTACCCTGTACTCATTAGAACACCATTTAATTCGTCGTCCGATATGACTTAACGTTGGAGGTTTTCTCTTATCCTGAAAGATGAATGTCTGGTAACACTAAGCACTATGTATCCTGTACTCATTTGAACATCATTTCATTCATCGTCCGATATGACTTAACGTTGGAGGTTTTCTCTTATCCTGAAAGATGAATGTCTGGTAACTCTAAGCTCTATGTACTCTGTACTCATTTGAACATCATTTCATTCATCGTCCGATATGACTTAACGTTGGAGGTTTTCTCTTATCCTGAAAGATGAATGTCTGGTAACTCTAAGCTCTATGTACCCTGTACTCATTTGGACATCATTTCATTCATCGTCCGATATGACTTAACGTTGGAGGTTTTCTCTTATCCTGAAAGATGAATGTCTGGTAACTCTAAGCTCTATGCACCCTGTACTCATTTGGACATCATTTCTTTCATCGTCTGATATCACTTAACGTTGGAGGTTTTCTCTTATCCTGAAAGATGAATGTCTGGTAACTCTAAGCTCTATGTACCCTGTACTCATTTGAACATCATTTCATTCATCGTCCGGTATGACTTAACGTTGGAGGTTTTGTCTTATCCTGAAAGATGTATGTCTGGTAACTTTAAGCTCTATGTACCCTGTACTCATTTGGACATCATTTCGTTCATCGTCCGATATGACTTAACGTTGGAGGTTTTCTCTTATCCTGAAAGATGAATGTCTGGTAGCTCTAAGCTCTATGTACCCTGTACTCATTTGAACATCATTTCATTCATCGTCCGGTATGACTTAACGTTGGAGGTTTTGTCTTTTCCTGAAAGATGAATGTCTGGTAACTCTAAGCTCTATGTACCCTGTACTCATTTGAACATCATTTCATTCATCGTCCGATATGACTTAACGTTGGAGGTTTTCTCTTATCCTGAAAGATGAATGTCTGGTAACTCTAAGCTCTATGTACTCTGTACTCATTTGAACATCATTTCATTCATCGTCCGATATGACTTAACGTTGGAGGTTTTCTCTTATCCTGAAAGATGAATGTCTGGTAACTCTAAGCTCTATGTACTCTGTACTCATTTGAACATCATTTCATTCATCGTCCGATATGACTTAACGTTGGAGGTTTTCTCTTATCCTGAAAGATGAATGTTGGGTAACTCTAAGCTCTATGTACCCTGTACTCATTTGAACAACATTTCATTCATCGTCCGATATGACTTAACGTTGGAGGTTTTCTCTTATCCTGAAAGATGAATGTCTGGTAACTCTAAGCTCTATGTACCCTGTACTCATTTGAACATCATTTCATTCATCGCCCGATATGACTTAACGTTGGAGCTCTTCCACTATACTGAAAGATGAATGTCTGGTAACTCTAAGCTCTATGTCCCCTGTACTCATTTGAACGTTTCATTCATCGCCCGATATGACTTAACGTTGGAGCTCTTCCACTATACTGAAAGATGAATGTCTGGTAACTCTAAGCTCTATGTACTCTGTACTCATTTGAACATCATTTCATTCATCGTCCGATATGACTTAACGTTGGAGGTTTTCTCTTATCCTGAAAGATGAATGTCTGGTAACTCTAAGCTCTATGTACTCTGTACTCATTTGAACATCATTTCATTCATCGTCCGATATGACTTAACGTTGGAGGTTTTCTCTTATCCTGAAAGATGAATGTTGGGTAACTCTAAGCTCTATGTACCCTGTACTCATTTGAACAACATTTCATTCATCGTCTGATATGACTTAACGTTGGAAGTTTTCTCTTATCCTGAAAGATGAATGTCTGGTAACTCTAAGCTCTATGTACTCTGTACTCATTTGAACATCATTTCATTCATCGTCCGATATGACTTAACGTTGGAGGTTTTCTCTTATCCTGAAAGATGAATGTTGGGTAACTCTAAGCTCTATGTACCCTGTACTCATTTGAACAACATTTCATTCATCGTCTGATATGACTTAACGTTGGAAGTTTTCTCTTATCCTGAAAGATGAATGTCTGGTAACTCTAAGCTCTATGTACCCTGTACTCATTTGAACATCATTTCATTCATCGTCTGATATGACTTAACGTTGGAAGTTTTCTCTTATCCTGAAAGATGAATGTCTGGTAACTCTAAGCTCTATGTACCCTGTACTCATTTGAACAACATTTCATTCATCGTCTGATATGACTTAACGTTGGAAGTTTTCTCTTATCCTGAAAGATGAATGTCTGGTAACTCTAAGCTCTATGTACCCTCTACTTATTTGAACGTTTCATTCATCGCCCGATATGACTTAACGTTGGAGGTTTTCCCTTATCCTGAAAGATGAATGTCTGGTAACTCTAAGCTCTATGTACTCTGTACTCATTTGAACATCATTTCATTCATCGTCCGATATGACTTAACGTTGGAGGTTTTCTCTTATCCTGAAAGATGAATGTCTGGTAACTCTAAGCTCTATGTACCCTCTACTTATTTGAACATTTCATTCATCGTCCGATATGACTTAACGTTGGAAGTTTTCTCTTATCCTGAAAGATGAATGTCTGGTAACTCTAAGCTCTATGTACCCTGTACTCATTTGAACATCATTTCATTCATCGTCCGATATGACTTAACGTTGGAAGTTTTCTCTTATCCTGAAAGATGAATGTCTGGTAACTCTGAGCTCTATGTACCCTCTACTTATTTGAACATTTCATTCATCGCCGATATGACTTAGCGTTGGAGGTTTTCTCTTATCCTGAAAGATGAATGTCTGGTAACTCTAAGCTCTATGTACCCTGTACTCATTTGAACATCATTTCATTCATCGTCCGGTATGACTTAACGTTGGAGGTTTTGTCTTATCCTGAAAGATGAATGTCTGGTAACTCTAAGCTCTATGTACCCTGTACTCATTTGAACATCATTTCATTCATCGTCCGATATGACTTAACGTTGGAGGTTTTCTCTTATCCTGAAAGATGAATGTCTGGTAACTCTAAGCTCTATGTACCCTGTACTCATTTGAACATCATTTCATTCATCGTCCGATATGACTTAACGTTGGAGGTTTTCTCTTATCCTGAAAGATGAATGTCTGGTAACTCTAAGCTCTATGTACCCTGTACTCATTTGGACATCATTTCATTCATCGTCCGATATGACTTAACGTTGGAGGTTTTCTCTTATCCTGAAAGATGAATGTCTGGTAACTCTAAGCTCTATGTACCCTGTACTCATTTGGACATCATTTCATTCATCGTCTGATATCACTTAACGTTGGAGGTTTTCTCTTATCCTGAAAGATGAATGTCTGGTAACTCTAAGCTCTATGTACCCTGTACTCATTTGAACATCATTTCATTCATCGTCCGGTATGACTTAACGTTGGAGGTTTTGTCTTATCCTGAAAGATGAATGTCTGGTAACTTTAAGCTCTATGTACCCTGTACTCATTTGAACATCATTTCATTCATCGTCCGATATGACTTAACGTTGGAGGTTTTCTCTTATCCTGAAAGATGAATGTCTGGTAACTCTAAGCTCTATGTACCCTGTACTCATTTGAACATCATTTCATTCATCGTCCGATATGACTTAACGTTGGAGGTTTTCTCTTATCCTGAAAGATGAATGTCTGGTAACTTTAAGCTCTATGTACCCTGTACTCATTTGAACATCATTTCATTCATCGTCCGATATGACTTAACGTTGGAGGTTTTCTCTTATCCTGAAAGATGAATGTCTGGTAACTCTAAGCTCTATGTACCCTGTACACATTTGAACATCATTTCATTCATCGTCCGATATGACTTAACGTTGGAGGTTTTCTCTTATCCTGAAAGATGAATGTTGGGTAACTGTAAGCTCTATGTACCCTGTACTCATTTGAACAACATTTCATTCATCGTCTGATATGACTTAACGTTGGAAGTTTTCTCTTATCCTGAAAGATGAATGTCTGGTAACTCTAAGCTCTATGTACCCTGTACTCATTTGAACATCATTTCATTCATCGCCCGATATGACTTAACGTTGGAGCTCTTCCACTATACTGAAAGATGAATGTCTGGTAACTCTAAGCTCTATGTACCCTGTACTCATTTGAACATCATTTCATTCATCGTCCGATATGACTTAACGTTGGAGGTTTTCTCTTATCCTGAAAGATGAATGTCTGGTAACTCTAAGCTCTATGTACCCTGTACACATTTGAACATCATTTCATTCATCGTCCGATATGACTTAACGTTGGAGGTTTTCTCTTATCCTGAAAGATGAATGTTGGGTAACTGTAAGCTCTATGTACCCTGTACTCATTTGAACAACATTTCATTCATCGTCTGATATGACTTAACGTTGGAAGTTTTCTCTTATCCTGAAAGATGAATGTCTGGTAACTCTAAGCTCTATGTCCCCTGTACTCATTTGAACGTTTCATTCATCGCCCGATATGACTTAACGTTGGAGCTCTTCCACTATACTGAAAGATGAATGTCTGGTAACTCTAAGCTCTATGTACCCTGTACTCATTTGAACATCATTTCATTCATCGTATGATATCACTTAACGTTGGAGCTCTTCCACTATACTGAAAGATGAATGTCTGGTAACTCTAAGCTCTATGTACCCTGTACTCATTTTTACATCATTTCATTCATCGTCCGATATGACTTAACGTTGGAGGTTTTCTCTTATCCTGAAAGATGAATGTCTGGTAACTCTAAGCTCTATGTACCCTGTACTCATTTTTACATCATTTCATTCATCGTCTGATATGACTTAACGTTGGAAGTTTTCTCTTATCCTGAAAGATGAATGTCTGGTAACTCTAAGCTCTATGTACCCTGTACTCATTTGAACATCATTTCATTCATCGCCCGATATGACTTAACGTTGGAGCTCTTCCACTATACTGAAAGATGAATGTCTGGTAACTCTAAGCTCTATGTACCCTGTACTCATTTGAACATCATTTCATTCATCGTCCGATATGACTTAACGTTGGAGGTTTTCTCTTATCCTGAAAGATGAATATCTGGTAACTCTAAGCTCTATGTACCCTGTACTCATTTGAACATCATTTCATTCATCGTATGATATCACTTAACGTTGGAGCTCTTCCACTATACTGAAAGATGAATGTCTGGTAACTCTAAGCTCTATGTACCCTGTACTCATTTGAACATCATTTCATTCATCGTCCGATATGACTTAACGTTGGAGGTTTTCTCTTATCCTGAAAGATGAATGTCTGGTAACTCTAAGCTCTATGTACCCTGTACTCATTTTTACATTATTTCATTCATCGTCCGATATGACTTAACGTTGGAGGTTTTCTGTTATCCTGAAGGATGAATGTCCGGTAAATCTATGCTCTCAGTACTATGTACTCACTTAATCACTTCATTCACTGTCCGATATGAGGAGGTTAATTTAAAATTGAAAAGGAGTCTGGGTATGGAAAATGTTTTTGCTATATACAATTTCATGGTAATTTAGCAACAAAGCTGATAACATTGAATTGCACCAGGCCTGGAGCTATTTTCGTTACATTTTTTCTCTCTTTATTCGTCATTTAAATTTAGCTAATTAGTTATTTGCGGCAATTAGGGGTATTACAGGTGTTTAATTAGTGTCTGATATGTTTGTTGTTTCGTTTTAATTGGTGACTTTAGTAACGATAATTTTTCCTTGGAAAACCGTTTTTTTTTTTTAAAGAAACAGGTTATTGGAATTTTATAATAAGGTAATAATTACGAAAAATAATATTCTCTCATAGAACTTCACTCTGAATGGGACTCAGAATAAATTGAACTCGAAAGTACACCAGTTGGTTTGTGGAAAGAAAGAACAAAAGACTGGAGTTCAAACGAGAGTGAGAGGGGGTAAGTTTAATGATCACCCGGTAGTTTTTATGTTAGAGCGATGAAAATTTTTCAGTAACTTCACTGATCACTCGGGACTTAACTTTGGTACCTTCAGTGATTTAAGTCCTTTTGTTTTTTTTACAGTGAGTGCCAGAAGTGACTGAGGTGTACGTTGGAGAAAATTGACGCTCGTAGTGTGATCAAGTTCCTGCATTTGGAGGACAAAACTGCCCGGGAAATCCATGAAGAGATGACGGCTGTTTTTGAAAATGATTGTCCATCTTATGACACTATTGTGAGGTGGTAAAGGAATTTTTAAACTGGTCACATGTCCCTGACAGATGAGCCAAGAGCTGGTAGATCGTCAGCTGTCACAGTGAAGAAAGTGGAGTGTTTCATACTGGAAGACAGACGAGCAACCATCCAAATGATCATGAATGAGACACATCTTAGTTATGGTAGTGTGTGGACGAACTGCACATGTCTAAGGTGTCTGCACGGTGGGTTCTACGTTTACTAACCTCTTTCCAAAAGCAAACACGGCGTCACCTTTCAAGACATGTTGATGCTGTTGGAACAGGATGAAGGTGATTTTTTGCAAAGGTGCAAAAGTCGGCTCTGAAGGTCATGGTTTCAGTTTTCTGGAACTGTCGTGGAGTCATCCTTACAGATTATCTTGTCAAGGGTCAAACCATCACTGACAGATACTACTACAATCTTCTGGACAAGTTACGAGCAGCTCTGATTAAGAAACGACGGGGTATACTCTCCAAAGTTGTTCGTCTTTTGTCTAACAATCTACCAGCTCATTCATCTCAAGTTGCAGTTGACAAAACAAGAGAATGTGGCTTTGAGACTTTACAGCATACGCCTTATTCGCCCGATCTCGCACCAAGTGACCTTTTCTTGCTCCCAAAAATGAAGAATCCATTCTGTAGTCGCCAATTTGACAACACAAATGACGTGATTAATTAAGTGGGTGAGTGGTTTAAGGCGAATTCTGCAGACTTCTACAATCAAGGTATTCAGAAGGTTAAGAAGCGCTTGGAAAAATGTGTAGATCTGGATGATGACTACGTAGAGAAGAACTAACAAGTACATATCTACACAAACTCCCTATCACATTTTAAAGGCTGACAATTAAAACTTTTCCACACCCCCTTGTACTTATAATTCGAGCAAAGTAGAGAGAGGTCTCAAAATTCCAAATATATGGAGTTAAATAAACATAACAAAGATTTGCGGTGAGAAAGCTAAAGCTAACGAACAGCTGATTTGCTTGTCACCGTCATCGCTTAAGAAATAAATAATTATATCGTTTGTTAATTCGAAGTAGATACATTGTTGTAAAGAGTAGGTAGATGGTAAGGGCGCTCAACTGCATGATCATTAGTACCCTTTCAAAAACGCTATTTTGCTTTTGTATACATTTCCTTTGACTTTACCTTAATTTTACTTTAACTTTGCCCTGACTGTGCTTTGTCTTTACTTTGTCTACGCTTTATCTTTGTTCTGATTTTGCTCTAGCTCCGCTGTGGTTCCCCTAAGGTTCCACTTTGGCCTCACTCTGGTTCCGCTCTGGCTCCCCTAAGGCTCCACTATGACTCCGCTCTGGCCTCGCTCTGGCTCCACTCTGGCCTCGCTCTGTCTCCACTCTGTCCTCGCTCTGGCTCCACTCCGCTTTGGCTTCCCTAAGGCTCCACTATGACTCCGCTCTGGCCTCGCTCTGGCTTTGCTCTGGCTCCGTTCTGGCTCCCCTAAGGCTCCACTATGACTCCGCTCTGGCCTCGCTCTGTCTCCACTCTGTCCTCGCTCTGGCTTTGCTCTGGCTCCGTTCTTGCTCCCCTAAGGCTCCACTATGACTCCGCTCTGGCCTCGCTCTGTCTCCGCTCTGGCCTCGCTCTGGCTTTGCTCTGGCTCCGTTCTGGCTCCCCTAAGGCTCCACTATGACTCCGCTCTGGCCTCGCTCTGGCTCCACTCCGCTTTGGCTTCCCTAAGGCTCCATTTTAGCTGCACTCTGTCCTCGCTCTGGCTTTGCTCTGGCTCCACTCTGGCCTCGCTCTGGCTCCACTCCGCTTTGGCTTCCCTAAGGCTCCATTTTAGCTGCACTCTGGCCTCGCTCTGGCTTTGCTCTGGCTCCGTTCTGGCTCCCCTAAGGCTCCACTATGACTCCGCTCTGGCCTCGCTCTGGCTTTGCTCTGGCTCCGTTCTGGCTCCCTTAAGGCTCCACTATGACTCCGCTCTGGCCTCGCTCTGGCTCCACTCTGGCCTCGCTCTGGCTCCACTCCGGTTTGGCTACCCTAAGGCTCCATTTTAGCTGCACTCTGTCCTCGCTCTGGCTTTGCTCTGGCTCCGTTCTGGCCTCGCTCTGGCTCCGTTCTGGCCTCGCTCTGGCTCCACTCCGCTTTGGCTTCCCTAAGGCTCCATTTTAGCTGCACTCTGTCCTCGCTCTGGCTTTGCTCTGGCTCCACTCTGGCCTCGCTCTGGCTCCACTCCGCTTTGGCTTCCCTAAGGCTCCATTTTAGCTGCACTCTGGCCTCGCTCTGGCTTTGCTCTGGCTCCGTTCTGGCTCCCCTAAGGCTCCACTATGACTCCGCTCTGGCATCGCTCTGGCTTTGCTCTGGCTCCGTTCTGGCTCCCTTAAGGCTCCACTATGACTCCGCTCTGGCCTCGCTCTGGCTCCACTCTGGCCTCGCTCTGGCTCCACTCCGCTTTGGCTTCCCTAAGGCTCCATTTTAGCTGCACTCTGTCCTCGCTCTGGCTTTGCTCTGGCTCCGTTCTGGCCTCGCTCTGGCTCCACTCCGCTTTGGCTACCCTAAGGCTCCATTTTAGCTGCACTCTGTCCTCGCTCTGGCTTTGCTCTGGCTCCACTCTGGCCTCGCTCTGGCTCCACTCCGCTTTGGCTTCCCTAAGGCTCCACTATGGCTCCGCTCTAGCCTCGCTCTGGCTCCACTCTGGCCTCGCTCTGGCTCCACTCTGGCCTCGCTCTGGCTCCACTCCGCTTTTGCTTCCCTAAGGCTCCACTATGACTCCGCTCTGGCCTCGCTCTGGCTCCACTCCGCTTTGGCTTCCCTAAGGCTCCATTTTAGCTGCACTCTGTCCTCGCTCTGGCTTTGCTCTGGCTCCACTCTGGCCTCGCTCTGGCTCCACTCCGCTTTGGCTTCCCTAAGGCTCCACTATGACTCCGCTCTGGCCTCGCTCTGGCTCCACTCTGGCCTCGCTCTGGCTCCACTCCGCTTTTGCTTCCCTAAGGCTCCACTATGACTCCGTTCTGGCCTCGCTCTGGCTCCACTCCGCTTTGGCTTCCCTAAGGCTCCATTTTAGCTGCACTCTGTCCTCGCTCTGGCTTTGCTCTGGCTCCACTGAGCTTTGGCTTCCCTAAGGCTCCACTATGACTCCACTCTGGCCTCGCTCTGGCTCCACTCCGCTTTGGCTTCCCTAAGGCTCCACTATGGCTCCGCTCTGGCCTCGCTCTGGCTCCACTCCGCTTTGGCTTCCCTAAGGCTCCACTATGGCTCCGCTCTGGCCTCGCTCTGGCTCCACTCCGCTTTGGCTTCCCTAAGGCTCCACTATGACTCCGCTCTGGCCTCGCTCTGGCTCCACTCCGCTTTGGCTTCCCTAAGGCTCCACTATGACTCCGCTCTGGCTTTGCTCTGGCTCCACTCTGGCCTCGCTCTGGCTCCACTCCGCTTTGGCTTCCCTAAGGCTCCACTATGGCTCCGCTCTGGCCTCGCTCTAGCTCCACTCCGCTTTGGCTTCCCTAAGGCTCCACTATGGCTCCGCTCTGGCCTCGCTCTGGCTCCACTCTGGCCTCGCTCTGGCTCCACTCCGCTTTGGCTTCCCTAAGGCTCCACTATGACTCCGCTCTGGCATTGCTCTGGCTCCACTCTGGCCTCGCTCTGGCTCCACTCCGCTTTGGCTTCCCTAAGGCTCCACTATGGCTCCGCTCTGGCCTCGCTCTGGCTCCACTCCGCTTTGGCTTCCCTAAGGCTCCACTATGACTCCGCTCTAGCTTTGCTCTGGCTCCACTCTGGCCTCGCTCTGGCTCCACTCCGCTTTGGCTTCCCTAAGGCTCCACTATGGCTCCGCTCTGGCCTCGCTCTAGCTCCACTCCGCTTTGGCTTCCCTAAGGCTCCACTATGGCTCCGCTCTGGCCTCGCTCTGGCTCCACTCTGGCCTCGCTCTGGCTCCACTCCGCTTTGGCTTCCCTAAGGCTCCACTATGACTCCGCTCTGGCTTTGCTCTGGCTCCACTCTGGCCTCGCTCTGGCTCCACTCCGCTTTGGCTTCCCTAAGGCTCCACTATGGCTCCACTCTGGCCTCGCTCTGGCTCCGCTCTGGCCTCGCTCTGGCTCCACTCTGGCCTCGCTCTGGCTCCGTTCTGGCCTCGCTCTGGCTCCACTCCGCTTTGGCTTCCCTAAGGCTCCATTTTAGCTGCACTCTGTCCTCGCTCTGGCTTTGCTCTGGCTCCGTTCTGGCCTCACTCTGGCTTCACTCTGGCCTCGCTCTGGCTCCACTCCGCTTTGGCTTCCCTAAGGCTCCACTATGACTCCGCTCTGGCCTCGCTCTGGCTTTGCTCTGGCTCCACTCTGGCCTCACTCTGGCTTCACTCTGGCCTCGCTCTGGCTCCACTCCGCTTTGGCTTCCCTAAGGCTCCACTATGGCTCCGCTCTGGCCTCGCTCTGGCTTTGCTCTGGCTCCACTCTGGCCTCACTCTGGCTTCACTCTGGCCTCGCTCTGGCTCCACTCCGCTTTGGCTTCCCTAAGGCTCCACTATGACTCCGCTCTGGCCTCGCTCTGGCTTTGCTCTGGCTCCACTCTGGCCTCACTCTGGCTTCACTCTGGCCTCGCTCTGGCTCCACTCCGCTTTGGCTTCCCTAAGGCTCCACTATGACTCCGCTCTGGCCTCGCTCTGGCTTTGCTCTGGCTCTACTCTGGCCTCACTCTGGCTTCACTCTGGCCTCGCTCTGGCTCCACTCCGCTTTGGCTTCCCTAAGGCTCCACTATGACTCCGCTCTGGCCTCGCTCTGGCTTTGCTCTGGCTCCACTCTGGCCTCACTCTGGCTTCACTCTGGCCTCGCTCTGGCTCCACTCCGCTTTGGCTTCCCTAAGGCTCCACTATGGCTCCGTTCTGGCCTCGCTCTGGCTCCACTCCGCTTTGGCTTCCCTAAGGCTCCACTATGGCTCCGTTTTGGCCTCGCTCTGGCTCCACTCCGCTTTGGCTTCCCTAAGGCTCCATTTTAGCTGCACTCTGTCCTCGCTCTGGCTTTGCTCTGGCTCCACTCTGGCCTCGCTCTGGCTCCACTCCGCTTTGGCTTCCCTAAGGCTCCATTTTAGCTGCACTCTGTCCTCGCTCTGGCTTTGCTCTGGCTCCACTCTGGCCTCGCTCTGGCTCCACTCCGCTTTGGCTTCCCTAAGGCTCCATTTTAGCTGCACTCTGTCCTCGCTCTAGCTTTGCTCTGTCTCCACTCTGTCCTCGCTCTGGCTTTGCTCTGGCTCCACTCTGGCCTCGCTCTGGCTCCACTCCGCTTTGGCTTCCCTAAGGCTCCATTTTAGCTGCACTCTGTCCTCGCTCTGGCTTTGCTCTGGCTCCACTCTGGCCTCGCTCTGGCTCCACTCCGCTTTGGCTTCCCTAAGGCTCCATTTTAGCTGCACTCTGTCCTCGCTCTAGCTTTGCTCTGTCTCCACTCTGTCCTCGCTCTGGCTTTGCTCTGGCTCCACTCTGGCCTCGCTCTGGCTCCACTCCGCTTTGGCTTCCCTAAGGCTCCATTTTAGCTGCACTCTGTCCTCGCTCTGGCCTCGCTCTGGCTCCACTCTGGCCTCGCTCTGGCTCCACTCTGGCCTCGCTCTGGCTCCACTCTGGCCTCGCTCTGGCTCCACTCCGCTTTGGCTTCCCTAAGGCTCCATTTTAGCTGCACTCTGTCCTCGCTCTGGCTTTGCTCTGGCTCCACTCTGGCCTCGCTCTGGCTCCACTCCGCTTTGGCTTCCCTAAGGCTCCATTTTAGCTGCACTCTGTCCTCGCTCTAGCTTTGCTCTGGCTCCACTCTGGCCTCGCTCTGGCTCCACTCTGGCCTCGCTCTGGCTCCACTCTGGCCTCGCTCTGGCTCCACTCTGGCCTCGCTCTGGCTCCACTCCGCTTTGGCTTCCCTAAGGCTCCATTTTAGCTGCACTCTGTCCTCGCTCTAGCTTTGCTCTGTCTCCACTCTGTCCTCGCTCTGGCTTTGCTCTGGCTCCACTCTGGCCTCGCTCTGGCTCCACTCCTCTTTGGCTTCCCTAAGGCTCCATTTTAGCTGCACTCTGTCCTCGCTCTGGCTTTGCTCTGGCTCCACTCTGGCCTCGCTCTGGCTCCACTCCGCTTTGGCTTCCCTAAAGCTCCATTTTAGCTGCACTCTGTCCTCGCTCTAGCTTTGCTCTGTCTCCACTCTGTCCTCGCTCTGGCTTTGCTCTGGCTCCACTCTGGCCTCGCTCTGGCTCCACTCCGCTTTGGCTTCCCTAAGGCTCCATTTTAGCTGCACTCTGTCCTCGCTCTGGCCTCGCTCTGGCTCCACTCTGGCCTCGCTCTGGCTCCACTCTGGCCTCGCTCTGGCTTTGCTCTGGCCTCGCTCTGGCTCCACTCTGGCCTCGCTCTGGCTCCACTCTGGCCTCGCTCTGGATTTGCTCTGGCCTCGCTCTGGCTCCACTCTGGCCTCGCTCTGGCTCCACTCTGGCCTCGCTCTGGCTCCACTCTGGCCTCGCTCTGGCTCCACTCCGCTTTGGCTTCCCTAAGGCTCCATTTTAGCTGCACTCTGTCCTCGCTCTGGCTTTGCTCTGGCTCCACTCTGGCCTCGCTCTGGCTCCACTCTGGCCTCGCTATGGCTCCACTCCGCTTTGGCTTCCCTAAGGCTCCATTTTAGCTGCACTCTGTCCTCACTCTGGCTTTGCTCTGGCTCCACTCTGGCCTCGCTCTGGCTCCACTCTGGCCTCGCTCTGGCTCCACTCTGGCCTCCTTCTGGCTCCACTCCGCTTTGGCTTCCCTAAGGCTCCATTTTAGCTGCACTCTGTCCTCGCTCTGGCTTCACTCTGGCCTCACTCTGGCTTCACTCTGGCTCCACTCCGCTTTGGCTTCCCTAAGGCTCCATTTTAGCTGCACTCTGTCCTCGCTCTGGCTCCACTCTGTCCTCGCTCTGGCTTCACTCTGTCCTCGCTCTGGCCTCACTCTGGCTTCACTCTGGCCTCGCTCTGGCTCCACTCCGCTTTGGCTTCCCTAAGGCTCCACTATGACTCCGCTCTGGCCTCGCTCTGGCTCCACTCCGCTTTGGCTTCCCTAAGGCTCCATTTTAGCTGCACTCTGTCCTCGCTCTGGCTTTGCTCTGGCTCCACTCTGGCCTCGCTCTGGCTCCACTCCGCTTTGGCTTCCCTAAGGCTCCACTATGACTCCGCTCTGGCCTCGCTCTGGCTCCACGCCGCTTTGGCTTCCCTAAGGCTCCATTTTAGCTGCACTCTGTCCTCGTTCTGGCCTCTTTCTGGCTTTGCTCTGGCCTCGCTCTGGCTCCACTCTGGCCTCGCTCTGGCTCCACTCTGGCCTCGCTCTGGCTCCACTCTGGCCTCGCTCTGGCTTTGCTCTGGCCTCGCTCTGGCTCCACTCTGGCCTCGCTCTGGCTCCACTCCGCTTTGGCTTCCCTAAGGCTCCATTTTAGCTGCACTCTGTCCTCGCTCTGGCTTTGCTCTGGCCTCGCTCTGGCTCCACTCTGGCCTCGCTCTGGCTCCACTCCGCTTTGGCTTCCCTAAGGCTCCATTTCAGCTGCACTCTGTCCTCGCTCTGGCTTTGCTCTGGCTCCACTCTGGCCTCGCTCTGGCTCCACTCTGGCCTCGCTCTGGCTCCACTCTGGCCTCGCTCTGGCTCCACTCCGCTTTGGCTTCCCTAAGGCTCCATTTTAGCTGCACTCTGTCCTCGCTCTGGCTTTGCTCAGGCTCCACTCTGGCCTCGCTCTGGCTCCACTCTGGCCTCGCTCTGGATTTGCTCTGGCCTCGCTCTGGCTCCAATCTGGCCTCGCTCTGGCTCCACTCTGGCCTCGCTCTGGCTCCACTCTGGCCTCGCTCTGGCTCCACTCCGCTTTGGCTTCCCTAAGGCTCCATTTTAGCTGCACTCTGTCCTCGCTCTGGCTTTGCTCTGGCTCCACTCTGGCCTCGCTCTGGCTCCACTCTGGCCTCGCTCTGGCTCCACTCTGGCCTCGCTCTGGCTCCACTCCGCTTTGGCTTCCCTAAGGCTCCATTTTAGCTGCACTCTGTCCTCGCTCTGGCTTTGCTCTGGCTCCACTCTGGCCTCGCTCTGGCTCCACTCTGGCCTCGCTCTGGCTCCACTCCGCTTTGGCTTCCCTAAGGCTCCATTTTAGCTGCACTCTGTCCTCGCTCTGGCTTCACTCTGGCCTCACTCTGGCTTCACTCTGGCTCCACTCCGCTTTGACTTCCCTAAGGCTCCATTTTAGCTGCACTCTGTCCTCGCTCTGGCTCCACTCTGTCCTCGCTCTGGCTTCACTCTGTCCTCGCTCTGGCCTCACTCTGGCTTCACTCTGGCTCCACTCCGCTTTGGCTTCCCTAAGGCTCCATTTTAGCTGCACTCTGTCCTCGCTCTGGCTTCACTCTGGCCTCACTCTGGCTTCACTCTGGCTCCACTCCGCTTTGGCTTCCCTAAGGCTCCATTTTAGCTGCACTCTGTCCTCGCTCTGGCTCCACTCTGTCCTCGCTCTGGCTTCACTCTGTCCTCGCTCTGGCCTCGCTCTGGCTCCACTCTGGCCTCGCTCTGGCTCCACTCTGGCCTCGCTCTGGCTCCACTCCGCTTTGGCTTCCCTAAGGCTCCACTATGACTCCGCTCTGGCATCGCTCTGGCTCCACTCCGCTTTGGCTTCCCTAAGGCTCCATTTTAGCTGCACTCTGTCCTCGCTCTGGCTTTGCTCTGGCTCCACTCTGGCCTCGCTCTGGCTCCACTCCGCTTTGGCTTCCCTAAGGCTCCACTATGACTCCGCTCTGGCCTCGCTCTGGCTCCACTCCGCTTTGGCTTCCCTAAGGCTCCATTTTAGCTGCACTCTGTCCTCGTTCTGGCCTCTTTCTGGCTTTGCTCTGGCCTCGCTCTGGCTCCACTCTGGCCTCGCTCTGGCTCCACTCTGGCCTCGCTCTGGCTTTGCTCTGGCCTCGCTCTGGCTCCACTCTGGCCTCGCTCTGGCTCCACTCCGCTTTGGCTTCCCTAAGGCTCCACTATGACTCCGCTCTGGCCTCGCTCTGGCTCCACTCCGCTTTGGCTTCCCTAAGGCTCCATTTTAGCTGCACTCTGTCCTCGTTCTGGCCTCTTTCTGGCTTTGCTCTGGCCTCGCTCTGGCTCCACTCTGGCCTCGCTCTGGCTCCACTCTGGCCTCGCTCTGGCTTTGCTCTGGCCTCGCTCTGGCTCCACTCTGGCCTCGCTCTGGCTCCACTCCGCTTTGGCTTCCCTAAGGCTCCATTTTAGCTGCACTCTGTCCTCGCTCTGGCTTTGCTCTGGCCTCGCTCTGGCTCCACTCTGGCCTCGCTCTGGCTCCACTCTGGCCTCGCTCTGGCTCCACTCCGCTTTGGCTTCCCTAAGGCTCCATTTTAGCTGCACTCTGTCCTCGCTCTGGCTTTGCTCTGGCTCCACTCTGGCCTCGCTCTGGCTTTGCTCTGGCCTCGCTCTGGCTCCACTCTGTCCTCGCTCTGGCTCCACTCCGCTTTGGCTTCCCTAAGGCTCAATTTTAGCTGCACTCTGTCCTCGCTCTGGCTTTGCTCTGGCCTCGCTCTGGCTCCACTCTGGCCTCGCTCTGGCTCCACTCCGCTTTGGCTTCCCTAAGGCTCCATTTTAGCTGCACTCTGTCCTCGCTCTGGCTTTGCTCTGGCTCCACTCTGGCCTCGCTCTGGCTCCACTACGCTTTGGCTTCCCTAAGGCTCCATTTTAGCTGCACTCTGTCCTCGCTCTGGCTTTGCTCTGGCTCCACTCTGTCCTCGCTCTGGCTTTGCTCTGGCTCCACTCTGGCCTCGCTCTGGCTCCACTCCGCTTTGGCTTCCCTAAGGCTCCATTTTAGCTGCACTCTGTCCTCGCTCTGGCTTTGCTCTGGCTCCACTCTGGCCTCGCTCTGGCTCCACTCTGGCCTCGCTCTGGCTCCACTCCGCTTTGGCTTCCCTAAGGCTCCATTTTAGCTGCACTCTGCCCTCGCTCTGGCTTTGCTCTGGCTCCACTCTGGCTTCGCTCTGGCTCCACTCCGCTTTGGCTTCCCTAAGGCTCCATTTTAGCTGCACTCTGTCCTCGCTCTAGCTTTGCTCTGGCTCCACTCTGGCCTCGCTCTGGCTCCACTCTGGCCTCGCTCTGGCTCCACTCTGGCCTCGCTCTGGCTCCACTCTGGCCTCGCTCTGGCTCCACTCCGCTTTGGCTTCCCTAAGGCTCCATTTTAGCTGCACTCTGTCCTCGCTCTAGCTTTGCTCTGTCTCCACTCTGTCCTCGCTCTGGCTTTGCTCTGGCTCCACTCTGGCCTCGCTCTGGCTCCACTCCGCTTTGGCTTCCCTAAGGCTCCATTTTAGCTGCACTCTGTCCTCGCTCTGGCCTCGCTCTGGCTCCACTCTGGCCTCGCTCTGGCTCCACTCTGGCCTCGCTCTGGCTTTGCTCTGGCCTCGCTCTGGCTCCACTCTGGCCTCGCTCTGGCTCCACTCTGGCCTCGCTCTGGATTTGCTCTGGCCTCGCTCTGGCTCCACTCTGGCCTCGCTCTGGCTCCACTCTGGCCTCGCTCTGGCTCCACTCTGGCCTCGCTCTGGCTCCACTCCGCTTTGGCTTCCCTAAGGCTCCATTTTAGCTGCACTCTCTCCTCGCTCTGGCTTTGCTCTGGCTCCACTCTGGCCTCGCTCTGGCTCCACTCTGGCCTCGCTCTGGCTCCACTCCGCTTTGGCTTCCCTAAGGCTCCATTTTAGCTGCACTCTGTCCTCGCTCTGGCTTTGCTCTGGCTCCACTCTGGCCTCGCTCTGGCTCCACTCTGGCCTCGCTCTGGCTCCACTCTGGCCTCGCTCTGGCTCCACTCCGCTTTGGCTTCCCTAAGGCTCCATTTTAGCTGCACTCTGTCCTCGCTCTGGCTTCACTCTGGCCTCACTCTGGCTTCACTCTGGCTCCACTCCGCTTTGGCTTCCCTAAGGCTCCATTTTAGCTGCACTCTGTCCTCGCTCTGGCTCCGCTCAGTCCTCGCTCTGGCTTCACTCTGTCCTCGCTCTGGCCTCACTCTGGCTTCACTCTGGCCTCGCTCTGGCTCCACTCCGCTTTGGCTTCCCTAAGGCTCCACTATGACTCCGCTCTGGCCTCGCTCTGGCTCCACTCCGCTTTGGCTTCCCTAAGGCTCCATTTTAGCTGCACTCTGTCCTCGCTCTGGCTTTGCTCTGGCTTCACTCTGGCCTCGCTCTGGCTCCACTCCGCTTTGGCTTCCCTAAGGCTCCACTATGACTCCGCTCTGGCCTCGCTCTGGCTCCACTCCGTTTTGGCTTCCCTAAGGCTCCATTTTAGCTGCACTCTGTCCTCGTTCTGGCCTCTTTCTGGCTTTGCTCTGGCCTCGCTCTGGCTCCACTCTGGCCTCGCTCTGGCTCCACTCTGGCCTCGCTCTGGCTTTGCTCTGGCCTCGCTCTGGCTCCACTCTGGCCTCGCTCTGGCTCCACTCCGCTTTGGCTTCCCTAAGTCTCCATTTTAGCTGCACTCTGTCCTCGCTCTGGCTTTGCTCTGGCCTCGCTCTGGCTCCACTCTGGCCTCGCTCTGGCTCCACTCCGCTTTGGCTTCCCTAAGGCTCCATTTCAGCTGCACTCTGTCCTCGCTCTGGCTTTGCTCTGGCTCCACTCTGGCCTCGCTCTGGCTCCACTCTGGCCTCGCTCTGGCTCCACTCTGGCCTCGCTCTGGCTCCACTCCGCTTTGGCTTCCCTAAGGCTCCATTTTAGCTGCACTCTGTCCTCGCTCTGCCTTTGCTCTGGCTCCACTCTGGCCTCGCTCTGGCTCCACTCTGGCCTCGCTCTGGATTTGCTCTGGCCTCGCTCTGGCTCCACTCTGGCCTCGCTCTGGCTCCACTCTGGCCTCGCTCTGGCTCCACTCTGGCCTCGCTCTGGCTCCACTCCGCTTTGGCTTCCCTAAGGCTCCATTTTAGCTGTACTCTGTCCTCGCTCTGGCTTTGCTCTGGCTCCACTCTGGCCTCGCTCTGGCTCCACTCTGGCCTCGCTCTGGCTCCACTCTGGCCTCGCTCTGGCTCCACTCCGCTTTGGCTTCCCTAAGGCTCCATTTTAGCTGCACTCTGTCCTCGCTCTGGCTTTGCTCTGGCTCCACTCTGGCCTCGCTCTGGCTCCACTCTGGCCTCGCTCTGGCTCCACTCTGGCCTCGCTCTGGCTCCACTCCGCTTTGGCTTCCCTAAGGCTCCATTTTAGCTGCACTCTGTCCTCGCTCTGGCTTCACTCTGGCCTCACTCTGGCTTCACTCTGGCTCCACTCCGCTTTGGCTTCCCTAAGGCTCCATTTTAGCTGCACTCTGTCCTCGCTCTGGCTCCACTCTGTCCTCGCTCTGGCTTCACTCTGTCCTCGCTCTGGCCTCACTCTGGCTTCACTCTGGCTCCACTCCGCTTTGGCTTCCCTAAGGCTCCATTTTAGCTGCACTCTGTCCTCGCTCTGGCTTCACTCTGGCCTCACTCTGGCTTCACTCTGGCTCCACTCCGCTTTGGCTTCCCTAAGGCTCCATTTTAGCTGCACTCTGTCCTCGCTCTGGCTCCACTCTGTCCTCGCTCTGGCTTCACTCTGTCCTCGCTCTGGCCTCGCTCTGGCTCCACTCTGGCCTCGCTCTGGCTCAACTCTGGCCTCGCTCTGGCTTCACTCTGTCCTCGCTCTGGCTTCACTCTGTCCTCGCTCTGGCTTCACTCTGTCCTCGCTCTGGCTCCACTCTGTCCTCGCTCTGGCTTCACTCTGTCCTCGCTCTGGCTCCACTCTGGCCTCGCTCTGGCTTCACTCTGTCCTCGCTGTGGCTCCACTCTGTCCTCGCTCTGGCTTCACTCTGTCCTCGCTCTGGCTCCACTCTGTCCTCGCTCTGGCTTCACTCTGTCCTCGCTCTGGCTCCACTCTGGCCTCGCTCTGGCTCCACTCTGGCCTCGCTCTGGCTTCACTCTGTCCTCGCTCTGGCTTCACTCTGGCCTCGCTCTGGCTCCACTCTGGCCTCGCTCTGGCTCCACTCTGTCCTCGCTCTGGCTTCACTCTGTCCTCGCTCTGGCCTCGCTCTGGCTCCACTCTGGCCTCGCTCTGGCTCCACTCCGCTTTGGCTTCCCTAAGGCTCCACTATGACTCCGCTCTGGCCTCGCTCTGGCTCCACTCCGCTTTGGCTTCCCTAAGGCTCCATTTTAGCTGCACTCTGTCCTCGCTCTGGCTTTGCTCTGGCTCCACTCTGGCCTCGCTCTGGCTCCACTCCGCTTTGGCTTCCCTAAGGCTCCACTATGACTCCGCTCTGGCCTCGCTCTGGCTCCACTCCGCTTTGGCTTCCCTAAGGCTCCATTTTAGCTGCACTCTGTCCTCGTTCTGGCCTCTTTCTGGCTTTGCTCTGGCCTCGCTCTGGCTCCACTCTGGCCTCGCTCTGGCTCCACTCTGGCCTCGCTCTGGCTTTGCTCTGGCCTCGCTCTGGCTCCACTCTGGCCTCGCTCTGGCTCCACTCCGCTTTGGCTTCCCTAAGGCTCCATTTTAGCTGCACTCTGTCCTCGCTCTGGCTTTGCTCTGGCCTCGCTCTGGCTCCACTCTGGCCTCGCTCTGGCTCCACTCTGGCCTCGCTCTGGCTCCACTCCGCTTTGGCTTCCCTAAGGCTCCATTTTAGCTGCACTCTGTCCTCGCTCTGGCTTTGCTCTGGCTCCACTCTGGCCTCGCTCTGGCTTTGCTCTGGCCTCGCTCTGGCTCCACTCTGTCCTCGCTCTGGCTCCACTCCGCTTTGGCTTCCCTAAGGCTCCATTTTAGCTGCACTCTGTCCTCGCTCTGGCTTTGCTCTGGCCTCGCTCTGGCTCCACTCTGGCCTCGCTCTGGCTCCACTCCGCTTTGGCTTCC
Source organism: Mantis religiosa (assembly GCA_030765055.1). Taxonomy (NCBI): domain Eukaryota; kingdom Metazoa; phylum Arthropoda; class Insecta; order Mantodea; family Mantidae; genus Mantis; species Mantis religiosa. Next base: position 37,505,049 of record CM060947.1, read on the forward strand.
CTAAGGCTCCATTTTAGCTGCACTCTGTCCTCGCTCTGGCTTTGCTCTGGCTCCACTCTGGCCTCGCTCTGGCTCCACTCCGCTTTGGCTTCCCTAAGGCTCCATTTTAGCTGCACTCTGTCCTCGCTCTGGCTTTGCTCTGGCTCCACTCTGTCCTCGCTCTGGCTTTGCTCTGGCTCCACTCTGGCCTCGCTCTGGCTCCACTCCGCTTTGGCTTCCCTAAGGCTCCATTTTAGCTGCACTCTGTCCTCGCTCTGGCTTCACTCTGGCCTCACTCTGGCTTCACTCTGGCTCCACTCCGCTTTGGCTTCCCTAAGGCTCCATTTTAGCTGCACTCTGTCCTCGCTCTGGCTCCACTCTGTCCTCGCTCTGGCTTCACTCTGTCCTCGCTCTGGCCTCGCTCTGGCTCCACTCTGGCCTCGCTCTGGCTCCACTCTGGCCTCGCTCTGGCTTCACTCTGTCCTCGCTCTGGCTTCACTCTGTCCTCGCTCTGGCTTCACTCTGTCCTCGCTCTGGCTTCACTCTGGCCTCACTCTGGCTTCACTCTGGCTCCACTCCGCTTTGACTTCCCTAAGGCTCCATTTTAGCTGCACTCTGTCCTCGCTCTGGCTCCACTCTGTCCTCGCTCTGGCTTCACTCTGTCCTCGCTCTGGCCTCACTCTGGCTTCACTCTGGCTCCACTCCGCTTTGGCTTCCCTAAGGCTCCATTTTAGCTGCACTCTGTCCTCGCTCTGGCTTCACTCTGGCCTCACTCTGGCTTCACTCTGGCTCCACTCCGCTTTGGCTTCCCTAAGGCTCCATTTTAGCTGCACTCTGTCCTCGCTCTGGCTCCACTCTGTCCTCGCTCTGGCTTCACTCTGTCCTCGCTCTGGCCTCGCTCTGGCTCCACTCTGGCCTCGCTCTGGCTCCACTCTGGCCTCGCTCTGGCTCCACTCCGCTTTGGCTTCCCTAAGGCTCCACTATGACTCCGCTCTGGCATCGCTCTGGCTCCACTCCGCTTTGGCTTCCCTAAGGCTCCATTTTAGCTGCACTCTGTCCTCGCTCTGGCTTTGCTCTGGCTCCACTCTGGCCTCGCTCTGGCTCCACTCCGCTTTGGCTTCCCTAAGGCTCCACTATGACTCCGCTCTGGCCTCGCTCTGGCTCCACTCCGCTTTGGCTTCCCTAAGGCTCCATTTTAGCTGCACTCTGTCCTCGTTCTGGCCTCTTTCTGGCTTTGCTCTGGCCTCGCTCTGGCTCCACTCTGGCCTCGCTCTGGCTCCACTCTGGCCTCGCTCTGGCTTTGCTCTGGCCTCGCTCTGGCTCCACTCTGGCCTCGCTCTGGCTCCACTCCGCTTTGGCTTCCCTAAGGCTCCATTTTAGCTGCACTCTGTCCTCGCTCTGGCTTTGCTCTGGCTCCACTCTGTCCTCGCTCTGGCTTTGCTCTGGCCTCGCTCTGGCTCCACTCTGTCCTCGCTCTGGCTCCACTCTGGCCTCGCTCTGGCTCCACTCCGCTTTGGCTTCCCTAAGGCTCCATTTTAGCTGCACTCTGTCCTCGCTCTGGCTTTGCTCTGGCTCCACTCTGGCCTCGCTCTGGCTTTGCTCTGGCCTCGCTCTGGCTCCACTCTGTCCTCGCTCTGGCTCCACTCCGCTTTGGCTTCCCTAAGGCTCCATTTTAGCTGCACTCTGTCCTCGCTCTGGCTTTGCTCTGGCCTCGCTCTGGCTCCACTCTGGCCTCGCTCTGGCTCCACTCCGCTTTGGCTTCCCTAAGGCTCCATTTTAGCTGCACTCTGTCCTCGCTCTGGCTTTGCTCTGGCTCCACTCTGGCCTCGCTCTGGCTCCACTCCGCTTTGGCTTCCCTAAGGCTCCATTTTAGCTGCACTCTGTCCTCGCTCTGGCTTTGCTCTGGCTCCACTCTGTCCTCGCTCTGGCTTTCCTCTGGCTCCACTCTGGCCTCGCTCTGGCTCCACTCCGCTTTGGCTTCCCTAAGGCTCCATTTTAGCTGCACTCTGTCCTCGCTCTGGCTTTGCTCTGGCTCCACTCTGGCCTCGCTCTGGCTCCACTCTGGCCTCGCTCTGGCTCCACTCCGCTTTGGCTTCCCTAAGGCTCCATTTTAGCTGCACTCTGTCCTCGCTCTGGCTTTGCTCTGGCTCCACTCTGGCCTCGCTCTGGCTCCACTCCGCTTTGGCTACCCTAAGGCTCCATTTTAGCTGCACTCTGTCCTCGCTCTGGCTTTGCTCTGGCTCCACTCTGGCCTCGCTCTGGCTCCACTCCGCTTTGGCTTCCCTAAGGCTCCATTTTAGCTGCACTCTGTCCTCGCTCTGGCCTCGCTCGGGCTTTGCTCTGGCCTCGCTCTGGCTCCACTCTGGCCTCGCTCTGGCTTTGCTCTGGCCTCGCTCTGGCTCCACTCTGGCCTCGCTCTGGCTCCACTCCGCTTTGGCTTCCCTAAGGCTCCACTTTGGCTCCGCTCTGGCCTCGCTCTGGCTCCACTCTGGCCTCGCTCTGGCTCCACTCCGCTTTGGCTTCCCTAAGGCTCCATTTTAGCTGCACTCTGTCCTCGCTCTGGCTTTGCTCTGGCTCCACTCTGGCCTCGCTCTGGCTCCACTCTGGCCTCGCTCTGGCTCCACTCTGGTTTTGCTCTGGTTTTGCTCTGGCTCCACTCTGCCTCCGCTCTGACTACGCTAGCGCTCCAGTCTGGCTCCGCCCTGACCTGGCTCCGGCTCCACTCTGGCTCCGCTCTGACTACGCTAGCGCTCCAGTCTGGCTCCGCCCTGACCTGGCTCCGGCTCCACTCTGGTTCCGCTCTGACTACGCTAGCCCTCCAGTCTGGCTCCGCCCTGACCTGGCTCCGGCTCCACTCTGGCTCCGCTCTGGCCTCGCTCTGGCTCCACTCTGGCCTCTCTCTGGCTCCACTCCGCTTTGGCTTCCCTAAGGCTCCACTATGGCTCCGCTCTGGCCTCGCTCTGGCTCCACTCCGCTTTGGCTTCCCTAAGGCTCCACTATGACTCCGCTCTGGCCTCGCTCTGGCTCCACTCTGGCCTCGCTCTGGCTCCACTCCGCTTTGGCTTCCCTAAGGCTCCACTTTGGCTCCGCTCTGGCCTCGCTCTGGCTCCACTCTGGCCTCGCTCTGGCTCCACTCCGCTTTGGCTTCCCTAAGGCTCCATTTTAGCTGCACTCTGTCCTCGCTCTGGCTTTGCTCTGGCTCCACTCTGGCCTCGCTCTGGCTCCACTCTGGCCTCGCTCTGGCTCCACTCCGCTTTGGCTTCCCTAAGGCTCCACTATGGCTCCGCTCTGGCCTCGCTCTGGCTCCACTCTGGCCTCGCTCTGGCTCCACTCCGCTTTGGCTTCCCTAAGGCTCCATTTCAGCTGCACTCTGTCCTCGCTCTGGCTTTGCTCTGGCTCCACTCTGGCCTCGCTCTGGCTTTGCTCTGGCTCCACTCTGGCCTCGCTCTGGCTTTGCTCTGGCTCCGCTCTGTCCTCGCTCTGGCTTTGCTCTGGCTCCACTCTGGCCTCGCTCTGGCTTTGCTCTGGCTCCACTCTGGCCTCGCTCTGGCTTTGCTCTGGCTCCGCTCTGTCCTCGCTCTGGCTTTGCTCTGGCTCCACTCTGGCCTCGCTCTGGCTCCACTCCGCTTTGGCTTCCCTAAGGCTCCACTATGACTCCACTCTGGCCTCGCTCTGGCTCCACTCCGCTTTGGCTTCCCTAAGGCTCCATTTTAGCTGCACTCTGTCCTCGCTCTGGCTTTGCTCTGGCTCCGCTCTGGCCTCGCTCTGGCTCCACTCTGGCCTCGCTCTGGCTCCACTCTGGTTTTGCTCTGGTTTTGCTCTGGCTCCACTCTGCCTCCGCTCTGACTACGCTAGCGCTCCAGTCTGGCTCCGCCCTGACCTGGCTCCGGCTCCACTCTGGCTCCGCTCTGACTACGCTAGCGCTCCAGTCTGGCTCCGCCCTGACCTGGCTCCGGCTCCACTCTGGTTCCGCTCTGACTACGCTAGCCCTCCAGTCTGGCTCCGCCCTGACCTGGCTCCGGCTCCACTCTGGCTCCGCTCTGACTACGCTAGCGCTCCAGTCTGGCTCCGCCCTGACCTGGCTCCGGCTCCACTCTGATTCCGCTCTGACTACGCTAGCGCTCCAGTCTGGCTCCGCCCTGACCTGACTCCGGCTCCACTCTAGCTCCGCTCTGACTACGCTAGCGCTCCAGTCTGGCTCCGCCCTGACCTGGCTCCGGCTCCACTCTGGCTCCGCTCTGACTACGCTAGCGCTCCAGTCTGGCTCCGCCCTGACCTGGCTCCGGCTCCACTCTGGCTCCGCTCTGACTACGCTAGCGCTCCAGTCTGGCTCCGCCCTGACCTGGCTCCGGCTCCACTCTGGCTCCGCTCTGACTACGCTAGCGCTCCAGTCTGGCTCCGCCCTGACCTGGCTCCGGTTCCACTCTGGCTCCGCTCTGACTACGCTAGCGCTCCAGTCTGGCTCCGCCCTGACCTGGCTCCGGCTCCACTCTGGCTCCGCTCTGACTACGCTAGCGCTCCAGTCTGGCTCCGCCCTGACCTGGCTCTGGCTCCACTCTGGCTCCGCTCTGACTATGCTAGCGCTCCAGTCTGGCTCCGCCCTGTCCTGGCTCTGGCTCCACTCTGGCTCCGCTCTGACTATGCTAGCGCTCCAGTCTGGCTCCGCCCTGACCTGGCTCTGGCTCCACTCTGGCTCCGCTCTGACTACGCTAGCGCTCCAGTCTGGCTCCGCCCTGACCTGGCTCTGGCTCCACTCTGGCTCCGCTCTGACTATGCTAGCGCTCCAGTCTGGCTCCGCCCTGACCTGGCTCTGGCTCCACTCTGGCTCCGCTCTGACTAAGCTAGCGCTCCAGTCTGGCTCCGCCCTGACCTGGCTCTGGCTCCACTCTGGCTCCGCTCTGACTACGCTAGCGCTCCAGTCTGGCTCCGCCCTGACCTGGCTCCGGCTCCACTCTGGCTCCGCTCTGACTACGCTAGCGCTCCAGTCTGGCTCCGCCCTGACCTGGCTCCGGCTCCACTCTGGCTCCGCTCTGACTACGCTAGCGCTCCAGTCTGGCTCCGCCCTGACCTGGCTCCGGCTCCACTCTGGCTCCGCTCTGACTACGCTAGCGCTCCAGTCTGGCTCCGCCCTGACCTGGCTCTGGCTGCACTCTGGTTCCGCTGTGGTCTCACTCTAGCTTCGCTTTGACTTCGCTTTGTCTTTGCTCTGGCTTTGCTCAGGCTTTGCCTTGGCTATGCTCTGGCTTCACTCTTGCTCCACTCTGAGTTTGCTTTGACTTCGCTTTGTCTTTGCTCTGGCTTTGCTCAGGCTTTGCCTTGGCTTCACTGTTGCTCCGCTCTGGGTTTGCTTTGGCTTTGTTTGCTCTGGCTTTGCTCTGGCTTTACTCTGGCTTTGCTCTGGCTTTGCTCTGGCTTTGCTCTGGCTTTGCTCTGGCTTTGCTCTGGCTTTGCTCTGGCTTTGCTCTGGCTTTGCTCTGGCTTTGCTCTGGCTTTGCTCTGGCTTTGCTCTGGCTTCGCTTTGTCTTTGCTCTGGCTTTGCTCAGGCTTTGCCTTGGCTTCACTCTTGCTCCGCTCTGGGTTTGCTTTGGCTTTGCTCTGGCTTTCCTCTGGCTTTGCTCTGGCTTTGCTCTGACTTTGCTCTGACTTTGCTCTAGCTTTGCTCTGGCTTTGCTGTGACTTTGCTCTGGATTTGCTCTGGATTTGCTCTGACTTTGCTCTGGCTTTGCTCTGACTTTGCTCTGACTTTGCTCTGACTTTGCTCTGACTTTGCTCTGGCTTTGCTCTGACTTTGCTCTGGATTTGCTCTGACTTTGCTCTGGCTTTGCTCTGGCTTTGCTCTGGCTTTGCTCTGGCTTTGCTCTGGCTTTGCTCTGGCTTTGCTCTGGCTTTGCTCTGGCTTTGCTCTGGCTTTGCTCTGGCTTTGCTCTGGATTTGCTCTGGCTTTGCTCTGGCTTTGCTCTGGCTTTGCTCTGGCTTTGCTCTGGCGTTGCTCTGGCTTTACTCTGGCTTTGCTCTGGCTTTGCTCTGGCTTTGCTCTGGCTTTGCTTTGGCTTTGCTTTGGCTTTTCTCTGGCTTCACTTTAGCTTTGCCTTGGCTTTTCTCTGGCTTCACTTTGGCTTTGCCTTGGCCTTGCTCTGGCTTCACTTTAGCTTTGCCTTGGCTTTTCTCTGGCTTCACTTTAGCTTTGCCTTGGCTTTTCTCTGGCTTCACTTTGGCTTTGCCTTGGCTTTTCTCTGGCTTCACTTTAGCTTTGCCTTGGCTTTTCTCTGGCTTTACTTTGGCTTTGCCTTGACTTTGCTCTGGCTTCGCTCTGGCTTTGCCTTGGCTTTTCTCTGGCTTCACTTTAGCTTTGCCTTGGCTTTTCTCTGGCTTCACTTTGGCTTTGCCTTGGCCTTGCTCTGGCTTCACTTTAGCTTTGCCTTGGCTTTTCTCTGGCTTCACTTTAGCTTTGCCTTGGCTTTTCTCTGGCTTCACTTTGGTTTTGCCTTGGCTTTTCTCTGGCTTCACTTTGGCTTTGCCTTGGCTTTTCTCTGGCTTCACTTTAGCTTTGCCTTGGCTTTTCTCTGGCTTTACTTTGGCTTTGCCTTGACTTTGCTCTGGCTTTGCTCTGGCTTTGCCTTGGCTTTTCTCTGGCTTCACTTTAGCTTTGCCTTGGCTTTTCTCTGGCTTCACTTTGGCTTTGCCTTGACTTTGCTCTGGCTTCGCTCTGGTTCCGGTCTGTCCTTGCTTTGGATCCGCTCTAGTTCCGCTCTGGTTTTGCTCTGGCCTCGCTCTAGTTTTGCTTTGGCTTCGCTTTGACTTAAATTTGTTTTTACTTAAACTTAATTTACTTTACTTTATTTACATAAGGCTCAAACACGGATACGGACGTTGTCTGGGCGTTTGGCATTAGCTCTCTTATCACTCAGAGGCACCCAGTCGAGAGACTTGGCTCGGGATCCCGGGATCACCAATGACATAACTGCCGCAGTAGGCTCCTGGGGGAAAGCGTGGGTAGAAAAAGTCTTAAGAGTGTACTAAACGTAATTTGTAAATAAATCTCATATTAAAGCTCCTTTGAAGATTGTTATATCAATTTTTAAACTTCAGATGTGTGAATGTTGGGATGTTTGGATCGCAGTTTCTGGTGATGAAGCGATTTTCGCCAGCAATAATTACGACCACCCTGTACCAGTAACATTCTGTCACATTACAGTTCGGTATGTAATTTCCGTTAGTGGCCCATCATTGTTGCACATTACATGGCAACCCATTCAGAATTTAGTAATACATTCATTTGTTATTATTGTCGGGGAATTGAATCTGCGAGAGGACACGTACATAGTTTAAAACGCTTTATAAAACGGCCGACTCGAATGTTAACGATAGTTGTGATCTATAAACTGCAGCGGCCTGCTGGTAATTAGAGGGTCATTTCTGGGTCACGGGGTCATCACTCGAAACGTGTTAACAAAATCCAGTTACCAAAGCGATGCTCCCTTGTCACGAACAGAAACAAAACGCACATTAAAAACAAATGACATGTTGCCAGGCAAATGTGAGTTGGAATTGTACTTCTAGAGTACAGCGCACACTTCTGACCCGCGTTCGAGGCCTGGTAAGGTTACCACTGACTGCGAAGAGTATACTAAGAACCCAGAAAACTAGAATGAAACAAGTGAAATTCAGAGAATAAACTGTTACTGCGCTGCATCTTGTTCTATTCTGTGAAGTTACAGAGGCCGACAGAAGTATTCGAATAATATAACATTTAACATTGCACGTAATACGAGGGCTAACCAGAAAGTTGATTACGTTTTGGAATAAAAAGTAAACAAAGTATAGGAAACAAATTTTATTATATACAGATGAAAGCCACACTCAAATACTACTTTTCGACATAGTCACCATTCAAATTAAGGCATTTATCGTAGCGATGTACGAACTTGGAAATTCCTTCGTCGAAAAATTCGGCCGCCTGCGCCTTCACCACTTCGTTACCTCTTCTTGCAGCTGTGCGTCGTCATCAAAACGCTGCATAGTCAGCCACTTCTTTATTGCTGGGAATAGGTGGAAGTCGCTCGGTGCCAGGTCGGGACTGTACGGCGGATGAGGAAACAACTCCCACTTAAAAGATTCAAGAACTTCACGAGTGACATTTGCCGTGTGGGGCCGGGCGTTGTCGTGAATCAACAAAATCTTAGAGCTCAACATTCCTCTGCGCTTGTTTTGAATGGCTCTTCTGAGTTTTTGGAGAGTTTGGCAATACCTTTCAGAGTTTATTGTAGTGCCTCTTTCCAGGAAGTCCACCAAAATCACACCTTTTCTGTCCCAAAAAACAGTCGCCATCATCTTCCTTGCCGACATTGTTTGCATGCATTTCTTGGGTTTTTGGGGAGAACTTGTGTGCCCCCACTGCATTGATTGCAATTTCGTTTCACAGTTCACGTGTTTCACCCATGTTTCGTCACCAGTAACGATGCGATCGAGTAAAGAGTCACCATCCTTATGGTAAACGTCCAAAAAGTTCAACGCTGCAGCCATTCGCTGATTTTTGTGGTCCTCTGTCAAGATTTTTGGAATCCATCTTGCACAAAACTTGTGGTAACCAAGCTTTTCGCTGATGATTTCGTGCAACAAACTTCGCGAAATTTGTGGAAAACTCAAAGAAAGTTCCGTTATTGTGAACCTTCGATTTTCACGGACTTTAGCATCGACTTTTTCGACAAGTTCGGCAGTCACTATGCTGGGTCTCCCACTTCGATCTTCGTCGTGAACATTGGTTCGGCCATTTTTAAATCTGATGACCCACTGACGCACTCCACCTTCAGTGATAATGTTGTCCCCATACACTTCACAAAGCTGCCGATAGATTTCTATCGGTTTACAGTTTTTTGCAGTCAGAAACCTTATTACTGCACGCACCTTGCAGCTCGCGGGATTTTCAATTAACGCAGACATTTCAAACCGTCACAGTATCTGAACGGAGCACAGCACGAACCTCTCACTAGCACGGCTAGATGCCGACTGAGCTGCGCAACGCTCTGACCCCAAGATGGCCGCGCTAGCCCCGCCCCTAGCGGAAACAGACGAAAACGTAATCTACTTTCTGGATAGCCCTCGTATAAATACTGAAATATTTATTTGGCAGCACTGAATTGTTAAACAAGTAAACATTAACCTTTAGTGTCTCGGAAACAATATTTAAAATATGACTTTGCAAGTATTTATTACACAATCTGTACTGTCCCTCTTATTGGAGGAAATAAGTATTCGAACGTGCCCAATCGAACAGAGAGAAAGGTGGTTGGACGTACCCTACACGCCTCTACCACATAGCAGTTGTGTTTATGCCAGAGAGTGTGCTCAATTTTTTTTGTTATTCTCCGAAGGCTACAGGTCCTGCAAAATCGATTTCTGCGTATCGCCACGGATGCCCCGTGGTACGTAAGAAATCAACAACTGCATAAAGAACTTGGTCTCCTTCCTCTTCACCAGTACATACGTCAGATCGCCTCTCGCTTCTTCTCAAACCTGCCAGATGTTCCAGGAGCTGTGATGTACGACATCGGCGTACGAACCCGCCAGCCCACGCGCCTGAAGAGACGACTCCCAGAGGATCTCCTCCTTAGTGACTCTGATTGAAAAAACTATGAATATTGTTTCACAACGACTGTTGTTCTTGTCTCTTTGATTACTTGTTTGTTTTAATTAACTTATTTTTCTCTTGTTTCACAGTGTTAAGAAGATAATAGGAGCCAACTTGGTATTCCTTGCATGTTATTATACAGTTCATAGAGATTCAATTAGCCAACAAGGATCTGTAAAGCATGTACTGCTGATCGATCATTGAATAATCTTTTTTTCCTTGTTCCATATATACCCCGTCTTTAAGGGTATGTATGACTGAAATTTTCAAATTCTGAACTAATAATGCTAGCTTTTTCAAATTTACACCATAGGTGTAGTATAATGTAAACATGTTACAACCTAAATTTAAACCATTTTTCTTCAGCAGTTTAGAAATTATGATAAATTTTGTATGTTTTTTGTTACGTCACTAAAAAAGTCCCTTGCGACAAAATATTTTGAAATTTGGTCTAATATTTTAAGCCTATGTTCATAATACACATACTTTTTTAAATTGCTCTGGGTTTTTCTGTGTCTCCTTTAGTTTAGGTCACAAACATTTTTTAATTTACAAATATTCTTTTTTGTCTAAAAAAACTGTAAGTTTTGTGTTTGAAGATTAAAAATATATGCTTATATACATTTCACAATAAAACCTAGGGCAATTTCCATTCCTCATGATATTCTGAACCTGTGTAGGAAATTTCATGAATGTAGTACAAAAACTGCATCGCAAGGAGCATTTTACAGGAAGAAAAATGCTGAAAATATGAACATTGAGAAAACAGCGATTAAAGATTTGATTGCATAACTCACATTAAAATCCACCAGGCTGATAGGTTGGACCCTCAGATTTCTTTTTCCTCTCTTCTGTTGCTGCTTTTTCCACCTTTTTCTTCTTTAGATGTTGCTTTTCTTCTGCACAACTTCGCTTCTTGCTTTGCAGGATACGAGTCTGATCTCGCTGCACTGAAGTTTTCCTTGCTGAGTCTACTACACTTTCACCTCTGATATTTTGCTGCAGCTACAATGACTTAAGACTACCCATGTGAAACTCACTGATGCTTTTAATAACAGCAAGATCCAATTTTTGTTTTGATATGAAAACTTCCTTTGGGCACTTATTCCATATGACATGATGCAAAGATTCATTGGCATTCTGTGTTTTTCCTGTTTTGCACCTCTCTAGTAATGTTGTAGAAGCCAGCCTCTGATATATTGGCAACATTTTAGGAACTATTTTGTCTGAAAGCCTTATTTTTCTTTTCTTGAATTGAAAATTTAAGAACGGAAAACAGACAAAGAATGTGGATGTAGGCAAAAGAGGGCGTGACTCTGACAGAGTTCAAAGGCCACCGACATTTAAATAAGCATTTAAAAATGGCGTTCGGAGGCAAATTATGCATTTTTCACATTCGGGAATGTCTAAATTATTTTATAGAATTAAAATAAAAAAAGTCGTTATTTTCACGATTTTCATGAAATTTCAGTCATACATACCCTTAAGCAACATTCTGGCACTGTGGTTCACACCAAAACAGTTGAACGTGTTTTAAATAGTACTGGATACAATGCCCGCGCTCCTATGTTAATAAGGCGAATCAGAAAAAGCGTATAGAATTTGCTAAACAGTATGTGGTGAAAACAACAGAATTGTGGGATAAGGTTCTCTGGTCGGACGAGAGAAAATTCTGCTTATACAAGAGTGATGGACGTCTTAAAGTATGGATGCTGCCAAATACAAAGTGGTAGCTACAGTGAAACATGGTGGCAGTAGTGTGACGGTATGGGGTTGTATAGCGTCATCTGGCTTTGGGGAACTGGTGTTCATAGATGGCATCATGGACAAATTTGAATACAAGAAGATTCTTGAAAACAATCTTAAAAAGAGTGCAGAGTAGCTAAGATTAGGACATGATTATTACTTCCAGCAGGACAATGTTCCGAAGTATACTGCTGAAATTATAAGGCTTTGGATCGTGTAAAACACTCCTCACACTTTGAAGACACCGCCGCTATCTCCAGATTTAAATCATATAGAGAACATCTGGAAGGAACTCGAGGAGCGTGTGAGGAAGCAAGGACCATCTGACAGAACTTCTTCAAACAGAGTGGAGAAATATGGACTCTGCAGTCACTAAACCTCACATACAGACAATGGCCAAACGATTATCAGCAGTATTTCAAAGAAAGGGGATGATAACTAAATACTAGCTGTTCTCTGTTACAATACTTATGTCCAGATATAAAGTAACTATTTTATTTCTCCTTGTAGTATAAATTGGTTTCAGTTGCTATTTATAAACTTGAAAGAAGCGTAGGGACAGTGAAGCACAAATTAATACAAAAGTGAATCGAGAATATATTGACACATTGCTTCACAATTGACACAAACTCACTTTTGGTATTTACAGGAAACCGACACACACAGATAATTACATTAAGAACAACAGTTTCAACCCAAAACAACACCAACATGCCATTTTCAACAGTTTAATCTTTCGGATGATCAACTTTCCACTAAACAGAGAAGATTATCAAGAAGAATACCTACACATAAAAAAGTAGCTATATCCAACGGTTTCAACCCAAATTTAGTAGACAAAACAGTTAACAGACTCAGCAAAGCTAATAAAATAAAAGAAACCACCACCCTAGAACCTACAGGAGAAAAAGAGAAAAACTTTTTTAAAAAATTCACCTTCCACCCATCAGCCTATAACAAATTCCAAAAAATCTTCTCAAAACACAACATAACTCTTGCACCTCAAAATAGGTTTAATATCAGAAATTTGTTAAAAGGCCCTCCCAAAAATCCAATCACTACCAAAGAAAAACCAGGAATGTATGAGATCAAATGTGAAGCTTGCCCTAAAATTTATATAGGAAAAACAAAAAGAAATATTAACATCAGAACTAAAGAACATATAAGAAACATTAAAAATGGTGAAACAGAAAAATCAGCAGTGCCTTTTCATTTTTTGAATACTAGACATGACATCAATTTGGAAACATCTCTAATAAAATACGTTAATCACCCCATAGACCTTTCCGTATGGGAAAAAATCTTCATCAACAAAAATCGTCATAGAGTCATGAATTTTGAAACTCCACCACCGGACATCTTTGACAAGTACATCACGCCATCTATTGACAATACGGAGAAAGAAGAAACCACTACAACTTGCACTAATCGAGTGTCAGCTGAGGATAGGAGCAAGAGCTCTTGAAACATGTCCTGTGAGTAAACAGTGTGAGTGAAGCAATGTGTCAATATCTTCTCGATTCACTTTTGCTATTTATAAGTTTATGTCTTTAATGGAAGACTCAAGTTTATTTTGTCCCAGTTGTATTTACATATGCTTAATCTGCGTAGCCCTAAAGTAATGTAAGCAATAAATAGGTCTTCGACTGTTTTAGGTGCCAATATAAAGCATAATGGCTGAGCAGAACTACAAGCTACAGGATGCGACCCGTGTAAAATTCCGTGACTGAATTTGTGACGCTAAATATTTTCTTCCTCGTTATGGCGTGTCAGAGAAAACCCTTAGCTTCGTAACGCAAATTTTGTCTGGTTCTTCGAGACGTGGCCTATTTCACGGGTAAGCTGAATTGATCTTTGACACCAGTTTGCGGCCCCTGAAGACTTTCTGGTATAGAGAATACCAAACTTGCTGGCACTCCCATGGCACTTCAATACCAATCGATTTTATCCGTGACATTGCAGAAAATTAATTCTGTTTTGTTTTGACGCATGCTTAAGTGGTATTACCTGGCTCATTATTGTAAAGTTGGCTGCACTGCCTGAGGAGCGATACTGCCACGCTATGAAGGTAAATTCTTAGAAACCCAAAGATACATTGTTTTTAAAATTTGCCCTTTAACATCACTACAATTGTGAAATCACGTTTCCTTAAGTTGTCATCTAATAACAAAAAATTTATGACGTCATTTATCTAATAACGTATTTTATCTTTAATTTCTGGAAAGCAAAACAAATCACTAGGTACAGGTGCCCGCATCTGCAGTGTCGATGGTAGCGAGACTACCTCACTTTCAAGAAGCTCCAGTTCAAATTTTGGTCAGGGTGCCTTCTCTGTATAAAGTTTTTTGTCTGTGATTTTTCCTTAACCTAAAATATAACTGGTAAATCTAACCTCATTCATCTGACAAACATATCAGATTGTGTTCAAATTACCATAGAGCTTAGAGTTGCCAAACATTCATCTTTCAGGATTAGAGAAAACCTCCAAGTTAAATTATACCGGACGATGAATGCAATGATGTTAAAATGAGTACAGGGTACATAGAGCTTAGAGTTACCAGACATTTATCTTTCAGGATAAGAGAAAACCTCCAACGTTAAGTCATATCGGACGATAAATGAAATGATGTTCAAATGAGTACAGGGTACATAGAGCTTAGAGTTACCAGACATTCATCTTTCAGGATAAGAGAAAACCTCCAACATTAAGTCATATCGGACGATGAATGAAATGATTTTCAAATTAGTACACGGTACATAGAGCTTAGAATTATCAGACATTCATCCTTCAGGATAAGAGAAAACCCCCAGCGTTAAGTCATATCGGACGATGAATGAAATGATGTTTAAATAAGTACAGGGTACATAGAGCTTAGAGTTACCAGATATTCATCTTTCAGGATAACAGAAAACCTCCAACGTTAAGTCATATCGGACGACAAATGAAATGATGTTCAAATGAGTACAGGGTACATAGGGTTTAGAGTTACCAGACATTCATCTTTCAGGATAAGAGAAAACCTCCAACGTTAAGTCATATCGGACGATGAATGAAATGATGTTCAAATGAGTACAGTGTACATAGAGTTTAGAGTTACCAGACATTCATCTTTCAGGATAACAGAAAACCTCCAACGTTAAGTCATATCGGACGATGAATGAAATGATGTTCAAATGAGTACAGGGTACATAGAGCTTAGAGTTACCAGACATTTATCTTTCAGAATAAAGGAAAACCCCGGACAAATCTTACCAACATGACCGAGATTCGAACTCGGAGGCAGACACGTTATAGAGGAGCACCGACCTATAGATGACGCAATGAACTGTGACATTTACTATACTTTTTACTGTTCAGGCTAGCAGACCTTGTATACTGAATAATTGCTTTGTGTTTCTGCAATTATGCGCCGGATATTTGCGCTCCACGAAATCGGCCCGTACGTCATTAATAACTTACAGATGCGTCCGATGTTTGTAGCAAGAGTAAGAATATTTGATAGCAGCTTTGCCCAGAATAGAGAGAATATATTTAAATGCTTTGACCGACGTCATCGACCGCACATTTAGAATGCACACGTCCCGCCATAGACCAGCGAAGCCAAAGCCGTCGTCGGTGAGGCACATTAGGTTCGTTTAACAGTTCTGCATCATGAGTATAAAGTGGTAGTCTATGAATGCACGTAAATGTGCCAAGTTTTGATTTCCTACACGGGTGTCTCAGGCTACTTTAAACCTGCTGTACACAAGGCGGAGCTGACTCAACTCGCCACGTGTTAGACGCTACATGTACGTACATAAGTTGTGCAAAACTAATCCTTGTTTCACATAAGCTTAACCCGTATCTCTTAACGGTCACGTGACCTTATCACCTCTCATTGGCTGTTATTGTAGTATAGACTAAAAATAAATAAATAAATAAGTGAGTGAGTGAGTGAGTGAGTGAGTGAGTGAGTGAGTGAGTGAGTGAGTGAGTGAGTGAGTGAGTGAGTGAGTGAGTGAGTGAGTGAGTGAGTGAGTGAGTGAGTGAGTGAGTGAGTGAGTGAGTGAGTGAGTGAGTGAGTGAGTGAGTGAGTGAGTGAGTGAGTGAGTGAGTGAGTGAGTGAGTGAGTGAGTGAGTGAGTGAGTGAGTGAGTGAGTGAGTGAGTGAGTGAGTGAGTGAGTGAGTGAGTGAGTGAGTGAGTGAGTGAGTGAGTGAGTGAGTGAGTGAGTGAGTGAGTGAGTGAGTGAGTGAGTGAGTGAGTGAGTGAGTGAGTGAGTGAGTGAGTGAGTGAGTGAGTGAGTGAGTGAGTGAGTGAGTGAGTGAGTGAGTGAGTGAGTGAGTGAGTGAGTGAGTGAGTGAGTGAGTGAGTGAGTGAGTGAGTGAGTGAGTGAGTGAGTGAGTGAGTGAGTGAGTGAGTGAGTGAGTGAGTGAGTGAGTGAGTGAGTGAGTGAGTGAGTGAGTGAATGAATGAATGAATGAATGAATGAATGAATGAATGAATGAATGAATGAATGAATGAATGAATGAATGAATGAATGAATGAATGAATGAATGAATGAATGAATGAATGAATGAATGAATGAATGAATGAATGAATAAATAAATAAATAAATAAATAAATAAATAAATAAATAAATAAATAAATAAATAAATAAATAAATAAATAAATAAATAAATAAATAAATAAATAAATAAATAAATAAATAAATAAATAAATAAATAAATAAATAAAATCTTTGGTTGTTTGAAGGTTATTGTAATGGTTTAATTTTGAAATATATGAAGGTTATTTAATGTATAATTATTGTTTGTTTAATATGTTTGAATTGTATTGTCATTTTTGAAATTGAAATTTATATTTTATTTGATATAAAGTAGATTTGAAAAAAAATATTGATTGGTGTAGAATTAAAAATAATAATTGAATTTGTTTGTTTATATAAATTGATATAATGTATTTTAATTTGTTTAAAGAATTTGGAGTAAATAATTTGTAAACTTTGTGATTGCTGTAATGTAAATTTTATGAATTATTCTTATATAAGTTTTTGGTTAAATGTTTTGTAAGTTTTTAAGAAGGTTTTTATCAGTTAAAATGGTAAATTGGTAAGTTTTAAATGTACTGGTTACCAGTACATTAAGTATTGGTTTCCGGTGTTGTAGTCTTATTTTGTAATTGTAGCTGGTTGCCAGTTATTTGTATACTAGAAATTGTAGTATAGACTGTTGTGCAGTAAAAATTAGTTCAGTACTTAACATGGTGATATACGAGGCATGTTATTTAAGTCAGTGCCGTTTTGCGATTCCGCCGCCGCAGCGCTACCGTCGGCTTTCAGCGCATGCGCGCGGGTTACCTACATCTCTTGTCTACGCACTGACGCCATTACAGTCTGGTTCTTCATTGTATACGTTGGTTACTGAGTGCTTAAGATGCCTCCGACAATCGTGAGTCCCGCCGATTGTGAAGTACGAGCTGTTATACGATTTCTTAGTGCTAAAGGCGTAAAACCGACCAATATTCATCGTGAGATCTGTGAAGTTTACGGAAAAGACATTATGAGTGATAGAATGGTAAGGAAATGGGTGAGAGTATTTAAAGATGACCGCACAAATTTGCATGATGAAGAACGCAGTGGGCGTCCTTCGGTCGTTACTGAAGATTTGGTGCAACAATTGGACGAAAAGTAGAGAGAAAACAGACGCTTTAAATTTCATCAATGTGCGACTATTTTCCTCAATATTCTCGTAGTGTTTTGTATCGCATTGTGACCGAGAACTTGAACTACCGCAAATTGTGTTCCCGTTGGGTTCCGAAAATGTTGACGGATTTGTACAAAACCTAACGTTTAGGCAGTGCATTGACTTTCCTTAAGCGGTACCACAATGAAGGTGAAGACTTTTTAGACCAAATTGTTACTGGTGACGAAACATGGGTGGTCTACGTCACACCAGAATCGAAACAACAATCCATGGAATGGCGAAATTCATCCTCACCCACAAAAGTGAAGTTTAAGCAAACAATTTCTGCCCGGAAAATCATGTGCACAGTTTTTGGGAAAAAATGTGAAATGTGTAGTGTTTAAGGCCCGGTTTTACTACATACGGCACCGCAGGCGATGACACTGATGATACATGAGGTGAAGATGGAGCACCGGTGGAATGAGATGGCGGGGGAAACCGGTTATCCCGGAGAAAACCCGCCCCAGCGCCGTGATGTCCACCACAAATCTTACTTTGCGGTCGCCTGGGATCGAACCCGGGCCGCCTTGGTGACAGACAAGCTTTTTTGGGACAGAAAATGAGTATTGCTAAAGGAGTTTCTACCTCGTAATGAGACAATCAATGCTGCGTCTTATTGTGAGACATTGAAAAATCTGTGCCGTGCAATCCAGAACAAAACACGTGGCAAGTAAATTAAGGGTATCGTTTTGCTGCATGACAATGCCCGTCCACATGTGGCTAATCGGACCAAAGATATCATCAAATCTTTTCAATGGGAAACTCTAGATCATCCTCCGTACAGCCCTGAACTGGCGCCCAGCGACTACCATTTGTCCCTGCACTTGAAGAAACATCTGGGCGGTGAGCGTTTTCAAGACGATAACGAAGTCAAAGCAGTTGAGATACAGTGGTTAACACGTCAGGCGGCAGAATTTTATGAGGAGGGTATTCAAAAACTGGGGCCACGTTATGACAAGTGCATCAACATTCACGGAAATTATGTAGAACAGTAGATTAAGGTACACGCTTTCATGTAAAAATAAAATCATTGCTATATCTATGCACGTCTCTTTTTAATCCCAAAACGGTACTGACTTAAAAAACATGCCTCGTATTACACAACAGAGTTGATTTATCTGAAATCATGTTAATTCTTAAACGAAGTAAAGATGAGGTTCTTTTGCTCTCAAGCAAATGGCACGATAGCACGTGATTTAGCGGTAGTGATGGCATATTTGTTCATATGACCTTTATCACTGACCTTGTTTTGAACTGAATTAGTCATATATTGCCATTCGAAGGTGTGTTGTTACGAGAGCTAAATTATTTTATTGATCGTTTATTGCGCGTGTACTTATTGTTGTGTATAATGGCAGAGTCTACCGCCAGTTTTACGCTGAAGCATCGCAAGGGAAAACCTTTACAAAGCGGCGAAAAAAGAATTGTGTTGCATTTGTTTAATGCACTCACAGAGAAGAATCCGTCTTTGACAGTGAGAGAAGTCTAACAGCTGTGCCCTGAACTTACAGGTGTGAGTGTTAGGTCCGTAGGAACATGGTGACATGAAACTGAGACAACAGAAAACCTACCACTCCAGGGGCAATATTGCTGTGTGGCGAAGACGTTATTTAAGGACAATCAGACTGTACCGGGATACAAGTCGCAAAATATACTACCTTGACGAGACTTGGGTGAATGAAGGACACGCGACAAGTATGGCGTGACACGACTTTGAAGACTGAAAGACAAGCAGTTTTGCAAGGTATGTGTGCTGGTTTAAAAACTCCCAGTGGAAAAGGCCGAAGGTCTTTCATTATATTGTCACCCAGTTATCGGGAAGCACCACAGACAACAGCTGAGAAGGGGCCGGAGGCCACGCCACGCCCACTCATCTGTCTCCTGTCACTAACTGAGGGGTGATTTGCGGTAGTGTCACCGGTCCCTCGTTGTTTCTCTCCCCTTCTCCGGTGGTCTGGAACGTTCGGTGATTAGAGACTTCTAGAAAAACACTGACATTCCTATAAAAGGGTTTCAGAGAGACAGTTAGTGTTTGACGTGCTAGTGAAGTAGCGCCGTGTACGTGCATCGGAACGATAACGGACGAACTGGTAAATTGTAGCTGTGTGCAGCACGAAATTCTGTGTAATTGGCAAGTGTTTAACTGTAAGTCGGTGGAAATAAAGAACATTTTTGAGTGGTGAAATTGGACTTTTCATTTCACGAACCCACAAAGTCACACTGGTGTCAGGAAGCGGGAAGATAACATCACCGAACACTACAGCCATGGAATCCGCATTGGAAATGCTTTTGGCGAAGATGAACGAGTTAACAGAGAAAACAGAAGCGGCAAACAACAACCTCACCGCCGAGTTGAAACAAATGAAGACGGCCAACGACAACATCACCGAGAAGATGGAAGAAATGAAGGCCGAGTTAACCACAGAAATGAGAGCAGCGAACGGCAGTCTGGCCACGGAAATGAAGGCGGCGAACGAGGCTCTCGCCGCAAAGTTCGAAGAACAGTTGGCCGGCGTAAAAGAGGACGTCACAGAGTTAGGCGAGCGCGTCGAAGACCTGGCGAGCCGCGTTAATGAGCTCGAAGGAAAAGCCGACAGCAGCGTGAAGTCCCTGAACGCCATGGTGGAGGACGTCGTCGGCAGGAAGCTGAAGGATTTAAAGACCGACGCGCCGGGACGCGACACAACATCTGCGCGCGTCAAACCTCCCAAGTATGACGGCGCGTCAACGTTTGAGGTCTTCCGCCGCCAGTTCGACACAGTGGCCAGGCACAACGGATGGTCACTGGAGGAGGAGGCCACACCGTTAATAGCCAGCCTCCAGGGAAGAGCCGCGGAAGTCCTAAACGCGGTGCAGACGACGGCGGCGCCCAAGGACATCTGGGAAGCCCTGGAGAATCGCTTCGGGAACCACCGCTTAGCCGCAGCATACCGCAGCCAGCTAAAGGCAAGGTCACAGCAGCCGGGGGAGACGCTGCAGGAGTTCGCCATTGCGATCGAGCAGCTGGCTAGCAAGGCCTTGGTTGACCTGCCACTGGAGTTTGTATCCCGGGAAGCCGCCTACAATTTTGTCGACGGGGTACGGGACACGGAGATTCGTCAGCGCCTAATGCTCGGGGAATATAAAACCATCCACGAGGCGCTGACAGCGGCATTAAGGATGGAGGCGGCCAAAATAACATCCATCCCGACGTCGAGAACGAGGAGTGTCCGCTACGCCGGAGACAGAAGACCAGCTGAGGGACGCCGGCGAACATCTAGTGGCCTGTGTTGGGGGTGTGGACAGCCCGGACACCTGCAGAGAGACTGCCCACACCAGGAAGAGCAGCCGGAAAACGAGTAAGGGCCGTCGTGGAGAGGGGCACGTCGGCGCCATCACCACCATCCCCTCGAGTGACACTGCGCGCCGTCAGCCGGCGTATGGATGACAGCCTCATCGCGGACGGTTGGATAAGAGGAAAGCCGTGCCGCGTGCTGGTGGACACCGGGGCGGCCGTGACCATCATCAGACCTGACGTGGCGAAGGGTTTGCCGACAAGGAAGCCAAGCCGGCCATACCAGCTTGTCACGGCATCGGGCGACACCTTGCCTGTGGAGAGGGAGGCCCTGCTGGAGCTGAATTTGGGACGGAGTGTCGTGCGTCTGTGGGTGTTCGTCGCGAAGGTGGCTGAGGAGGTGATTCTGGGACTGGATGCCCTCAGGAGCCACGAGGCGACGGTCGACGTCGGCAAGAAGGTCCTGCGGCTTAACGGAGAAGAGGTTATACTCCGTCAACCTGAAGAGCGCCTTGGAATTTGCAGGGTCGTCTTGGACGAAGACGTGGTTGTCCCCGCGAGGAGCGAGGTGGTGGTGACGGCGCGACTGGAGGGCCAGAGAACCAGGAACATGATGCTGGACCAAAAGACGCCTGTAAACGGACTGTGTGTAGCCAGGGCATTGCTGCCGTGCCGAGAGGAGGTGCCCGTGAGACTGCTAAATCCTACGGACGCCGATCACGACGTCCAGGCCGGGACGGAGTTGGGAATGTGCGAGCCCGTGGTGAGCGTAACAGCTATCGACGAGACACAGGAGCCGGCGCCGAAGCAACACCTGGGGCCCCGGCTAGAAGGCTTGGTGGAGAGGGCGGCCGACCACCTGACCACAGAACAGCTGGAGAAGGTTCGACAACTGCTAAGGCGGTATCAGCGCGTCTTCAGCCAAGGTGATAGTGACTACGGCCGCACGGACAAAGTGCTTCACCGCATCGACACCGGGGACGCCCGGCCTATTCGGCAACCACATAGACGCGTTCCGCTGGCGAAGCAAGGGGCGGTACGAGACATGCTGGAGGACATGAGATCCAGGGGAGTGATTGAAGAGTCTGACAGCCCTTGGTGTTCCCCTGTAGTCTTGGTGACAAAGAAGAACGGTGAGCTGCGCTTCTGCGTAGACTACAGAAAGTTGAACGCCGTCACCCGGAAGGACTGTTTTCCCTTACCCCGGATTGACGACACCCTGGACACGCTAGCTGGTGCACAGTGGTTCTCGACCCTGGACCTGAAGTCGGGCTACTGGCAGGTAGCTCTAGACCCGAGAGACAAGGAGAAGACTGCATTCTCGACGGGCCAAGGGCTCTGGCAGTTCACGGTTATGCCCTTTGGCCTCTGCAACGCACCAGCTACCTTCCAGCGCCTTATGGAGTCAGTGATGAGAGGGCTGACTTACGATGCCTGCCTGCTATACCTGGACGACATCATCATCGTCGGGAAGACTTTTGAAGATCACCTCGAGAACCTGAGTAAGGTGCTACAGAGACTGCAAGCGACCAACTTGAAGCTGAACGCGAAGAAGTGCCAGCTCTTCCGCAAGGAAGTTAACTACTTGGGCCACATAGTCTCGGCAACCGGAGTGGCCACAGACCCGGAGAAGACACAGGCTGTGAGAGATTGGCCTCGCCCAAAGGATAGGAAAGAGTTGCGCAGTTTCCTGGGGCTGTGCAGTTATTACCGCCGCTTCATAAAGGGGTTCTCCAACATCGCAAAACCCCTCACCCGCCTGACGGAGGAACACCGGCCTTATGTGTGGACAGAGGACGCCGAAAACGCTTTCCAGCACCTAAAGGAGACCCTGTGCAGTGCTCCAATTTTGGGTTTCCCACAACCGGGTGGCGCCTTCATTGTGGACACCGACGCCAGCGACCATTGCATTGGAGGCGTCCTGTCGCAGATCCAGGACGGCCATGAGCGGGTGATAGCCTATTACAGCAAGACGCTATCCAAGGCAGAGAAGAACTACTGCGTCACCCGACGGGAGTTACTGGCGGTAGTAAAGACATTGGAGCACTTCCACAAGTACCTGTACGGTCAGCCATTCCACCTGAGGACTGACCATTCCGCCCTAACCTGGCTATTGAGCTTTAAGAACCTGGAAGGCCAGACAGCACGTTGGGTCCAGAGGCTACAGGAGTACGACTTCACCTCGGAACATCGTAGAGGGAAGAGCCACGGTAACGCTGACGCCATGTCCCGAAGACCCTGTCCGGAAGAGTGCGGCCAGTGTACAAGAGTGGAGGAGAAGGAGCGTGCCGCAGCAGTCCGAGTAGTCACGGCAGTGCCTGCGGATGGCTGGGATAGCGCAGGCCTGAGGAGGGAGCAGCTGGCGGACGCAGACTTGGGGCCACTCTTGAGGGAAGTGGAGGCAGGGACGAGACCAACCTGGGAGGACATCGCACAGAGGAGCGCCACCTACAAGTCGTAATGGGCCCAATGGGACTCGTTGAAGACCAAAGAGGGCGTGCTGTTCAGGGTATGGGAGTCACCCGATGGGAAGACGCAGAGAGAACAGTTAGTACTTCCCCGGAGTAAGGTCCCGGAAGTCCTGGATGAAGTGCACGCCGGTACTTCGGGAGGACACCTGGGAGCGAACCGAACGATCGACAAACTTCGGCAGCGATACTACTGGCTGAGACTCCGAGCAGATGCCGAGAGATGGTGCCGTCAGTGTCACGTGTGCGCGGCGAGTCGTGGCCCCCAGACTAGGAGCCGGGGTCGCATGCAGCAGTACAACGTCGGAGCCCCATTCGAACGGATCGCCGTTGACATTGCTGGACCGTTCCCAGTTTCCGACCGAGGCAACAAGTACCTAATGGTGGTCGTGGACTACTTCACCAAGTGGCCGGAGGTGTATGCCATCCCAAACCAAGAGGCAAAGACAATCACAGACTGCCTCGTGGAGCAAGTGTTCTGCCGATTTGGGATGCCGTTAGAGCTACACAGTGACCAGGGTACCAACTTTGAGTCCAACCTAATGAAGGAGGCACTACAAAGGCTTGGGGTGAACAAGACCCGCACGACACCTCTACATCCCCAGTCGGATGGCATGGTCGAAAGGTACATCAAGACCTTAGAGGAACACCTGAGGAAGGTCGTGGCCAGCCATCAGCGAGACTGGGACGTCAAGGTGCCACTGTTCTTGCTGGCCTATCGCTCGTCTACACACGACACAACTGGGATGACGCCAGCCAGCTTAATGTTCGGCCGAGAGTTACGCCTCCCTTGTGACCTGGCTTTTGGAAGCCCTCCGGAAGCGAAACAGCCAGCGATCGAGTATGTGGAGAACTTGGTGGACCATCTCCACGACATGCACGAGATGGCTCGTCAGAACATCCAGAAGGCGAGCGACCGCATGAAGACCAGGTATGACAGGCAAGCCAACAGCCAAGGGTTCCAGCAAGGTGACCTAGTCTGGTTGTACCGTCCTACCCGGACCAAGGGACGGTGCCTGAAGCTCCAGCAGCCATGGCAAGGACCGTACCGGGTGGTGAAGAGGATTAACGACGTGGTCTACCGCATCCAGAAGGTTCCCCGAGGGAAGATGTTGGTGGTACACCTGGATCGTCTAGCCCGCTATGATGGTGCTGCTCGGGACGACCAGCTTTGAGGAGGGAGCAGTGTCACCCAGTTATCGGGAAGCACCACAGACAACAGCTGAGAAGGGGCCGGAGGCCACGCCACGCCCACTCATCTGTCTCCTGTCACTAACTGAGGGGTGATTTGCGGTAGTGTCACCGGTCCCTCGTTGTTTCTCTCCCCTTCTCCGGTGGTCTGGAACGTTCGGTGATTAGAGACTTCTAGAAAAACACTGACATTCCTATAAAAGGGTTTCAGAGAGACAGTTAGTTAGTGTTTGACGTGCTAGTGAAGTAGCGCCGTGTACGTGCATCGGAACGATAACGGACGAACTGGTAAATTGTAGCTGTGTGCAGCACGAAATTCTGTGTAATTGGCAAGTGTTTAACTGTAAGTCGGTGGAAATAAAGAACATTTTTGAGTGGTGAAATTGGACTTTTCATTTCACGAACCCACAAAGTCACAATATATTTCTTCTTGTTCTTCCCTTCATGGATGAGGCTTTCGCCTGTTCCGTCTTCACAGTGTCTCCTTCCATCATTTCCTCTGCCTCCCTACGTCCCTCTTTCCTTTAGGACTATGTTGGAAAACTACTTTTAGCAGTCTTGTGTCATGCATTCTTCCAACATGTTCAAACCATCTTCTTCTGTACCTATCCATTGTTGAGGTGATAGCTTCCACTTGTAATTCATTTCTTATATTTTCATTTCTGACTATCTTACCTTGTACATCCTTTAGTTCCTCTCATGAATTTCATTTCACAACTTTTTATTCTGCTGATGGTTTTTTGTGTAGGTACCCAGTTTTCACATCCATAAAGTAACGTTGGGACCGCCATGGTCTTATAAAATTTTATACCTGTTTCAGATCTTGTTTTATTCTTTAGGGTTTTTTAATTGTTCCACAAATTGTTTGAAATCTCATTAATTTTTTGTTCATAACTTTATCTTTCTCATTGCTGATTTCACACCCTAAATAATTGAAGGAAGACACTTGTTCCAATACTATGTCATAACGACTATTTTGGACTTTATTGATATTTTGCCCCAGTTTGCCATTATTTTTTACTTTTCTATTGATATTTCAATATTAAAACTTTTGCATATTTGGTTAAGGTGGTGTATTGAACGTTTGTAGATCATCTTCTGTTTCCTGTATAATTACTACGTCATCTGCATATTATAAACTTCTTTCAGTTTTATTGCTTATTCATTCAGTTTCAACTTGCTGAGTTTCATTATAAACTTGTACTTTTGCATGCCTTCATATTCTTAATTGTATGATTTTATCTATCTTTCTGGAGATTATTATGTCGTTTACTGCAGGTTTAAATGTGACGGGAAGGCATTAGCCAATTAGGGTGCGGGGGAAGGTAGCCGCACGCGGGGCAAGGTTATATGAAACAGATAAGAAGTACATATATATTGTGACTTTGTGGGTTCGTGAAATGAAAAGTCCAATTACACCACTCAAAAATGTTCTTTATTTCCACCGACTTACAGTTAAACTCTTGCCAATTACACGGAATTACGTAATGCACACAATTACGATTCACCAGTTCGTCCGTTACAATTCCACTGTACGGTCACAATTACGTAGATTCTTCCGTTGCACATACACAGTCTTCTCGTCCTTACACTAGCACTGCACTCTTACGCTGATTGCCACGAACTCTGACTCACTCCTCTTGCACGACGTGTTGCTTATATAGGGTCCGCTTGCCGATCTGGAAGGTTCTCGATTAGGGGAAATATCCCGTAAGTTCGAGATCACAGGTGGAACAGAAAGAGACGGCGCAGTGATGTTTTTTGTCCCAGCCATCTCCTGTCACCACTATAAGACAAACGAGGGGGGCGTGGCTAACACGGACCTCCCCTGCTCGCCCGCTCACAGCTGCTTCTATAGGGTGTTCCAACGCTCGGGTGACAATATATATCAGCGCTAACTTCCAGACAATAAACAATAAACAGAATTGGGTTACTGTTTAATTTATTAAATATATAAGATGGAATATTAATAGAATCAAGCAGTAACATAATAGTCACCTTTAGCCTAATTCCCACGGAAAGTTTTGACTTGGTGCAGATATTTACGTCTCCACATCACAATATCTTATCTGTCCACTATAACTTATTTCCGCCCTCGCATTTGAAATTTAAATCCAATATCTATCAACAACTGATGGAGAACACTTCGTGAAAAAATTGGCACGTCTGTCAGAATTAAGCGCATGCAGAACCTTATTTAGAGTCGGCGGTTCATTACTGTAAAAATAATCATGGACTTAACTGTGTATGGCACTTTTCATAAAATCGTCGTGTTTCTCCACGCGCTGTTTGCATTTACGCCATTTTCCCGGTATTCTTAGAGTTCCGGATGCTTTCTGTTCCATTCTAACACTATGAACACTACTTGCGGAAACTCCATTATCTATCTCAATGTTTCTATAGACGTTTCCAAGTTTCTTTCCTTAAGCACCGTGAAACAATGGACGATCATAACCATCTCGCCACTTTTGAAAGGTTTGCCTCGATTGTGTTTTATTTCGGCTGAAGCACTGACCTGCTCCATGATGAAAAGCTTACTGATTTTTAATTGCATATACATAGGGGAACATGGGGCATATCGGGGTAGTGACGCCGAACGGGGTATGCGTGTTTTCTCTCTAGTAGGTGGCACAATCTACCGGAATTTGTCAAAAATTCGTCATCTCAAACACAGCTACTAGTACACGTCAGTTGGCTGCCATAATAGACTCTGTTGTGTGCGAGTTGTGTAATGCATACAGTTTGAAGCAGTTTTTACAAAATTCGTGATTTCTTTCAAGGCATGTAAGTACATTATATGTACATTTAAATAAAAAACAATAATTGATATGGAATAGAACTTAATTTACTTCTAAATCCGTATTTTTCGCTAAGTTATCTTTGAATATCGAACCATCGACAAGCGTTAACCTAAGTTTGTGTTTTCGTGGCAATATGGGTGGGGCATAATAGGGTACTACCCCATTATACCTCTGGTGTAAAACTCTTTCTGTGTTATTCATATGATTGACTACTCATGTTTCATATGATTTCGGAATAGTGCGTAATTACGTACAGAAGTCACAGAGGCAAGAGTGGTCTTTAGTCTCAATGGAGGGGGGCTGTGAATGCTGTACTTGATGGTTCAATGGGGTACAAAAGGGCAGCTAGTCAATTTCAAGTACCCAAAACAACTCTTGAACGCGACGTTAAGAAGAAACGAGATAATCCTTATTATGTTGTTAAAAATGTTCTCACAGGCTGCAGCCGCTAGATGTTTCTTTCATGAAACCATTAATCAAATATTATGAGGATGAAATTCACTCCGGGTTAGATCTAATCCAGGAGAATTCGTGACACTGTTTCAGGTTGCATCATTGTTTGGTGTCAGTTACAACCGAGCCACAACAATGAGCACGGCAGTCAATGGGTTTCGAAAAAATGAATATGGTCTGTGAACATCAAATGTTTGATGATGCCGATTTTTTACCGCCCAAAACGACAGATATTGAGCTTTCTTCTGGAGTTCCTGATGATGTTAATCCTTCATGTTCTGAGATGTCCGTTGTCTCTGGTTCACCTATAGGGAGAGAGTACATTGAAGATCCAAGCTGCAGTAGTTTCCAGAGTTCCAGCCCAGAAAATTTCACACCTATTCCCGATCAGAATAACAAGAGTGTTTGAAAAAACAGGGGGAAAAGTAAAATACTGACAATACTCACTTATAAAGAAGCCCCATTGTACGCGGAACAAAAGAAAATGAATAAAATACCTGTAAAAAGGCGTCTTGCTCTGCCAGAAAGCAAAACAAAACGGGTTTCATCAAAAGGTTGGCCTAGATGTCCTCACCCTCCTGTGACCAAATATTCCAGAAGTCATTTGTCTGCTGGTAACAGGAAAGAAGTGGCAAAATATGACAAAGATGATTGTCTTTACTGTCACGATTATTCAGAAGGAGGGTGGGTTAGACATCCCTGCTGCCTGTAGTTGGTTCATAATTCTCGTGCAGTTGTCGAAAGTGATGAAGTTGTATATATTTGTGCATATTGTGAGAAGTGAAATCAATGTAAAAGAAATTAAAAACTGATCAAAAATTGGTCAAAGAAATAATACCCCTTACTGCCCCACCTATGGGGCAAAACGGGGCAAATTGTAATTGGGCTGCGGCTAACAAAATGTCAATTAATGCCAAGAAAAGTAAGTCAATTGTTTTTAGTAGAACTAAGTGCAAAATTATTGTTAACTATCACATGGGAGGGGTGCAAATTCCACAGGTGGACAGCTGCAAATACTTGGGAGTGTACCTGGCAAGTAATGCTGGATGGGACGAACAAGTAAATTCCACAACTAGGAATGCGTGAAAGGCATTACATTTCGTAATGAGAATATTGAAAAAGGGGAGCGCTAGGTCCAGGGAAATTGCCTACAAGGCCTTAGTGCGGCCGGTTATGGAATATGGAGTAGCATGCTGGGACCCGTATAGAGCTAACCAAATCGATCCATTAGAAAAAAATACAAAAGAGGGCAATAAAATTCATAAAAAGAGGCAAGTATTTTGGGCCTATAAAAGGAGATGAGACTAAATGGGAGGAATTAAGAATTAGGCGTAAAAAACATAGGTTGGTAGCATTATTCAAAGCTAATGCTGGTGTAAAGGCATGGGTGGGCGTTAGTGTAAGGTTAGATAATCCGGATTATTATGGACGAAACGATCATAGGTATAAAATTAAGGGTAGAAGATACAGAACCGACGTAGGAAAATTTTCTTTTGTTAATAGCATCATTGAAGAATGGAACGAATTGTCTGTAGCAGTCTTTCAGGGCTGTCCCCTGTCGCTGAAGAAATTTAGAAAATATCTAGATGGTTTATAGTTTAACTTTTGAATTATAATGGTATATAATTTGTAAATAGAGAAGTAATTAGATATGTTTTAAGTGACTAAAGTAAAATAATATCATGTTTGTATTGTTTATTGTGTTATTGTTGTAAATCTAGTATTTGTAATTTGATCTGTATTCTTAACTCTGCCACCGGGTAATACCTAATTGGAGTCAATAAATACATACATACATACAAATGTAGCAATTTTGTTTTTGACGTGATAGCTACTCCCATTTGTTGCGAGTGTCTACTTAATTTATGTTTTTCAGGTAATTATGCAATAATAAACACATTTACATTACTCAAAACTCAATTTCTAAATGTCCAAATGTGAAA
Source organism: Mantis religiosa (assembly GCA_030765055.1). Classification (NCBI taxonomy): domain Eukaryota; kingdom Metazoa; phylum Arthropoda; class Insecta; order Mantodea; family Mantidae; genus Mantis; species Mantis religiosa. Next base: position 37,534,254 of record CM060947.1, read on the forward strand.
TGTAGATGCACAAACATTAACTACCCTGTCCTGCCCCATGTTCCCCTAAGTGTTCTACGCGAGATGTACAGCAAATACAGCGTTAAATATCAGAAGTAACTCCACATTATAAACAATAGAGTAGCGAGCACATCGAAGTAACGAAAAAGCATCGATTCAGTTTTCTGAAGTATCATGCAAGTACCGCAACAACTTCAGGACATTAAACAATAAGCAACAGGTGTAATCGTTCAGGATTAACCTGTCCCTATTCATAAACGTCAGATTTCTGGGTGCATTAACGTTCCTCTGCTACGTGGAAAAAAGGAAAGGAGTTAATTCCCAGCAACTCGTCGAGAGTGACTTCAAGCAACTTTTCCCTCCTTTGTCCACTTGATCATTTGTTGTGTTGCATCATCTTCATATTTTATGCAACCTCACACAAGGCCCACGCTATAATGCTTTCTCGTTCTCTTTTAACGGCCGCTTTGACACCATTCGCCCACTAAAGATCAGTACCTACATATTATTGGAAGTTACCATCTACGATTTGAGTGGTTTGCGATCTTGCGGATCAAGTAAGGCCGCCTGAACCCTACAACATATTCTTAGAATCACTATTCCTCAATCTTTTCACATTAATCGAGAGAAAAATGTGTGTATAAATAAATGTCTTTCATATCTAAGAATAAACACAGTGAATCAAAACACAAAATACTAAATTCGAATGACAGTCAAATGTTTCAAGAACTACTCGCAGTGTTAAAGCGTCCAGAATTTAGAAAAGCTACAACAATTGTGGCATAGGAGAATTCAAACAAATCACCACGCATTCTCGGAAAGAACTAACGCCATAATATGACTTTTATATATTTTCAATTTACTTACTTCAAAGTTAACTCACCGCGAAACAAATGAATTTTCGTTCAAAAAAATACACAGCCCATAGAGTTTACCAGACATTCATCTTTCAGGATTAGAGGATACCTCCAAACTTAAGTCATATCGGACGTTGACTGAAACGATGTTTAAATGAGTACAGGGTACATAGAGCTTAGAGGTACCTGACATTCATCTTTCAGGATTAGAGAAAACCTCTAACGTTAAGTCATATCGGACGATGAATGAAATTATGTTTAAATGAGTACAGGGTACATGGAGCTTAGAGTTACCAGACATTCATCTTTCAGGATAAGAGAAACCCTCCAATGTTAAGTCATATCAGACGATGAATGAAATTATGTTTAAATGAGTACAGGGTACATGGAGCTTAGAGTTACCAGACATTCATCTTTCAGGATAAGAGAAAGCCTCCAACGTTAAGTCATATCAGACGATGAATGAAATTATGTTCAAATGAGGACAGGGTACATAGAGCTTAGAGTTACCAGACATTCATCTTTCAGGATAAGAGAAAACGTCCAACGTTAAGTCATATCGGACGAAGAATGAAATGATATTCAAATGAGTACAGGGTACATAGAGCTTAGAGTTACCAGACATTCATCTTTCAGGATAAGAGAAAACCTCCAACGTTAAGTCATATCGGACGATGAATGAAATGATGTTCAACTGAGTACAGGGTACATAGAGCTTAGAGTTACTAGACATTCATCTTTCAGGATAAGATAAAACCTCTAACGTTGTCATATCGGACGATGAATGAAATGATATACAGATGAGTACAGGGTACATAGAGCTTAGAGTTACCATACATTCATCTTTCAGGATAAGAGAAAACCTCTAACGTTGTCATATCGGACGATGAATGAAATGATGTTCAAATGAGTACAGGGTACATAGAGCTTAGAGGTACCAGACATTCATCTTTTAGGATAAGAGAAAACCTCCAACGGTAAGTCATATCGGACGATGAATGAAATGATGTTTAAATAAGTACAGGGTACATAGAGCTTAGAGTTACCATACATTCATCTTTCAGGATAAGAGAAAACCTCTAACGTTGTCATATCGGACGATGAATGAAATGGTGTTCAAATGAGTATAGGGTACATAGAGCTTAGAGTTATTAGACATTCGTTATTTAGTATAAGGGAAATACTCGAAAGAAACCTTTTGGAGGTAATTCACCTTGAATTCGGGTTCTGTTGAATGGAGGCATACACGCTACCACCGCACCATACAGGCAGGCATATTAATTCTGGGTTTTAACAAGGTCTGCATATTTTTTGCAGCAATACGTTGTCTCTTATACAAAAGAGCATTCAGAATGATGACTTATGTGGAGATTCATAGAAAATTCAAAATATACAGTTTTGTTTTCTTATCAATAATTTTTAAAATGTCGTTTCTTAAGGGAAAGCGTGGAAATTGGCTCTCAAGTTCTGTATTAAGGCAAATATTGGACACAGACAGACAGACCTTTTCTTTAAAATGACCTTTTACGTGACCTTAAGAGCATAGTATTCCCTGAAGCTTTTGGGTGGAATGTAATACTTAAGTGCGTGGGGGAGGTTGTAAAAACACAGAATACTCTTCACTTGATAATGAAATCTGAAAACACTCTCTCCCCCAACAACAAGGAAGTTCGGAAATACACTTTTCTTTCTTGTTTCCAGATGCTTTAATTTGTTGATGCAACAACTTCCCTACAACTTCGAGAGTAGCGGGAGACTTAATGAGGAAAGTGAAGAGCAATAAACAACTCTCTGTGGCAGTGAATGTTTCAACAATTCAAGTCCATCCACTTCAAGAGGAACCTAAAAATACTCTGTGCTCTTTGGAAAATCGACACTGTCCATACAGGTTTAACTTGAGCGTCATTGATATATACTTGCAAAATAATAAACGCGAAGGTTTTTCTTTACAACATTTAGACAGAGGTTACTCTTGTGGAATAGTCTTCTGTTTTTATGTTAGTAACTGTATTACCTCAGTTGTTCTTTGCCTAACCGAGAAAATCGTGAGAGATAAGCTCAAATAGTCTTAGGCGTGTTCGTAAAATAAAGTCTCCAATTTTATTTCATATAGAAAACATGTTTATGGTCAATGGATGTTACATTGTTGGAAAGGCTGAACTTACAGCTATTTTTCAACGTAATCACCATTACGATCGATGCACTTTTGCATGCGCAGTGACAGTTTTTGTATACTCTTGTCCTAGCACTCTCCCGCCAAGTTGTGCAAGTAGTGCTCAACCTCGTTCTTGAAATCATCGTCGGTCTGGAAATGTGTTTCACCCAGGTGTGACTTCAACTCAGCAAACAGATGATAATCACTACGTGCTAAGTCTGGACTATAGGGGGAATGAGTGAGGATGTCCCATCCGAACTCGGTCAGGAGATCAGCCGTTGCATGTGCAGTATGAGGACGAGCGTTGTGGTAATGAAAAATCACTCCCTTTGTCAGCATTCCCCTCCTTCGATTTTGAATGCCACGTCGCAATTTTTAAAGCCTCACAGTAGCTAGCGGCGTTTATTGTTGCGCCGGTATGCATAAACTCGCACAACAATACACCTTTTCTCTCCCAGAACACACTGGCCATCACTTTACCGGCAGAAAATATCACTTTGAACTTCCGCGGCTTCGGAGAATTCGAATGCCGCCACTGACGAGAACGTTCTTTAGTTTCTGGTGTTCATGATGATGTTTATGGGCGCTCGACTACGCGGTCATCAGCGCCCGTTAAAATCCGAATCAAGCTAAAAACGGGATAAAAGAACCTAAGAAAACAACCCTTCTAAGTAAAACCACATATAAAATGTCAAAACACAAGGGTAGTCAAGGCCTAAAAGGAGCTAAAACCATAAAAGCGTTAAAAAACATGAATTCTAAAAACAGCTTTGAAAAACAGCTTAAAAACTTTGACTACTGCTTGCTCCTCGTCCGCCAGTACGTCTGCCATGCTGGCAGGTAGCCGGAGAGACCGACGGAGATCCGCTAGGTTAAAAGTACATGACGGACCGAAAGAGCTGCACCGCAGAGTGGGCAAACAGGAGCAGGGTCCCCTGTGAATTTAAAACTATGTGTAAAAAAGCAGTCGCCAATTCTTAACCGAGACAGACTTACCTCCTCCCTACGAGAGGAACGGGAGTCGGAAGTGCCTTTACAGATCTCAGTTTTTTGCTGCGGAGATGGGTCCAATCCGCGACCCAGTAGGAGTACGCAGCTCTCCGCAGCTTAAGGCTAAAATCTTCCACGAGGACCCGTCTAATAAAAACCTGGGGCCGTGTAGTTGCCGTCTTGGCTGCCGAATCCGCAAGTTCATTCGCCAGCAAGACCACGTGACCATTTCTGGTGTTGTGTAGTGCATCCAGGTTTCATCGCCAGTGACAATTGAATCCAACAGTTCCTCGCATTGTTCTGCATAGCGCTCCAGGAGTCGGTGGGACGCTTCAACACGTTGCCGTGAGCATTTTGAGGACCCACCTCTCACACACCTTGCGATAATGCAAATGTTCGGTCAAAATCTTTTCAATGGTAGTCTTATTGTATTCAGGGATAAGTTCGCACAGCTCGTCAACTGTCACACGCTGATCTTTGAGCATTTCTTGCTCCACTTTTGTAATTTTTTCGGCTGAAAACGATGACCGACCAGAATGCTGTTCGTCGTGGACATCTGTACGTCCGTCTTTGAACTCTGTGACCCACTTTCGCACGTTTTTGACTGTAGCCCATAGACTTCGCATAACTGACGATGAGTTTCAGTGGATGTTGTGCCCTTGGCACTCAAAAAACGGATCACTGCACGCAACTCCCACTTGGCGGCGGAAGTGATAGGAAGCTCCACCGCAAACGGTTGCCCAGGAAAGGTAACGGGTTCATTGCCATGTGGATTTGAAGGGGTGAAACCAAGCTACACGCCAGTGTTGCCGGATCTCGCGTAATAGCGTTCCTCACTTTAAAGCTTTAAACCCCGATATTCACTTATATACACCCTGTATAAGTTCACTGTGTAATTTGAGTTTGAACAATTAAAATAACTGTTACAGAATTATATTATTTTGGTTATTTCTTGTTATTTATAATAATTAAGACTTTTAATCAACTTTTTAATCATTTTAACTAATATTTTGTGAAGAAACACAAAGCTATTGGACTGAGTGTAAAGTTCGCGGACATAAATCAACAAAACACGGACCACGCCGAATGAGGTCTCTCCCAACGCACCTTAGCGCACTATTGTGCAACGGCTACACAAACAGGTTCTCGGAACACCTGCAGATGCTGCAGTAAAACATAGGAGGAAGTGCTGGGCGCCCACACTGAAACAGGTGAATCGACAACAACTTTCATTCATATTCCACGCGCGTCTCTTTCTGCCGCCATCTTCAGCTGTTTTTTTTAATTTCCCGTACACATTTTTCTCTTTCCGTTGAATAATGACTTGCAATGTTTAGCTAAAGGCTATGACGCAAGTTACCGACTAATTAGAGCACCAAAAAACCTCTTACCTGCGTTGGAGATTGCCTCTTCTCATAAATTACATATATAAAAAAACCAACACCCAGATGCCTAACTTCAAAGTGCTCCACTCGAGGTGATAACCTGATAAATTGTAAAATCGTGAGGGATGGCCGAGTGATTCATCGGGGTCCACAATACAACAAGAGGGAGGTTCGAATCTCTCTCAGAGAATTTTCTGGACTGTTCTCTTATACTGAAAGTCAAATGTACGGTAACTCTAAGCTCTATGTACCCTGTATTCATTTGCACATAATTTCATTCATCGTCTGATATGACTTAGCGTTGGAGGCTTTCTCTTATCCTAAAAGATGAATGACTAAGCTCTATGTACCTTGTACTCATTTGAATATCATTTCATTCATCGTCCGATATGACTTAAAGTTGGAGGTTTTCTCTTATCCTGAAAGATGAATGTCTGATAACTCTAAGCTCTATGTACCCTGTACTCATTTGAATATCATTTCATTCATCGTCCCATATGACAACGTTGGAGGCTTTCTCTTATCCTGAAACACAAGTATCTGGTACTCTAAGCTCTATGTACCCTGCACTCATTTGAACGTCATTTCATTCATCGTCTGATATGACTTAACGTTGGAGGTTTTCTCTTATCCTGAAAGATGAATGTCTGGTAACTCTAAGCTCTATGAACCCTGTACTCATTTGAACATCATTTCATTCATCGTCCGATATGACTTAACGTTGGAGGTTTTCCCTTTTTCTTGAAAGATGAATGTCTGATAACTCTAAGCTCTATGTCCCGTGTACTAATTTGAACATCATTTCATTCATCGTCCCATATGACAACGTTGGAGGCTTTCTCTTATCCTGAAACACAAGTATCTGATACTCTAAGCTCTATGTACCCTGCACTCATTTGAACGTCATTTTATTCATCGTCTGATATGACTTAACGTTGGAGGTTTTCTCTTATCCTGAAAGATGAATGTCTGGCAACTCTAAGCTCTATGTACCCTGTACTTATTTGAACATCATTTAATTTGTCGTCCGATATGACAACGTTGGAGGTTTTCTCTTATCCTGAAAGATGAATATCTGGTAACTCTAAGCTCTATGTACCCTGTACTCATTTGAACATCATTCCATTCATCGTCCGATATGACTTAACGTTGGAGGTTTTCCCTTTTTCCTGAAAGATGAGTGTCTGGTAACTCTAAGCTCTATGTATCCTGTACTCATTTGAACATCATTTCATTCATCGTCCGATATGAATTAACGTTGGAGGTTTTCTCTTATCCTGAAAGATGATGTCTGGTAACTCTAAGCTCTATGTACCCTGTACTCATTTGAACATCATTTCATTCATCGTCCGATATGACTTAACGTTGGAGGTTTTCCCTTTTTCCTGAAAGATGAGTGTCTGGTAGCTCTAAGCTCTATGTATCCTGTACTCATTTGAACATCATTTAATTTGTCGTCCGATATGACTTAACGTTGGAGGTTTTCTCTTATCCTGAAAGATGAATGTCTGGTAACTCTAAGCTCTAATTACCCTGCACTCATTTGAACATCATTTCATTCATCGTCCGATATGACTTAACATTGGAGGTTTTCCCTTTTTCCTGAAAGATGAGTGTCTGGTAACTCTAAGCTCTATGTACCCTGTACTCATTTGAACATCATTTCATCCATAGTCCGATATGACTTAACGTTGGAGGTTTTCTCTTAGCCTGAAAGATGAATGTCTGGTAACTCTAAGCTCTATGTACCCTGTACTCATTTGTACATCATTTCATTCATCGTCCGATATGACTTAACGTTGGAGGCTTTACCTTATCCTGAACGATGAATGTCTGGTAACTCTAAACTCTATGTACCCTGTACTTATTTGTACATCATTTCATTCATCGTGTGATATGACCCCGTTGGAGGCCGTAAATTAAAAAGAAAATTGAAATACTTGTTCGTTTATCAAATGTCAAGCTATTTTTCCTCTGTTGGTTTCATAAGGACGGTGGAATCTAGGACATATCTTGGCGACTAGATCCTAAAGCATTCTACTGTCACCTAAGGTATTATATTTTCTGATTCTGCTTTAGACTGCAAGAAAATATCTTAGCAAAGAAGTTCTGGATCAAAATATTAAATGAATGACAAAATTTATTTTAACTGCAGAACCTTGTCATTTTACCACGTATCCTCTGCTATTAAAGAAAAATCGAATAATTCCTATTTCATGTCACACCCGAGTTGTGTGGGAGCCTCCTACGTGAAATATATTAAAATTTTTAAGGTTATGGAGCGTATACCCCACTCCGAAGCGAACTGAGTGCCTTAAAACAGATGAATGCATTACACCAGGTCATGAGCTCCGCAGTTTAATTAAACCTATTACCTCTTTGAGAAAAAATTCGAAATATCAGGCTAATTATCTCTTTTTATGGACCAACAGAACGAAACTGCAGCTAAAATATCAATGAACAGTTTCAAACCTTGTTGGTAGACAAGTTTCTGATGCATGTTTACATTTTCAGCTGTATAGAACACCTAATTTTCTGATTGACATTCAAAAATGTTTCAGCATTTTGGAATTTTACGCTATTATTACGATGGTAGGTCAAAAATTGACAGTGCCTTGTGATGCAGAGTGTGTGCTTATTATTGATGTTTTGGAGCAGGGATGCACAATAATTTCTGTCCAATACGTCAGAACTCTCAAAACGCTGAAAACACATCTTCACCGAGTTCGCCCAACAAAAACCATGGCGGATGTTCTTCTTTTGCATGACAATGCAAGACCACACACCAGCCGTTACACCACTGCAGAAATTGAGAAATTGGGATAGCAAGTCTTACCTCACCCCCCATACGGCCCTGACTTGGCACCATCAGCTCATCGTGGGATTCATTTTGAAGATGAGGAGGCTGTGGAAGTGACCGTGCGTCAATGGCTTAGGAAGCAAGACCGTGTGTTTTACAGCACTGGAATACAAGCCCTAGTTAAAAGGTGGACCAAAACTGTGGAAAAGGATTAATTAATTAATTAATTAATTAAATTTCCAAGAAAATTTAATCCAATTTACACAGTTTGAAAACTACAACATTGACGATTAATTTCTCACTATTCAATATAATCTCCGTCCTGTTCCTCAGTTTTGGTCCACCTTTTAATTAGGGCATGTATTCCAATGTGGTAAAACACACGGTCTTGCTTCCTAAGCCATTGACGCACGGTCACTTCCACAGCATCCTCATCTTCAAAATGAATCCCACGATGAGCTTCCTTTAGTGGCCCGAACAGATGAAAGTTTGATGGTGCCAGGTCAGGGTTGTAAGACTTGCCATCCCAATTTCTCAATTTCTGCAGTGATGTAACGGCTGGTGTGTGATCTTGCATTGTCATGCCAAAGAAGAACATCCGCCATAGTTTTTGTTGGGCGAACTCGTCGAAGACGTTCTTTCAGCTTTTTGAAATTTATGACGTATTGGACAGAAATTATTGTGCATACCTCATCCAAAAATCAATCATAAGCACACCCTCTGCATCCCAAAACGCTGTCGCCATAACTTTCCCTGACGAACCCCGAGTTTTGATTTTTTTTTTCTTCGGTAACGTTGTGTGATGCCATTCCACTGATTGCCTCTTTGATTCAGGTTCAAAGAAAATGAACCCACGTTTCGTCTCCAGGAACAATCTTTTCCAGAAACTCCACTCCCTCCAAATTGAAGCCCTACAAGTGTTCGGAGACCATTGTTTTCCTTGTTTCTTTGTTTTGGGTGGTTAACATTCTTAGTAACCAACGTGAACAAACTTTTGAGTAACCCAGTTGTTGACTAATCGTCATCACACTGCCTTTACTGAGGGAGGTAATGCAACACAATTCACCTGTTGTTACCCGGCGATCACCACGAATGATGTCATCGACTCGCTGAATGTTGCATGGAGTCACTACCGCTTCGCTTTTCATCTGGCAATGGGGTTTGCCCTTCAGCTTCGTTACAGCGACGAACCCATCGTCTAACAGTGCTGACATCCACCGTTGCATCACCATACACATGCCTTTTGTGAATGGGAATTGGCGTTTTACCTTCCGCAGTCAAAAATTCAATCACAGAACGCTGTCTAATACGAATGTCGATGTCAGCCATTTTGCAAGAGGATGCAGTGCTGCCACCTGTTGACTTAGGAAGTTGCTACTGCACGGGATTGGAGAAGAGGGTTTGAGGAATTGCTCCAAATTCAAAGTTTTCACATATATATCATATTTAAGGAAAAAACTGGAGACATTACCTTTTCACCCACCCTCGTAATTTATGTGCCATTGCATTTCCGACAATAGGTGGTGTTTTAGTGTGAGAGTAAAATAATGACGTAGGTGTCACATCGATCGATCCGACCATACAATCTCCAGCGATATACCTCCGCCTACTCTACCACTGTAAGCTACAATTATACCTGCCTCTTTCACCTGTTAGACATGCGTAAAGAATCGTGTTAAACATTTGGCTACATTGTTTACATGTTGTGTAACCAGGTGACAACACCCTAATGTTGTAACTACGAAACCATCTATATCCTATAGATGTCTCTATGTAGACCCGAACTTCTTCCGCCGCCTTCACGTGAGTTCGGATTAATGAAAAACCTTTGGTCTAAGTTTGGACTCAAGCGGAAGTGTATTTGAGTGTTTAAGAAGTATCTTTCCTAAAATCAGTAAATCTAATGTTAAAGAAGATATATTTTTAGCACCTCAAAATAGACTACTACTTAAAACAGTGTTTTTGAATCTAGGCTTAAACTTGTTGAATTGGCAGCATGGAAATCGTTTCATTCAGAGTAGAAAGTTTCAAGAGCAATAAAAAAAAGAAGCAAGTTAGGAAATTAAGCCTCAGAACTGATAAGGAGTTACAGAAAAACAGGCTGCTGAATATCACTTAAATTCCACTACAAACCTAGGAGCTGTAGCAGATGGGCAAGTTCAGCGATTTTAACAAGACATTTCTGATATGGAGAGACGTTACCAGGAACGCTGGGATTAACAGTTATTGGTGGACTGTTATTAATGATTCCGTTTGTCAATACAATATATAGAGCTTAGAGTTACCAGACATTCATCTTTCAGGATGAGAAAAAACCTCCAACGTTAAGTCATATCGGACGATGAATGAAATGATGTTCAAATGAGTACAGGGTACATGGAGCTTAGAGTTACCAGACATTCATCTTTCAGGATGAGAAAAAACCTCCAACGTTAAGTCATATCGGACGATGAATGAAATGATGTTCAAATGAGTACAGGGTACATAGAGCTTAGAGTTACCAGACATTAATCTTTCAGGATGAGAAAAAACCTCCAACGTTAAGTCATATCGGACGATGAATGAAATGATGTTCAAATGAGTACAGGGTACATAGAGCTTAGAGTTACCAGACATTCATCTTTCAGGATAAGAGAAAACCTCCAACGTTAAGTCATATCGGACGATGAATGAAATGATGTTCAAAAGAGTATAGGGTACATGGAGCTTAGAGTTACCAGACATTCATCTTTCAGGATAACAGAAGACCTCCATCGTTAACTCATATCAGACGATGAATGCAATGATGTTCAAATGAGTATAGGGTACATAGAGCTTAGAGTTACCAGACATTCATCATTCGTGATAAGAGAAAACTTCCAACATTAAGTCATATCGGACGATGAATGAAATGATGCTCAAATGAGTACAGGGTACACAGAGCTTAGAATTGCCAGACATTCATCTTTCAGGATAAGAGAAAACCTCCAACGTTAAGTCATATCGGACGATGAATGAAATGATGTTCAAATGAGTACAGGGTACATAGAGCTTAGAATTACCAGATATTCATCTTTCAGGATAAGAGAAAACCTCCAACGTTAAATCATATCGGACGATGAATGAAATGATGCTCAAATGAGTACAAGGTACATAGAGCTTAGAGCTACCACACATTCATCTTTCAAGATAAGAGAAAACCTCCAACGTTAAGTCATATCGGACGATGAATGAAATGATGTTCAAATGAGTACAAGGTACATAGAGCTTAGAGTTACCAGACATTCATCTTTCAAGATAAGAGAAAACCTCCAACGTTAAGTCATATCGGACGATGAATGAAATGATGTTCAAATGAGTACAAGGTACATAGAGCTTAGAGTTACCAGACATTCATCTTTCAAGATAAGAGAAAACCTCCAACGTTAAGTCATATCCGACGATGAATGAAATGATGTTCAAATGAGTACAGGGTACATAGAGCTTAGAGTTACCAGACATTCATCTTTCAAGATAACAGAAAACCTCCAACGTTAAGTCATATCGGACAATGAATGAAATGATGTTCAAATGAGTACAAGGTACATAGAGCTTAGAAATACTAACATTTTTCTTACAAGATAAGAGAAAACCTCCAACGTTAAGTCATATCGGACGATGAATGAAATAATGTACAAATGAGTACATTGTACATAGAGCTTAGAGTTACCAGACATTCATCTTTCAGGATAAGAGAAAACTGCAACGTTAAATCATATCAGATGATGAATGCAATGATGTTCAAATGAGTTCAGGGTACATAGAGCTTAGAGTTACCAGACATTCATCTTTCAGAATAAGAGAAAACCTCCAACGTTAAGTCATATCGAACGATGAATGCAATGATGTTTAAATGAGTACAGGTTACATAGAGCTTAGAGTTTCCAGACATTCATCTTTCAGGATAAGAGAAACCTCCAACGTTAAATCATATCAGACGATGAATGCAATGATGTTTAAATGAGTACAGGGTACATAGAGCTTAGAGTTACCAGACATTCATCTTTCAGGATAAGAGAAAACCTCCAACGTTAAATCATATCAGACGATGAATGCAATGATGTTCAAATGAGTACAGGTTACATAGAGCTTAGAGTTACCAGACATTCATCTTTCAGGATAAGAGAAACCTCCAACGTTAAATCATATCAGACGATGAATGAAATGATGTTCAAATGAGTACAGGTTACATAGAGCTTAGAGTTACCAGACATTCATCTTTCAGGATAAGAGAAACCTCCAACGTTAAATCATATCAGACGATGAATGAAATGATGTTCAAATGAGTACAGGGTACATAGAGCTTAGAGTTACCAGACATTCATCTTTCAGGATAAGAGAAAACCTCCAACGTTAAATCATATCAGACGATGAATGAAATGATGTTCAAATGAGTACAGGTTACATAGAGCTTAGAGTTACCAGACATTCATCTTTCAGGTTAAGAGAAACCTCCAACGTTAAATCATATCAGACGATGAATGCAATGATGTTTAAATGAGTACAGGTTACATAGAGCTTAGAGTTACCAGACATTCATCCTTCAGGATAAGAGAAAACCTCCAACGTTAAGTCATATCGAACGATGAATGCAATGATGTTCAAATGAGTACAGGGCACATAGAGCTTAGAGTTACCAGATCTTCATCTTTCAGGATAAGAGAAAACCTCCAACGTTAAGTCATATCGAACGATGAATGCAATGATGTTCAAATGAGTACAGGTTACATAGAGCTTAGAGTTACCAGACATTCATCCTTCAGGATAAGAGAAAACCTCCAACGTTAAGTCATATCGAACGATGAATGCAATGATGTTCAAATGAGTACAGGGCACATAGAGCTTAGAGTTACCAGATCTTCATCTTTCAGGATAAGAGAAAACCTCCAACGTTAAGTGATAGCGGACGATGAATGAAATACTGAAATGAGTACAGGTTACATAGAGTTTAGAGTTACCAGACCTTCATCTTTCAGGATAAGAGAAAACCTCCAACGTTATGTCATATCGGACGATGAATGAAATGGTGTTCAGATGAGTACAGGATACATAGAGCTTAGAGTTACCATACATTCATCTTTCTGGACAAGAGAAAACCGCCAACGTTAAGTCATATCAGACAGATGACCATTTCCGGACCTGTTATAAAAACCTATGGGATATCGTCGAATGGTAAACAACTTCCTATTTGCTTCTTTGCACAGAATGCATATTTTCTTGGAGTGTTAATGGCACTTTTCACTCGTGACGAGAACTGCCATTACTTTACGCTTCACTGCTAATATTTCGAGTTAAAAGTTGAACTTCAACACAGATTCCGTTCCTCCTTTAAGTCGAGGGGAGCTGTTCCTATACATGTACATGCCATTCTGTACTCTTTCTCGTTAAAAATTTTCAGAATAGTTATATACAGTTGTCAGGATTGGGCTCTTTTTCTTGAGTTTACCCTTATCCATACTTGGTCTACTGTACCAATGCTCCCAAGTGGTGCACCCCGAGAGGAAGGCAAAAGTGGGCGGCCTTGCTAAGGTTTTAAACGACCGAAAATTAACATTTCTTATAAATTCTAAGCAATAATTATTGTGTGCAATAGAAAACCCTCTCTACGCGGTAAATTAAAAGCAATCTTAAGCCACACGTAAATTAGGAAAGTTTCACCGCCAGTATTTGTAAACACTGTGCGCGATTGTCAGTTGTTTCATCAGGAATCCGTTATGACGAGCCACGCAACCAAACGGACCGACTAAAATATTAATCAGGTGCACTGTTCCTGCTATTATTAAACATTAATTTCTGGGAAATATGCAAAGCAGCCGTTGAGCTATGACGTATTACCGACCTACCTGATTCCTTTACAAAGAAGACTCCTTCCTCCGTTCTGAGAACGGCTCCGTTTCACTTCCGCTACAAAATCAATGAACCAAATAAAGCAGCTATATTTTAAACCATCTAATACTAGCACTGTACACTTTAGAGAAATTTGGTGATGAATTTGCAATGGATACATTTTCAACTACTACCTCTGTTATCAACGAATATATGTGGCATCTTACTGTAGTTACAAGGGAATACAGTAGACTAAGTGATAGTCAAATGTTTTGGTCGTTATGTGATGTATACATGACTTTATCTACTCTTGAATAAACACTTACTGCTCTATCTACTTCAAGATAAACATTATCTAATTGTAGTTACAAGCGAATACAGTAGACTTTAAGTGATAGTCAAATGTTTTGGTCGTTATGTGATGTAGACATGACTTTCTCTACTCTTGTACAAACACTTATTGATCTATCTACTTCAAGATAAACATTATCTTATTGTAGTTACAAGGGAATACAGTAGACTTTAAGTGATAGTCAAATGTTTTGGTCGTTATGTGATGTATACATGACTTTCTCTACTCTTGTACAAACACTTACTGCTTTATCTACTTCAAGATAAACATTATCTTATTGTAGTTACAAGGGAATACAGTAGACTTTAAGTGATATTCAAATGTTTTGGTCGCTATGTGATGTATACATGACTTTCTCTACTCTTGTACAAACAGTTATTGCTCTATCTATTTCAAGATAAACATTATCTTATTGTAGTTACAAGGGAATAATGTACACTTTAAGTCATGATCAAATGTTTAGTTGTATTGTACCTATGCCTCCAAGTGAAGCAGCCCCGAGAGGAAAGATAAATAGGGGGGGGGGGGCAATAACTGGCCGTGCTGCCTTTTGTTGGATTTAGTTAACTAAAATAAACCCATATTATTTTATGCATTTGTATAGGTGACCTGCAAGGAATAATCATAGATTACGCATTTATAAACAGCCGATTTTGGCAATATAACATTTTAATTGACAGTAGGAAATCCTTTGTTCTAGAAAACGGTGAAAAATAAAAGGGTTAAATATTTCTATTGCGTGAAAGAGAGACTAATAAAAGTTTGTTACTCCCTGTCTTTAAACATTTAGTATTTGATTACTCTAACATTAAGAAGCGTGAGAAAGCTGAAATGATTTCTTTTAATACGTAGTATACATTTTGGGACATATTTAGCAGACCTTGAGTTCATGTACATCCCAGCTCTAGTGATGTAAAAGTAGTATTAGGTCTCATGGCTTCAGGAAATACAAAATAAGTTGACAGTACACAAGCTTACACCTGCAGAGCGAACGACCCTTTCGGCTGACACCATAGTAACAGTTCCAAAGGCTGACATTGCTGATTTTCCAGTTAAACCAGCAATTCTACCACGGGTCAGTCGGCAATCGCTTCCACAATGCGTTCCAACGACAATTTTGTAACCGCTAGCAGACTTCGGAACTTCCTGCTTGCTCCCGCATAGGCTAAATGTCCCTTTGAAACGGTCTGCTGCAGAGTGTTGTACGATCCTGATGGGCTATGCCACCATTTCTCGCGTCAATTATCGATGCCAATTTTAAACATCGATAATCGATATCGATAAGTGTCAAATTCTTTCATTTACTATATATTTACACGTAACATCTCAATAAATCTAAAGCTTAACACTAAAGGATTTACAAAAAGTATCTAAAATTCATAAACAGTCACGACGATATTGAAGTTTTGGGGGTCTTGTAGCTTTCAACATGAGCTTTCAGGATAAGGTAAAACCTCCAACGTTAAGTCATATCGGACGAAGAATGAAATGATGTTCAAATAAGTACGGGGTACATAGAGCTTAGAGTTACCAGACATTCATCTTTCAGGATAAGAGAAAACCTCCAACGTTAAGTCATATCGGACGATGAATGAAATGATCTTCAAATGAGTACAGGGTACATAGAGCTTAGAGTTACCAGACATTCATCTTTCAGGATAGGAGAAAACCTCCAACGTTAACTCATATCGGACGATGAATGAAATGATCTTCAAATGAGTACAGGGTACATAGAGCTTAGAGTTATCAGACATTCATCTTTCAGGATAAGAGAAAACCTCCAACGTTAAGTCATATCGGACGATGAATGAAATGATGTTCAAATGAGTACAGGATACATAGAGCTTTAGAGTTACCAGACCTTCATCTTTCAGGATAAGAGAAAACCTCCAACGTTAAGTCATATCGGACGATGAATGAAATGATGTTCAAATGAGTACAGAGTACATAGAGCTTAGAGTCACCTGACATACATCTTTTAGAATAAGAGAAAACCTCCAACGTTAAGTCATATCTGACAATGAATGAAATGATGTTCAAATGAGTACAGTGTACGTAGAGCTTAGAGTTGCCAGACATTTATCTTTCAGGATAAAGGAAAATTCACACGTTAAGTGATATCTGACAATGAATGAAATGATGTTCAAATGAGTACAGGGTACATAGAGCTTAGAGTTATCAGACATTCAACTTTCAGAATAAGAGAAAAACTCCAACGTTAAGTCATATCGGACGATGAATGAAGTGGTGTTCAAATCAGTACAGGGTACATAGAGCTTAGAGTTACCAGACATTTATCTTTTAGAATATGAGAGAACCTCCAACGTTAAGTCATATCTGACAATGAATGAAATGATGTTCAAATGAGTACAGTGTACGTAGAGCTTAGAGTTGCCAGACATTTATCTTTCAGGATAAAGGAAAATTCACACGTTAAGTGATATCTGACAATGAATGAAATGATGTTCAAATGAGTACAGGGTACATAGAGCTTAGAGTTATCAGACATTCATCTTTCAGGATAAGAGAAAACCTCCAACGTTAAGTCATATCGGACGATGAATGAAATGATGTTCAAATGAGTACAGGATACATAGAGCTTTAGAGTTACCAGACCTTCATCTTTCAGGATAAGAGAAAACCTCCAACGTTAAGTCATATCGGACGATGAATGAAATGATGTTCAAATGAGTACAGAGTACATAGAGCTTAGAGTCACCTGACATACATCTTTTAGAATAAGAGAAAACCTCCAACGTAAAGTCATATCTGACAATGAACGAAATGATGTTCAAATGAGTACAGTGTACGTAGAGCTTAGGGTTGCCAGAGATTTATCTTTCAGGATAAAGGAAAATTTACACGTTAAGTTATATCTGACAATGAATGAAATGATGTTCAAATGAGTACAGGGTCCATAGAGCTTAGAGTTATCAGACATTCATCTTTCAGAATAAGAGAAAACATCCAACGTTAAGTCATATCGGACGATGAATGAAATGATGTTCAAATGAGTACAGGATACATAGAGCCTTAGAGTTTCCAGACCTTCATTTTCAGGATAAGAGAAAACCTCCAACGTTAAGTCATATCGGACGATGAATGAAATGATGTTCAAATGAGTACAGGATACATAGAGCTTTAGAGTTACCAGACCTTCATCTTTCAGGATAAGAGAAAACCTCCAACGTTAAGTCATATCGGACGATGAATGAGATGATGTTCAAATGAGTACAAAGTACATAGAGCTTAGAGTCACCTGACATACATCTTTTAGAATATGAGAAAACCTCCAACGTTAAGTCATATCTGACAATGAATGAAATGATGTTCAAATGAGTACAGTGTACGTAGAGCTTAGAGTTGCCAGACATTTATCTTTCAGGATAAAGAAAAATTCACACGTTAAGTGATATCTGACAATGAATGAAATGATGTTCAAATGAGTACAGGGTACATAGAGCTTAGAGTTATCAGACATTCATCTTTCAGGATAAGAGAAAACCTCCAACGTTAAGTCATATCTGACAATGAATGAAATGATGTTCAAATGAGTACAGGGTACATAGAGCTTTAGAGTTACCAGACCTTCATCTTTCAGGATAAGAGAAAACCTCCAACGTTAAGTCATATTGGACGATGAATGAAATGATGTTCAAATGAGTACAGAGTACATAGAGCTTAGAGTTATCAGACATTCATCTTTCAGGATAAGGGAAAACCTCCAACGTTAAGTGATATCGGACGATGAATGAAATGATGTTGAAATGAGTACAGAGTACATAGAGCTTAGAGTTATCAGACATTCATCTTTCAGGATAAGAGAAAACCTCCAACGTTAAGTAATATCGGACGATGAATGAAATGATGTTCAAATGAGTACAGGGTACATAGAGCTTAGAGTTATCAGACATTAATCTTTCAGGATAAGGGAAAACCTCCAACGTTAAGTCATATCGGACGATGAATGAAATGATGTTCAAATGAGTACAGAGTACATAGAGCTTAGTTACCTGACATACATCTTTCAGGATAAGGGAAAACCTCCAAAGTTAAGTCATATCGGACGATGAATGAAATGATGTTCAAATGAGTACAGGATACATAGAGCTTAGAGTTGCCAGATATTCATCTTTCAGAATAAGCTAAAACTTCCAACGTTAAGTCATATCGGACGAAGAATGAAATGATGTTCAAATAAGTACAGGGTACATAGAGCTTAGAGTTACCCGACATTCATTTTTCAGGATAAAGGAAAACCTCCAACGTTAAGTCATATCGGACGATGATTGAAATGCTGTACAAGTGAGAACAGGGTCCATAGAGCTTAGAGTTGCCACACATTCATCTTTCAGGATAAGAGAAAACCTCCAACCTGAAGTCATACCAGACCATGAATGAAACGATGTTCAAATGAGTACAGGGTTCATAGAGTAACCAGATATTCATGTTTCAGGATAAAGGAAAACCTGCAACGTTAAGTCATATCAGACGATGAATGAAATGATGTTCAAATGACTACAGGATACATAGAGCTTAGAGTTACCAGACATTCATCTTTCAGGATAAGAGAAAACCTCCAACGTTAAGTCATATCGGACGATGAATGAAATGATGTTCAAATGAGTACAGGATACATAGAGCTTTAGAGTTACCAGACCTTCATCTTTCAGGATAAGAGAAAACCTCCAACGTTAAGTCATATCGGACGATGAATGAGATGATGTTCAAATGAGTACAGTGTACGTAGAGCTTAGGGTTGCCAGAGATTTATCTTTCAGGATAAAGGAAAATTTACACGTTAAGTTATATCTGACAATGAATGAAATGATGTTCAAATGAGTACAGGGTCCATAGAGCTTAGAGTCACCTGACATACATCTTTTAGAATATGAGAAAACCTCCAACGTTAAGTCATATCTGACAATGAATGAAATGATGTTCAAATGAGTACAGTGTACGTAGAGCTTAGAGTTGCCAGACATTTATCTTTCAGGATAAAGAAAAATTCACACGTTAAGTGATATCTGACAATGAATGAAATGATGTTCAAATGAGTACAGGGTACATAGAGCTTAGAGTTATCAGACATTCATCTTTCAGGATAAGAGAAAACCTCCAACGTTAAGTCATATCTGACAATGAATGAAATGATGTTCAAATGAGTACAGTGTACGTAGAGCTTAGGGTTGCCAGAGATTTATCTTTCAGGATAAAGGAAAATTTACACGTTAAGTTATATCTGACAATGAATGAAATGATGTTCAAATGAGTACAGGGTCCATAGAGCTTAGAGTTATCAGACATTCATCTTTCAGAATAAGAGAAAACATCCAACGTTAAGTCATATCGGACGATGAATGAAATGATGTTCAAATGAGTACAGGATACATAGAGCCTTAGAGTTTCCAGACCTTCATTTTCAGGATAAGAGAAAACCTCCAACGTTAAGTCATATCGGACGATGAATGAAATGATGTTCAAATGAGTACAGGATACATAGAGCTTTAGAGTTACCAGACCTTCATCTTTCAGGATAAGAGAAAACCTCCAACGTTAAGTCATATCGGACGATGAATGAGATGATGTTCAAATGAGTACAAAGTACATAGAGCTTAGAGTCACCTGACATACATCTTTTAGAATATGAGAAAACCTCCAACGTTAAGTCATATCTGACAATGAATGAAATGATGTTCAAATGAGTACAGTGTACGTAGAGCTTAGAGTTGCCAGACATTTATCTTTCAGGATAAAGAAAAATTCACACGTTAAGTGATATCTGACAATGAATGAAATGATGTTCAAATGAGTACAGGGTACATAGAGCTTAGAGTTATCAGACATTCATCTTTCAGGATAAGAGAAAACCTCCAACGTTAAGTCATATCTGACAATGAATGAAATGATGTTCAAATGAGTACAGGGTACATAGAGCTTTAGAGTTACCAGACCTTCATCTTTCAGGATAAGAGAAAACCTCCAACGTTAAGTCATATTGGACGATGAATGAAATGATGTTCAAATGAGTACAGAGTACATAGAGCTTAGAGTTATCAGACATTCATCTTTCAGGATAAGGGAAAACCTCCAACGTTAAGTGATATCGGACGATGAATGAAATGATGTTGAAATGAGTACAGAGTACATAGAGCTTAGAGTTATCAGACATTCATCTTTCAGGATAAGAGAAAACCTCCAACGTTAAGTAATATCGGACGATGAATGAAATGATGTTCAAATGAGTACAGGGTACATAGAGCTTAGAGTTATCAGACATTCATCTTTCAGGATAAGAGAAAACCTCCAACGTTAAGTCATATCTGACAATGAATGAAATGATGTTCAAATGAGTACAGGGTACATAGAGCTTTAGAGTTACCAGACCTTCATCTTTCAGGATAAGAGAAAACCTCCAACGTTAAGTCATATTGGACGATGAATGAAATGATGTTCAAATGAGTACAGAGTACATAGAGCTTAGAGTTATCAGACATTCATCTTTCAGGATAAGGGAAAACCTCCAACGTTAAGTGATATCGGACGATGAATGAAATGATGTTGAAATGAGTACAGAGTACATAGAGCTTAGAGTTATCAGACATACATCTTTCAGGATAAGGGAAAACCTCCAAAGTTAAGTCATATCGGACGATGAATGAAATGATGTTCAAATGAGTACAGGATACATAGAGCTTAGAGTTGCCAGATATTCATCTTTCAGAATAAGCTAAAACTTCCAACGTTAAGTCATATCGGACGAAGAATGAAATGATGTTCAAATAAGTACAGGGTACATAGAGCTTAGAGTTACCCGACATTCATTTTTCAGGATAAAGGAAAACCTCCAACGTTAAGTCATATCGGACGATGATTGAAATGCTGTACAAGTGAGAACAGGGTCCATAGAGCTTAGAGTTGCCACACATTCATCTTTCAGGATAAGAGAAAACCTCCAACCTGAAGTCATACCAGACCATGAATGAAACGATGTTCAAATGAGTACAGGGTTCATAGAGTAACCAGATATTCATGTTTCAGGATAAAGGAAAACCTGCAACGTTAAGTCATATCAGACGATGAATGAAATGATGTTCAAATGACTACAGGATACATAGAGCTTAGAGTTACCAGACATTCATCTTTCAGGATAAGAGAAAACCTCCAACGTTAAGTCATATCGGACGATGAATAAAATGATGTTCAAATGAGTACACGGTACATAGAGCTTAGAGTTACCAGACATTCATCTTTCAGGATAAGAGAAAACCTCCAACGTTAAGTCATATCGGACGATGAATGATATGATGCTCAAATGAGTACAGGATACATAGAGCTTAGAGTTATTAGACATTCATCTTTCAGGATAAGAGAAAACCTCCAACGTTAAGTCATAGCGGACGATGAATGAAATGATGTTCAAATGAGTACAGGGTACATAGAGCTTAGAGTTATTAGACATTCATCTTTCAGGATAAGAGAAAACCTCCAACGTTAAGTCATATCGGACGATGAATGAAATGAGGTACAAATGAGCACAGGGTACATAGAGCTTAGAGTTATTAGACATTCATCTTTCAGGATAAGAGAAAACCTCCAACGTTAAGTCATATCGGACGATGAATGAAATGATGTACAAATGAGCACAGGGTACATAGAGCTCAGAGTCACCTGACATACATCTTTCAGAATAAGAGAAAACCTCCAACATTAAGTCATATCGGACGATGAATGAAATGATGTTCAAATGAGTACAGGGTACATAGAGCAATCAGATATTAATGTTTCAGGATAAGGGAAAACCCCCAACGTTAAGTCATATCGCACTATGAATGAAATGATGTTCAAATGAGTACAGGGTACATAGAGCTTAGAGTTACCAGACATTCATCTTTCAGGATAAGAGAAAACCTCCAACGTTAAGTCATATAGGAGGATGAATGAAATAATGTTCAAATGAGTACAGAGTACATAGAGCTTAGAGTCACCTGACATACATCTTTCAGAATAAGAGAAAACCTCCAACATTAAGTCATATCGGACGATGAATGAAATGATGTTCAAATGAGTACAGGGTACATAGAGCTTAGAGTTACCAGACATTCATCTTTCAGGATAAGAGAAAACCTCCAACGTTAAGTCATATCGGACGATGAATGAAATGATGTTCAAATGAGTACGGGGTACATAGAATAACCAGACATTCATGTTTCAGGATAAGAGAAAACCTTTTCCAGATAGCTTACGCTTAACGAGCAGACCCAGAGGCGGGCAAAGACGTTCAGTTAATCAAAGTTTATGAGGAACGTATGTTAGGTTAAAGAAACCGATTTGTACTAAAAACATAAATAAAGGATGCATTACCTTGGAGCATATAACGTGCTGTGGTACTCCTGTATACAGACACACTTCATTCACTGCTCTTTCAAACACAACTCAAGTGTCCGTATCACTCACTCGTGAACTACTTCACTTCACCGACTCATTACATCAGTGACGCACGGGTGAACTCAACTCAAGTGACACTCGAAACTAGAAACCATCTCTACTTCCCTAGCTAGATTTGCCATTGTCCATTATATACCCTGCTATTCCAGCAACAAACCTTTGTCAATGGAATTTTCTCGAATTAAATATTGGATCAGTCTCAAACAGTGTTTGTGCAGTAACAATACAGTTTGTTCCTGCCGCTCCAGCCCCCAGACAACAAAGACACCCTCAGTCAACTTCTCCGCGACTGGATCGCCCGACAGTATTTTGGATGTTGCAAAATAAGCCTTACCTTTTTCCATCATTTTTATTGTGATTACCACAAATATTGGTACAATTCAGATGTGTTAAGTCATAGTTGTATATGCAAGGACTGTTCAATAAAGAATAAGCAAAACTTTTTTTTGACAACGTACCTTTACTCATCCTCATAATTTTGATGGTCATTCTCACAATAGTCTCACCTGAATGTGATGCACTTGTCCCAGCGTTTCTCCAATCTTCAAAGACATGCTGAAAACCATTTTTGAGAGATCCTTCAAAATCGCCTCCGCAGCCTTCAACACTACTTCTGATGATGGATAATGTCCACCACAAAGGCATTTCTTCAAGTTAGGGAATAGAAAAAGGTCACATGGGGCTAAATCCGGACTATAGGGAGGGTGAGGGATGCACTTAACGTTGATTTCTGCAATATATTCAGCAACAAAATTGGCAATATGCGGCCGCGCACTATCGTGCTGCAGCATCCAGCCTGCTTCACGGAAAGGTAGTCTTTTGCGTCTGATATGGACTTGTAATGTTTTCAGGACATCCCTGTAGTATTTTCCAGTTACTGATGTATGTGCAGGTACAACATGCTGATAAACTATTCCATGAATATCAAAGAATGAGATGACCATAACTTTCCCAGCAGAAGCAACCACTTTAGCTTTTTTGTGGTTGGTGATGAAGGAGATTTCTACACTGAGCTTTGCTGTTTGCTCTCAGGATCCAAATGATATAGCCTAGTTTCATCAACAGTGATAACGTTTGAAAGAAACCCCGGATCTTCCTCTAACATCAACTTTAACTGCATGCAGACCTGCATGTGAATGTCCTTTTGTTCGGGAATCAACAGTCTTGGAACCCATCGCGCACAAACACGTCTCATGTGTAATGTTTCTGTCACCAATGTGTGGGTGGCACCCACTGAAATGTTCAGTATTTCAGAAAGTTATCTTAAGGTAATTCATCGATCCTCTCTCACAATGGCAGCAGCAGTGTTGATGTTTTCTTCCGTAAGAGCAGTAACTGGAGCACCGAGTCCATCTTTCTTTGAATTTGAATGTCTCCCCTCTTTAAACATTTTAAACCACGTTCGAGATGTGCTGTAGGGAAGAACAGACTCTCTATAGGCCTCCTGTAACATTGTATAGGCCTCAACTTGCGGCAGTACTTTCTCTCCGCCTCACGGCTGCACGTACCTGGGTCGACGTCGGGACTTCTTCCTGGGTCTCCATGTCATCTTCGGCTGCTTGCTTTACCCTTGTCTCTAGCTGCTGTCTCCTGCATGGACTTTTTCGAGTTCTCAGGATGTTAAGTTTGAGACAATACAAATCAACGATAAACTGTGAACTGCTTCCACTTGTGGAACCCGGGCACCTTCAAATAACTGCACTTTCGGCGGAAACTTTATAATATATTTTACTGGACGCGGCACGTCGTCGGACACACCAGACGGATGCATACAATACACTTACTTGATTGCAATGAGCAATGAGGGCTGAGTGGTGGTTGCTACCCCCTTATATACACAGCACGGCGTCACAAGGAAGAGCTAAGATAATATTAACCTGTGTAACGGTACAGCAAAATAGCTAGCATTCCATTCTATTGTCTAACGTCCGCTCTTTCTAGACATTCGTCCGGGAGTGCAGTATTTCTAACGTACATCTGCCCAGGTTCGTTACAATATTTTACAGCAAAGTCTACAATTTTACTTTCACAATCATAGCTAGTTGCAGTTCTCAAATGTATGTATAATTATCAAACATATAAAATAATTAAATCAATAACTGATCCAAGGACCAAAAGTTCCTGCTTCAAACTGAAGATTTGTTAAGAGGAAAACAGAATTTCAAAGCCGCTTATTGTTCCTCGCGTGTTACCTCCATTGCAGTGATAGGCGATACTGAATATGCCTGAACTTGCCTGGTTCTCGCAGGCGGGAACAAGGAGTACCAACAATGAAACTACTACGTCATGTTTGTTTCACATTAAGCTAACAGAATATAATAATATTGAACTTAAGTACGAGAAATTATGATTATTCTTTATTAAACGGCCCTCATAATTAACATCCGAAACGTTACATACTCTGTGTTTTAATTGCAAACGACTTTTACAGAGGTCTCCCTGTGTTTGCAGCACTCGAGGCTGGAGACCATTTATCCTACAGTAAAATTCCCAGTTGGTCATGTGTTTTGGTGAACCACGAATTTATGGTGAGGGTTTTAATTGTGCATAACTCCGCCACAAAGGACCAGCAATCAAACTAGCAATTTCCCATATGTGGCTAGTCGTGCATTATCCTATTTTTAAGCAAATGAATTTGACCAAACAGACATAAGTAATTGCACAATTAGGTACACAGCAATCCTGTGCAATTTATGGCGCTCAACTCTGTTAATACATGCTTTATTTAAAGACAGTTTGGCCTTAAGCAATCATAGATGACCATTAATTGGTATACATTTTTATTTTCTGTACATGTTTTAGGTCTCCTGAATACAAAATAAATTATAAAAGAAAAAAAACCATGTTATGACCAACAAACCTAAAACAAGAATTAGGTACCATGAAATTTATATCAGCAATTCTCCGGAAATGTCCTCAGAAGCTCCCTTTATTCTGAATGACTTTTGTATAACTGATAAACTGTAAGAGATAGACAAAATATTACTACATAACAAATGTATATCTCTTACAGTTTATCAGTTATACAAAAGTCATTCAGAATAACGAGAACTTCTGAGTACATTCACAGAACATTCAAGATACACATTTGTTGTGTAGTAAAATTTTGTCTATCTCTTACAGTTTATCAGTTATACAAAAGTCATTCAGAATAAAGAGAACTTCTAAGTACATTCATAGAACATTCAAGATATACATTTGTTGTGTAGTAATATTTTGTCTATCTCTTACAGTTTATCAGTTATACAAAAGTCATTCAGAATAAAGAGAACTTCTAAGTACATTCATAGAACATTCAAGATATACATTTGTTGTGTAGTAATATTTTGTCTATCTCTTACAGTTTATCAGTTATACAAATGTCATTCAGAATAAAGAGAACTTCTGAGGACATTCACAAAAAATTCAAGATATACATTTGTTATGTAGTAATATTTTGTCTATCTCTTACAGTTTATCAGTTATACAAAAGTCATTCAGAATAAAGAGAACTTCTGAGTACATTCACAGAATATTCAAGATATACATTTGTTATGTAGTAATATTTTGTCTATCTCTTACAGTTTATCAGTTATACAAATGTCATTCAGAATAAAGAGAACTTCTGAGGACATTCACAAAAAATTCAAGATATACATTTGTTATGTAGTAATATTTTGTCTATCTCTTACAGTTTATCAGTTATACAAAAGTCATTCAGAATAAAGAGGACTTCTGAGTACATTCACAGAAAATTCAAGATATACATTTGTTATGTAGTAATATTTTGTCTATCTCTTACAGTTTATCAGTTATACAAAAGTCATTCAGAATAAAGAGAACTTCTGAGAACATTCACAAAAAATTCAAGATATACATTTGTTATGTAGTAATATTTTGTCTATCTCTTACAGTTTATCAGTTATACAAAAGTCATTCAGAGTAAAGAGAACTTCTGAGTAATTCACAGAAAATTCAAGATATACATTTGTTGTGTAGTAATATTTTGTCTATCTCTTACAGTTTATCAGTTATACAAAAGTCATTCAGAGTAAAGAGAACTTCTGAGTACATTCACAGAAAATGCAAGATATACATTTGTTGTGTAGTAATATTTTGTCTATTTCTTACAGTTTATCAGTTATACAAAAGTCATTCAGAATAAAGACAACTTCTGAGTACATTCACAGAAAATTCAAGATATACATTTGTTATGTAGTAATATTTTGTCTATCTCTTACAGTTTATCAGTTATACAAAAGTCATTCAGAATAAAGAGGACTTCTGAGTACATTCACAGAAAATTCAAGATATACATTTGTTATGTAGTAATATTTTGTCTATCTCTTACAGTTTATCAGTTATACAAAAGTCATTCAGAATAAAGAGAACTTCTGAGAACATTCACAAAAAATTCAAGATATACATTTGTTATGTAGTAATATTTTGTCTATCTCTTACAGTTTATCAGTTATACAAAAGTCATTCAGAGTAAAGAGAACTTCTGAGTAATTCACAGAAAATTAAAGATATACATTTGTTGTGTAGTAATATTTTGTCTATCTCTTACAGTTTATCAGTTATACAAAAGTCATTCAGAGTAAAGAGAAATTCTGAGTACATTCACAGAAAATGCAAGATATACATTTGTTGTGTAGTAATATTTTGTCTATTTCTTACAGTTTATCAGTTATACAAAAGTCATTCAGAATAAAGACAACTTCTGAGTACATTCACAGAAAATTCAAGATATACATTTGTTATGTAGTAATATTTTGTCTATCTCTTACAGTTTATCAGTTATACAAAAGTCATTCAGAATAAAGAGGACTTCTGAGTACATTCACAGAAAATTCAAGATATACATTTGTTATGTAGTAATATTTTGTCTATCTCTTACAGTTTATCAGTTATACAAAAGTCATTCAGAATAAAGAGAACTTCTGAGAACATTCACAAAAAATTCAAGATATACATTTGTTATGTAGTAATATTTTGTCTATCTCTTACAGTTTATCAGTTATACAAAAGTCATTCAGAGTAAAGAGAACTTCTGAGTAATTCACAGAAAATTAAAGATATACATTTGTTGTGTAGTAATATTTTGTCTATCTCTTACAGTTTATCAGTTATACAAAAGTCATTCAGAGTAAAGAGAAATTCTGAGTACATTCACAGAAAATTCAAGATATACATTTGTTATGTAGTAATATTTTGTCTATCTCTTACAGTTTATCAGTTATACAAAAGTCATTCAGAATAAAGAGAACTTCTGAGGACATTCACAGAAAATTCAAGATATACATTTGTTGTGTAGTAATATTTTGTCTATCTCTTACAGTTTATCAGTTATACAAAAGTCATTCAGAGTAAAGAGAACTTCTGAGTACATTCACAGAAAATGCAAGATATACATTTGTTGTGTAGTAATATTTTGTCTATTTCTTACAGTTTATCAGTTATACAAAAGTCATTCAGAATAAAGACAACTTCTGAGAACATTCACAGAAAATTCAAGATATACATTTGTTATGTAGTAATATTTTGTCTATCTCTTACAGTTTATCAGTTATACAAAAGTCATTCAGAGTAAAGAGAACTTCTGAGTAAATTCACAGAAAATTCAAGATATACATTTGTTGTGT